>CM076570.1:1230586508-1230703788 GCA_034641835.2 Pinus albicaulis | reverse complement strand
AGAAACATCTAAAGCAAACTTTTTAAGGTTCCATCTTTCCACTCCTTAATGATAGGTTTAATAAAATAATCAGTTCTTAATGAAGGTGCTACCTCCCCGTTAAGTTATAATCTTTTGTTCCCACATTTTAAGAGTAAAAGATAGCATCTCAAGGCACTGGGGCTGTTATAAGTGAAATTGTAAGTAGATAGATTGTGATGTTCGGAATTTCTAAGTGATTGGTGTGGACTTCTTAAGCCATGGGTGGTTATTAAGCATGGAGTTAAGCTTGAACCCTGGGGTTTTCCAGTTCATAATTAAGATAAAATCTATTCAATGGTCAGAAATTGAAAATTCAGAAGTTGCGTGAAGAGAAACACAGAAGAAGCACCTGGAAAATAGTCTTGGAGAAGAAAGTGTACCCGCAATAGAATGAGCATCGACTAATGCTCAATTTCCAAAGGCCAAAATTATAACCAGTATGTATGGTAGAAGCTGGGAGAACCTGATAAGACTGACCATCCTGGGCAGAAAATGGTTTAGGAGACACCTTGGAGAAGCCAATTGAAGAACCAATAGGAGAATAGGACGTCTTTATCTTATACAAGTTTGCAACAAGATATGTATTCCCTGATCCTTTCTCTGAATCATGGCTCTCCACCTGAGAACAACTTGTGGGTATTGACCTAGAGGTAGAATGAAATCGGTGTGTCAAGCTTCTGGGAATAAATATATTGAGAAGAAACGGTTTAGTATTTTCTCCCTTACTCTTACTTGACCCATTTATATAGCTTCCACTTGTCTTCCTCTTGTCCTGCTTTTTTGAACTCCTCTCCTCTGCTTTATGTTTTTCTGTTTGCACTTCCTCATTTGATCTCTTCTGCATGGCAGCCTTTTGCTCCACCAGATCACTCAGGGACAATTCATAAGCTGATTCAGGGATTCCTTCAAACATTTTCATGACTAACTAAGATAACATAAGTAAAAAGAAGTCAACAAACATTCACAATTAATTATCAAGTTAAGAGAAATCTACCCTAATCTACAAGCATCTTGATTTCTCAACATGGTATCGGAGCTAGGTTGAAGGAAAGGCAGATTGAAGATAACAGTTTGTTGGCTTATTTGCTTATCCCTGTGGCACCTTAAGCAAAGTATCATACAAATTCTGTGACATCCTTTCCTTAAAATACGAATTGAAAGAGGCATAGTACCTCTGTGATTCAAGTTGAAGAAAGACATCAATATTCCTGTGAACCGAGCTCATCAATAAAGGAAGGACCGAAATACTTAAGGGCTAGAAAAAGAGACCTATAATACATGCAAAGACTCTATGGCATTATCTCTATAAATCAAGGATGAAATTCATATCTCTGTTGTCGACAAAATATTTGGCATAGGTACACATATTTGAGTCTCTATGTTGATTTATGAAGTAAGTTTCCTGTACTAATGTGAATTTCAGAGGCACCTTCTCCTATGATAAGCATACAATTCATTATCTTTATAATCTACAAAGTACTCAAAGAAAAATCAAATGGCTTATATGAAATCAGTTAAAAGAAGACAACCTATTGTGACAATACTTTCAGTGGCAATCTGAGCATGACTGTGCGCTCCTTTCTGAATCAAAAAGACCAAGTGTATTCATGATATTTGTATAGTTTGATGTATAGTTTGAGTAACCAAAATACTATAGCTGACATCTATTACTGCTCAGTTCAAAGGCTAGTCTGAGAGTATGAACAAGTCCAAAATTGCCATAATGATTGAAGCAAGTTTGTTTGGGGAAAAACGAATATCTGAGGTACTGTTCTTCGATCAATACAAAAAGGTTCTGTGACACTTCTATGAGGTATCTGAAGCTTAATATAGCAACAAATATTTGAAGATTCAAGGCATCAATGATGACACCAACATGAAACGATACAAGGTCTATCTAACACTATATAAGGCAGCTCGACTCATTTGGGAGACTATCCATCTTTGACATCTAAAAATACCATCATCTTCGTAATCAATGCAAATCTGTGGCACTGTGAGACGAAGGATAGAAGTGTATTGTGATCTAAAGTTAAAATAAACCAAAACCATGTGGATCGTCTCTGAGGCATTTAAATGTACAAATGACGAACTTAAAGACATGCAAAACAAGTCTTATCTGTGACATAAAGGACTGAGCATCTCTATACCTTTGTGCAAAATGAATCAAAAGTCTGCGATCTACTCTATGCTACAGGACCAAAAGACTAAGGTACATAGTCTATAGAAGGGACCAAAATCATCACTGTGAATAAAAGCCAAGATTTTGATCAATTCCAAGTCTGAAGCTGCACTTAATGACATAATTTACATTTGTGAAAATTCTGAGCATCTCTATGACAAGTAGAACATGTATATTTGTGATCTAAACCATACAAAGACATACAAAACTTTTTGAATCATCAAGAATCAGAGTTTAATGGCATCCTGTGCGAAAACCTGAGGGATGCTACTTCGTGACAGAATTTATTATGATGATATAAGGCCCATCTCTGTGACACTAGAATATGTAGCAGCATTATATCTCTTCATAAGGACTGTGAGGGTATAGGGAATCCATGATTTATAATTTTATGGCAGGAGGAAAAAGGGCACATCCAATTAAGGTCAAGAAGAACCATCTCCTCCTCCTGAGAAAAGTCAAAGTGAAGTTCCTAAGAGAATTCAGAGTACTACAGAAACATCAACTTTGAAAATTTCAGATTATGGTATTTCATGCTAGACAACAATTGTGAACGTTCCAATGCCTTTGGTTGAACTTGTGAAGTTTCCAACATGCAAGAAACAAATTGGATAGAAATTATGATTTGAAGTTACAAAATCTCAAAGATCGAAATTATATGGGAAAGAGGATCCTCATATTATTCTCGCGTCAACCTATTGAAGATCAAATATGAACCCTTTGCATGAGCCCTTCTTCATTTCATTGGTGGTAACAGTTTGGATTTTGCACAACTGTAAGCTAGACTCTGAAGACACCATGAATGTAATGGCACTTGAAGTTCCAAAGAAAATGGATTTGAAGACTTCAAGAACCTATCGAAATGTATGTGAATTTGATTCCCGAGAGATTCCTTCAGTGGGTTTGATCAAGAACCTCCAAGTCCATCCAACAGCTTAGCCTAATGTCTTCATCATTATAGACATAGTAGTATTGGACATTCGTGCAACAAGGGAATGCTGTTGTCACGCAAATGGACATCAAATATGGACACATACAAATGAATTTCTCATATACTACCATCCTACCTCCTTTTGTTGAGACAATTATATTTTACAAAGAACCTTTCAGTGAAAACCATGTTGAAGCCTTGAGAACTATTTCACTTGTTTGGAGGAAAGCATGGGATCATACACTGTACTTGCAGCAGAGCTAGCACCAAGGACAAAATTTACAGAATTTACATTTGTGAAAATTCTGAGCATCTCTATGACAAGTAGAACATGTATATTTGTGATATGAACTATACAAAGACATACAAAACTTTTTGAATCATCAAGAATCATAGTTTAGTGACATCCTGTGCGAAAACCTAAGGGATGCTACTTCGTGACAGAATTTATTATGATGATATAAGGCCCATCTTTGTGACACTAGAATATGTAGCAGAATTATATCTCTTCATAAGGACTGTGAGGGTATAGGGAATCCGTGATTTATAATTTTATGGCAGGAGGAAAAAGGGCACATCCAATTAAGGTCAAGAAGAACCATCTCCTCCTCCTGAGAAAAGTCAAAGTGAAGTTCCTAAGAGAATTCAGAGTACTACAGAAACATCAACTTTGAAAAATTTAGATTATGGTATTTCATGCTAGACAACAATTGTGAACGTTCCAATGCCTTTGGTTGAACTTGTGAAGTTTCCAACATGCAAGAACAAATTGGATAGACATTATGATTTGAAGTTACAAAATCTCAAAGATCGAAATTATATGGGAAAGAGGATCCTCATATTATCCTCGCATCAACCTATTGAAGATCAAATATGAACCCTTTGCATGAGCCCTTCTTCATTTTCATTGGTGGTAACTCAGTGCTACTAAGCAAAGAATTACAGAGCTAGAATTCCAGCAGCAAGGTGAACTAGACTCAGTTAAAGAGTTCAAAGGGAAATCACTTGAGATCCAAGAGGAACTGAGTACGGTTCAGAAATAATTCTACAGGAGCATTCAGGGCATCAAAGATAAAACTCCTAAGTTTAATGATTATATAAAGAGGATGGTGCCTGTCAAGGAAGAATTGGAGAATATTCTAAATATGCTAGATGGCATCATTCAATGGCAAATACAGTATCCTGATGAGGGGGTAGGCATTCCTCAGCTCTGTGACTTGGAGAAAATAATCTGTTTTTCTGAAGCTTGTAAATGTCTCGACAGGGCTAGAGCCTTAGAGGAAAAGGCTGAGGAAGCTTTCAAAATTTGCTTCAAGTTTGGAGGAGAGGTTGATGCAGTCTTAAATAACTTCAGGTTGCTGATGTTCCAGTCAACCTTTGGTCCTGTACGTGTGGAGCAGTGCATAGAATAAAAGGAGAGAGTGATAGACAGCTGCAAGCAGGAGATCCAGGCATTAAAATTTATCACCAGGGACAACACAATTTATATGAAGATTTTCAGAATACAATGCTGATCCAAGTTAGAAGGAAGGTGTCTCTGTTTCTAACAAGGTCTGCATAGGTACGAGGCTATGGCAGTAAGCGAAGAATGTTGAGTAGTTAATCTAGGACCTTGGTTAATCTAACAATTTTTTTTTCCCTTTATCTCATATAATTTTATAAAAATAATTTCATATAATTTTATAAAAAAATTGGCCAGATGAGAAGTTTCTATTTCTCTCAAAGCCTAAAAGATATTAAATTTTTGGCACTGTGCTCAAATGGGTTTAAAATTTATAAGGTCGCAACTCCACTAACATTTACAAGCAACCTCATAACATAAATAAGCAAAGAGAGACGGAATCAAAGAAAACCATCATATACATACTTAAGTGTCTTGTCGCAGCTTCCAGTTGCAAGCAAGTTCATTGCTGGAATCCATGCCATTTCCTTAATAGGTGCATCATGCATAGCCACAGTCACTGGCTGGCCCCTAGTCAGCAATGGCCACATTTTTGGGGTTGTATTACAGTAATCCTAACACAACTCTAGCTGCTTTGAAAGACGAATATAATCAAAATTGATGGTTTTTCTAGAATGCAGAAAAAGAGTTCATCCTGCAATGGATTTTATATTGAAAACTCAACAAGCCAGAAATTGAACACAGCCCTGCATTTGGCTAATGGGATGCTCTACCACCGCGTATTCATAATATATATCATTAATGGTTCAGTTTGAAGTTGTGGATTGGTAATTCCCCTTAATGGTTTGGTTTGAAGTTGTGGATTGATAATTTTCCCTTAATTGTTTGGTTTGAAGTTGTGGAATTGTAATTTCCCCTTAAGCCACTCTTTGGCTCAATCATCCTGACCAGGGGTTGAACTCACAACAAAACCCCAACTGACATGCTGTTTTTTATCAATGTGAAAGTGTAACTTGCTACCTCCAATATTTTCTAGCTAGCAGTTGCTATGTACAGGATTGAAATAAAACTGCTCAAAAAACTTTATGACTCACTTTAAGTGGGAACTTATGAATAGATGTCTCCTTAACCTGGGCATAGGTAGAAGCCAAAGTCATAAATAAACACAAAATAATGTTCATAGCTTCGCTCAGGAACTCTCTTTAACCTGGGCATAACTAGAAGCCAAAGCCGTAAATAACACAGGAATTTTCGCAGCTTCACTGAGGAGCTGTCTTTTAGTAGAAAGTTTATCAAATTACTAAATCTATATGAGTAAATGGTCGTCTGAGTTGAAGATAGTTATTGATTAATTAATTTGTATATATATTTTGTAATATTATACAGTGTGTTTTACCACCCCAATTTTTTTAATTTCATAAAGTTAATGAACTCTTTAATATCTTCCTATTTTGAAAATAGACACTATAAATTAATTTAGGTAAAAAAATCAACAAATACGTTTCATTAAAATTGGAATAAAAATAAAACAATATATTGCATAAGTAGCTCTTTGATAAGCACCAAAAGGTTCAATCAAAATAAATAGCATATAGATTAGGCACGCTCCCCTTTATACCCTAAATCATTCATGCATTTAACGTAAATTCAAATATATTTTCTCCTTTTTCACATGATTTATATTTAAAGTTTCACTTAAATTAAAATCTATAGAGAGAATTTAAAGGTCTTTTATTCCTGCACAGTTAAGACGGATGCATAAATTACAAATTCGTTCCCTTGTAATTAGTCACTGCTTGCAAAATAACACAGGAATTTTCGTAGCTTCACTGAGGAGCTGTCTTTTAGCAGGAAGTTTATCAAATTACTAAATCTATATGAGTAAATGGTTGTTTGAGTTGAAGGTAGTTATTGATTGATACAATTATGGGAAAAATTGCAGGTTTGGAAAAATGCCGCATGAGATACTTGAAGATAGTTATTGATAGAGTTATGGGAAGACTTACATGTTTGGATAAATGCTGCATGGGAGGCTTGTTCTAAAGAAAAGTTTAGGTGTTGGAATCTGATTCAGGTGTTTCATTTGGGTACTGCAAATAGCAAGCATGAGGTCTCTGTGGGAACCTTAAAAAGACACTTTTTTGTGGCTCTCGAAGAAAATTAGATGTTATCCTGATTGATTAATCGACTGAAAAGAAGCACTTCCAAATATTAGGGCTTACCAGAATCTCTGCTGCTATTCCCTACAGAAGTCGAAATTAAAGGCTTGGTCATATCAGAACCTTAAGAACATGAGCCATATATAGAGGATATTACATAAATCCCTGTCAATGCCTCAAGGGGGCACAATGGAGGAAATTTAAGGAAAACAACCACAATCAAGGTATTGAAAAAAAAGGAGAACATAGTAGATGAAAGGGGAAGGAAGGCAATAAATATTGATCATGGCAGACGGATCTTCTCAGTCTAACTTTGGTTGAAATTTTAAGATTTTTTCCTCTATATTACCATTTCAGTGCAATTGCTAGTATATAAAATTTTAAAGGTAAATATAGTGACCTCATTAACCAAGACTAGATCTTGTGGACTTACAATAATTCACCTTTTTGTGCAGGAAGGAAATACTTCCAAACATCACCAACTACAATAAAGTATATAAAAATGTTGCTGCAGTTTTATGCAGTATAAAGGAAGCCCAGTTTCAATTAATAAAGCACACTATTCATAGGCAATGAGGGCATGGTGCTGGACAACTTCAGATTCCACTCCATTTTTTAATTTCCAAGATAACACCCCTATTTTTGTGTGCTGAAATGTTTAAGAAATCTCACAACCAGGCATGTCTTGAAAACTACCTAGTTAAATGAGTTTTAGTCCAAAATACAAATGCTTAGAAGGAAATACTCCCACATTTCACCAACTGAAATACAGTATACAAACCCAAAATAGCAACAATGCCTCCACTTAGAATTCAACTAGGAACAACGCACATATCAATCATGTTTTTGAAGTATGTTAGTTATGGTGAAATTAGCTTGTTAATGAGCTTGCTCCAATTCATCTAATACCAAGTGAATACGTTCAGGTTAGCCATAAAATGAAGTATTGTTTATTGTTGAAAGTGCAGGGTCTGCTATAAAACACATGCAAGATAATAAGAAGGGAAACTAAGTTCAACATTATGCTTTGCGGTTACTCTGTTAACGCTGGTTTAACCAATTTGTTTTACTGTTTCAGTCTCTTTTGTTGGCAAGCATGGTTGTGCTGCTTGGTATGCAAGTAACACTGCTATTCTCTGTTCTGGGCATAATAGAAAAATCAACATCTTGGTATTTTGGCTGGAAATCATAGAATAGGTCCCCTATTTGTTTCAGACTTGGCAATAACCTTGCTGGAGTTGAAAGAACAGTGTTTGAGTTGTCCAAAGGAATCAATACACATATTGTGCAGTCTAACTTTCATGTCCAACAAAGCTCCAGCATACCCAATATATGATACAAAGTATTTTTTTTTTACAACATTCTATTTCATCGGCAAGGCCAGTTGTGATTGTTCTCCTAATTCGAACAAGCCCAAACCTCTGCACAGGCCGGAAACTACTTTGCCCAGATTCAAACGTGAACGTTTGTGCTTAGCTCCCATATCATAACTAAGCATCATGGACATACCTGCAGAACTGGCTATCTCCCTTTTCTTACCAGTTTCATTGCAGTTACGAAAAAGAATTAAATAACGATTTGGAATCGCTTATTTGATAAAATTTGTAGCAGGAGCCGCCGTTTTGAGGAGCAGAAAAATGGCGTGGCTGAAGAATTGTTTTGGTGAGGTGCGCTAAGCTAAAGAGTAATGTGATGGGGCTGCTAAGATTCGAGCTACGATTGCAAAGTTGAGGTGTAAGACTGGTGCGCAGGCTTGCAGAGCCTAAATCCTTCAGGTGGATATGACTCTTCATTGCTCAGGATACATTTCTCCATGCCCTGATCCATAATCTTCCTCCACGTCTCATTTTTCATGGCCATTCGGAATATTCACCATTTTCCTTGGTGGATTCCCACTACTCTGGGTCTAGGGCTGCATCTTCCAGTATTTTATTCAGGAGGAGTGTTATTGAGCATATGATACATATTTTCAATTGATAATTCACCATTCCTACATAAATTAGGGCTGTAGATAAGCACTGTATCAAGAGATGCTTCCTTTAAATATGGCAGTTAACATTCTCCATCAATATCTAAATATATCTAAATGTGAACTCTTCTTGTTCTACCTGCATCTTCTCTCACTCTCGCTACTGTTGTTGTTACTTCCACTTCTACTCGTGTTGTGCAGTGGATAATAAAAAGGATAATTTATCCCGAAATCGTCACAAGGGTCCATTGCCATTCAAATTAAGTATGTTGTTCTGTGTGAGTATCTTATTCTATATGGCCAAGCTATTGATTTTCTCAGAGATCCATAAAAACAAGATATGTGACTTCTGATTCAATACATTCGACTCTTCCTATTAAATAATAAAAAACATGAATCCATAGAAAACTGGAACAAACAAAACACAATCCATAAAATACAAAACCCATATATTAACCCACAACAGAAACCCATCTCTGGATGGAAAATCTGTTTATCGAAAATTAGTCAGATTTTCTGCTATGTATTTTTTGCGGGTTTATGACCTGTGAGAACAACCAACAGAAAAAACCCTAGTTCAAGTTTCTATTATTAAATTTTATATCAGACCGTTTCCATTATGCATGTGCCTAGTTCATCAGCATGTTTTCTCAACCAACAGAAAAGGCCCTAGTTCAAGTTTCTATTATTGAATTTTAAATCAGATAGTCTCCATTATGCGTGTCACTATTTCATCAGCATGTGAGTGAAATTGGAGTGAGTATTACTTCATCTATTATGAGAACTCGCCTAACCTCACAAAAAACCAGAGATTTGGCGCGTGTTCACTCAAATCGTTGCTGTCTACCACAAGAATAGGACACACTCAAATCGTTTTTGTCTACCACGAGAATAGGACACACTCAAATCGTTGTTGTCTACCACGAGAATAAGAAGACTACCTTGTTGCACCCATTTGGATATGGGGTTATGAACATAGGGCAGTTCTCAGGATGATGAGCTGCCTTTAGTTAGGAGGTCACAATCACAATACTACCGATCCTGGTCAAAGAAGTCCCCATCAAAAGCGAGCACAAACAAGGAAGATTTCTCGGAAGAGTCCAACTGTTGGCTTAGATAGGTCATCCATGGACAATACAAAAAGTGTGCCAGAAAACAACCTTGAACTTCCAAGTACTTCACCAAATGACATCACACATGATCCAGAGTTGGCCACATTCAATGGTAACACGGAACTCTTTGGAGGTGCAGAAGTCATGGAGCAGTCAAATATGGATGAGGTTGGAGAAGACATCCAGATTGTGAAAAGGAGGCAGAATGATAACCAAAAAAGGCATTCTGGGATCCAAGTTGAGGACTTGATCAGCATGATAAAGGATGCAGAAAAAGATATTCTGCTACTCAACCAAGCACATGCCGCGCTTTGAAAGAGCTTGATCAGGTTCATGCTGAGAAAGAATCTTTACAAGGGGAAATTGATCTCTTATCGACACGCTTAGCAGAAACAGATGCAAAACTAAAGTATGCTGCACAGGAAAAGATAAAAACTGAGCTTCTTGCAGATGAAGTTGAGATTTTGAAAAAAGAGATTGCTGAAAGAGAAAGCATTTGGAAAGATAGAAAAGATTTAAAGGTTAACAACACAACTATCAAGGAACATGTTAGTCAGTCCCCTATTATTGCTGGTGAGCTAAAGGCCTTAGAGGCTGAAAATGAGTCACTTAAGGAAGAGGTAAAAGTCTTAAAATCAAAACTAATTGAAATAAGCAAAAATGGTCAATATATTGCAGAGATGGAGAAAGACAGGTTAGCTCTGGAGGAAAGTACTAAACAATTACAGTCCAAGCTTGTGATTGCTGAGGCAAATGCAAGTGACCTTACAAAAGTGAAGTCTGAGTGCCAGGTCTTACAGAGAAAGGTCGAACACTTACAAGCAGAGCTAGAGAAATCGACTGAGAGAATGCTTTTTCCAGATGATATTACAAGAAAAAACCAAGCTCTTTAGGAGAAGATTGACAGACTAGAAGAAGCTCTGGCTCAAGCTCAAGTGGATAAAAGTTTATTAGAACAGACACAGGAATAAAATTTAATTTTAAATGAGCAGATTAAAATTCTAGAGCAGCGGCTTCTTGAATCAGACAATGATATAAAAGCACAGCTTCAAATATATCAAGAAGAAGTACGGGCATTTCAAAGGAGTCTTGAACAGCTGAAGCATGAAAACAACAAACGATTTTTAGATGGACCTGTTCAAGACTTGCCTTGGGATTTTTGGAGCAATCTACTTCTTTCTCTAGATGGCTGGATGCTTGAGAATAAGATGGCTTTTGATGATGCAAAAATATTAAGGGATATGGCTTGGCGCAGGGAATCACGCATTCGGGACGCTTATGCACAGTGCAAGGATAAGAACGAGAAGGATATAATTGCCGACCTTCTGAAACTCATAAAAGCAAGTACAAGGCCAAGATTGCACGTGGTGCATATTGCAGCAGAAATGGCTCCTGTTGCCAAGGTCGGAGGCTTAGGAGATGTTGTGACTGGCCTTGGCAAAGCACTACAGAAAAAGGGGCATCTTGTGGAAATCATACTTCCAAAATATGATTGCATGGATTACAGCTGGGTAAAAAAATTAAAGGTTCTGGACATGCAGATTGATTCATATTTTGATGGTCAGTTGTTCAAAAGCAAAGTTTGGGTAGGGACAGTTGAAGGTCTTCCTGTGTACTTCATTGAGCCTCACCATCCAGCAAAGTTCTTTTGGCGAGGAAAGTTCTATGGAGAGGGTGACGATTTCAGACGTTTTACATTCTTTAGTCGAGCTGCATTGGAGTTTCTTCTACAATCTCGAAAGAAACCAGACATAATTCATTGCCACGATTGGCAAACTGCATTTGTTGCACCGATGTATTGGGATATCTATGCCCCTCAAGGTCTTAATTCAGCAAGGATTGCTTTTACATGCCACAATTTCGAGTATCAAGGAACAGAATCTGCCACAGCTCTGGCATCTTGTGGTCTGGATGTTCAACAACTAAACAGACCAGACAGAATGCAGGACAATTTCAGGCATGACAGAGTAAATGCTGTTAAGAGGGGTATCGTTTTCTCAAATATTGTAACAACTGTATCACCAACATTAAACCCAGGGTAAACTCTAATAACACATAAGGGAAGAAGAGAGTTTGACATTTCTCTGGAAAAAAATTGAAGAAAAATAGCCTATCGGGCATCTCACCTAAGTATTACATTTTTTCAACAGACAGCAAGGGTTTAAGAGTGAAAAGGAATTTCTGTCAGCAGACTGAACCTTGAAAAGAATTATACCTCGGCCTCTTCATTACCGGCGCCTTCCTTGAACTTCTTGGGAGACCCTCGATCAAATCTTTGGCCTCTGGTGAGTGAGTGGATAACCTTGATTACGGCAATTCAAGCGCTTGTCCAGAAGTATTATCAAGTTGCGAAGAGAGATGGAGGATTTACGGATGGGCCAGTGCCCCCAGGCTGGGGAATATTGTTCAGATTCGTTCTGATGAAAGAAATCACCGCAATTGAGGCAACCCTCCTCCTCTTTCCCTGGACAAAGCAGCGGGAAATGAAAAAAAAAATGATATTTGAATTTTTTTTTATATTTTGACTCTCTAATAAAAGGGAAATGAAAAAATTTGATATTTGAAATTTTTTGATATTTTGATATGGAATGCGTGTTTTTTTTTTCTTTTTTTTTGGGGTCACAAATAAGACATATATGAAGGATAGAATCCAACTTAGGGGTGAATAGGAAGGCAGGATCATTTTTTACAAAGTTTTAGTACAGAGAAAAATTCAATTTAAAAAAAAATATGAAATTATAGAAGTAAATATGTAAAAGGTTGAGTATATAAGGTTAAAGAGTCAGCACATATGTTTTTTGCACCTAGTTTTCTAGATAATTTGCATATCTCTCTAAAGAAATAAACTTTTTGTAGTCTATTTGTGTGGTGAGTGGCTTATAGTTGGTAAATTCTCTATTATAATTTCGAGTTTTTTGAGGTCACTCTAGTTTCCTATATATGCAAGGTCTATAGCATACATAAATATATTCAATATTAGGGAGAAGTTGTAATGGGGTTGCATTTGTTATTAGTTTTTGGTGTTCACTCTACATTAGAGTTAGGTAATACTATGCATGTTATTAGTATAATGGATTACTATTCTACCTATGTGTTTGTATTTGTACTATATTTGGGTGATCTATGTTAGTTTTTATTCTTAATGATGTTTGTTATAGTGGTTTAAATGGATGCTAATAATATCATAATGAATGTGATCCCCACTCAAATATTTAACATTTTGCACGTTACTTATTGGGAATTATTATATGTGTCTCAAGTGAGACCTTATGGCCCCTATTAGGTGGAATATAATAGAACATTAGACAACAATAGGCCATATTTAGAAGCATTCCATTAACCTTGAGTCTATGATAAATCCAACACTCAATAATGGGAAATAATCGTCTAAAATCTTTCAAATATGGTAGATGAGTTAAATTAGGGTTTAATTACTGAGGGTGTTCGGTTTAACCTACAAAATTTCTTCAAGCGATTTGATTGTTTTTAACCATGACCCTAAATTTCTCCTAAGCTTATTTAGGATGCAAGTTATCCTTGTAAATGCGTTGGGAAAGGTAGAAGGTGGCATTAGGAAGAGGTGCTTGAGGAAAAAAAGTCATTTTATTGGCTCTTGGGAAAAATGGAAAAGAAATATTGCTTTTAGGACTTTGTTTTTTTATGTTAATGTATAATTTCTATCTCGGGATAGATGAATTTGTGACTAAGGCATTATGGCAATTGGAGTAGTTAAATACTACTCAAGTATTATCTAAGTGGATAGAGGAGGATATGGTATATTTAGCCATATTCGGGTATTAAGCTCCCATTACTAAGATTGACGTTTTATTTGGGATGAAGGTGGTGTTGTAAGCCAAAGAACTTACAATTACAAAAGTACTAGACTAAGTTTGATATTAGAACAATTGATGACATTGTTGGGTAGAGTATAGTTCTTGAGTGAATCTTCAATGAGTTTAAATTGTGTGTTCTAATTGAGATAAATCATTTCTTGGAGGGCAAAGTATATTTGAAGGTGTACCTGGTAGGGATGAAAAGCAGGTCTTTTGTGTGATTTTCCCCCGCAATATTCCATTCGTACAACAAAAACATTAATATGCCCTAGTCTTACATTGATCATTTCTTTAGGAGGTGGAGATATGAACTAGATCCATCCTAATAGTGGATGGAAAAGGAATACACTAACAATTTTCGTTGTTGGCGCAAGGGATGTTGTTAAAATTTATGTTTCTATGATTTCGTGTGGATTTGATTAGACAAATTGTGTGACAAGAAACAATCTAGAAAAAAGTGTCATGGAAACTATCTTTTTCTAGACAATAACCATAACCATTTGACATTCATTATTTTAAGCATAGAAAATATTGTTTCTACTTCTTAGATGATTACAAAAACAATTAATTTCCTCATACATAAGTCCTCACCATAACCATTGAAATATTCAAAGCAATGTCTCACAATTTTTGTTGTAGCTAGAGCAACTTCTTCAATAAGAGACCCACTAGGACCTCAATGTTCAGTTCCTATTGCATCCCAAACTTGGAAAACGAAAGAAAGAAATGACCACTTGTTATTTAAAGATGAACTTTACTTTCAAAAAAAATATTTAAAAAGAATGAACTTAAGAAAAAATAAATGCATTTCCTCCACAATAAAAAAATGTCATTTCGAGCACAATAATTTTAATTTAGTCTAGGTTTTAATGATGTCAAGCCAGTGTATGGTTGCAATTCAATATGTAGACAAGTGCAGAGACCATTTCATGAATATATTTTATATTTTTGGTGGTGATTTTTTAAAGCTCTATTAACATTCAACATTTCTTGAACAATGAGATGAAAATTTGTATTTCCTTTATTTTCCAACTCTAATTGGATTAGGAAATTAACTATGGGCTACGTTACTATTTTGGTCACTGTCGAATCATCTAGGAAAGCATAGTTTGTTCTTAGAAGAACTACCTTGAAAGGTATGGCATCTGATCCTCGTAAGGGTATAGATATGCTCAATGTTAGAGTCATGTCTACATTATTTCAAAGGAATTTATCTTCTCTCGATTGAAGATGAGAAAAATAGATGAATTTCAAAAATGGTTTGTAGTCTTTTATTTTATTTTGTAATGCTTTTTTTTATATATGACCATTTCGCGCAATACAGGGTGCCTTGTGAATATTTCCTTCCACGTTAATGCGGGCTCAAGTACTTACTAGAGGAAGCTCCTTATTGAATACGAAAATGGAGATGCAACCTAAACTAGGTGGGTGCTTTACAAAGTTAATTAATTTCCCATTGTATAGACTGCATTGATTACTGCAATTATATTATGCAAGGGTTACAAGTTTATATAATAGGTTTGTGTTTCACATCTCTTTAGGGAAACCTCAATACATGGAAACCAATGCAACAAACATGGGGTGCAAATTGGGCTTTGAATAGTGGCCCTTGATGTGTTGTGTTTTAAATTTGCCTCAAAACCCTCTTAGCAAGGAAAATTCTCATTATAGATAACGTTATTCTAGAGAATTGGCACTGAAATTCTACATACAATACCAATGCCAACAATAAAGCACTATAACTCTCTTTTCAAAGTCCTTTTCATCTTTTCCTCACAATACTTGCTCGTTATCAGTATCTTGTCCATATTTAGCCTTGGACTGAATTTACCACCCAATTAGGGTTACATTCCCAAACAACTTGACTCATCGACAGTGTCGCATGGTCTTGCTCTGATAGGTTAGTCACCCTATCAAGTTCCCCATTCAAAGAGACTTGGGTCTAGTATATTCAAAATAGGAGTTGATCACCCTACAAATGGCCCTTAGTCAATCTTCAAATGGGTCTGAAAAACTAATCTTATACTGCATTACCCTTCACACAAACTAACAATTCCACCCATCCACCATGGATCCAACATCCTCAAAACCATACAAAGGAAAAGCCCCTATGAGGGAGCCGCATCGATCCCCAAAACAAGTTTTCGTTCAAATTTCCTCCCACTAAGGTGTTCTTGATCCAACATAATACTCATGTGTTACCAGGTGTGAAAACCAAGAAAACTAACAATCGACCACCCTATAATTGACCCATGACCAATTTTTGAGGTGAACCCAACTTCTAGCTCATTATAGAGTCACACTCTTTGCACACACAACCAATTTCCATCACCATTGAAAAAATGTGGTTGTGAATCTTCACAACATTCCAACTAATTTCCAACTAACAAAACCGAACTAGCAAGAAACTCGGGTGAAAAATCATCAAAATTGCATAGAGAGGAAGCACCTGCAAGGGAGACACAACAATCCCCCAAAAGGGGGTTCCTATTCAAAGTGTCTCCCACTAAAGTGGTGACCCAACATACCACGTTTCATGTGTTACCTTTTCCAAAATTTCATATTAGTGCTTATGTTAACTCCATCAAGTAAGATTTTTTTTGGATTTATGAGGCTTGGTCTATGTTATTCTTCCTTCAGTAGACAAAAAAAAACTCTAAAATTTATGCTTCTTCCTTGATTTTTCATCAAATATAACTTAGATCATCATCATGGAGAGTCAGGTTGTTATTAGCTTGTACCGTAATTCAGCTTACAATAACCTCAATCATATTGGCTTACATTCATATTTGTGCTCAGAATTGAGATTTTCCTAATCTCGACATGTTCTACGCTTGTAGTAATAAAACAAGACCCTTGGTCCTTCTATTATAAAAGATATATTCCGACCCTAGTAGAATAGAGATAATTTTAGACGTGTTAGCAACAATGCTAACGAATGCTAGAGTGTTAGGGAGGCATGCGGTCAGGATGTGCCAAAGCGTGCAAGGAATGTTAACTAGGAGTTGCAAGGAAACACAAGGGATCACTACATCAAAATGCATGGAAATTAACAAATAAGAGTTTGTGAGTGGAAGTGTCAGTGAGTTCCACATGTGCTAAGGAGGGAGTGACAAGGTATGCTAGGAAGTGTTAAGGCATGCTAGAGGCCAGGGCGACATGCCAAAATGTCTTAGGTGCTAGGGTGTACCAACACGTGCCAAGGTGTGTTAATGAATCTTATGGAAAGACAAGGGAGCACTATTTAAAAATGCATGGAAATGAATGAATAAGAGTTTTTTACTGGGAGTTTCAATGAGCTATAAGTGTGCTAAGGAGAGAGAGACAAGGTATGGTAGGTAGTTCCAAGGAATGATAGAGTGCTAGGGAGGCATGCCACGATGTTCCAAGTGTTAGGGTGTGCCAATGTGTGCTAGGGAGTGTTAGGGAGTGTAAGGTAAACACAAGGTAGCACTAGATCAAAATGAATGGAAATAAATGAATAAGAGTGGGTGATAGGGAGTTTCAATGAGTTTTGGGTGTGTTAAGGAGGGAGTGACAAGGTTATATGCTATGAAATGCCAAGGTATGTTAAACTACCAAAGTGAGTCAAGAAGTGCTAGGCTGTGTTAGAGAGTGTAAAAGCATGTCAAGAAATGTAGGGGATGCTAACACATGCCACATAATGCCAAGGAATTTAAGACATGTCAGGTGTTATGGCATGTCAAGATGTAAACCATGTTGCTTAATTGTTTTACGACCACAGTTGGATGTGATGAGCCTTGTCTTGGTAACTTGTTAAGTGGGACCAATTAAGATTGGACATGAGTAGTCTAAGATGAGTTACATGTAGTTCTTAGGTGAACAACACATATGTTGAATTTCCACGACACATGAGAATCTGGGTTTGGTCTTAGAATCTTTGATGAAAACACACTCATGTGCCACAACACATCTACTTTGAACAAAGAAATCTACAAACATGAGGGAATCAATTAGTTCAGATGAAATATTTTAAATTTTTCAAACCATTCTTCGTTAAATTACAAACTATAATAGAATAGGCTAGAGCTCTCGTACCAGGGATCATGGCCCTTTACAATCACACTGATACAAGGAATACAGCTAGGGCTTGGTGTTACTCCTTTGACAGCCAATCTACCTTGAACAAGACAACACTTAACCCACTTTTTGATGGTGGACATACATATCCCTTTCAATCCACATTTCTTGAACACATCTGGAAGGTCCTCCTGGCCTCCATTATGCAACTCCTCAATCTTCCTCTACCAATGAACTCAACTCCTTTAGGTTAATGAACTCAATCTTCCTCTACCAATGGTGCGTTCATTTTTTTATTCTCCTAAAGGAACTATTTCTAGACATGCACCTCATCAAACATAAATCATCGAGTGAAAATGAATGAATAAGAGGGTGTGTTGGGGGTGTCAGCGAGTGTCAAGCATGCCAAAAGGGGGAGTGACAAGGCATGCTAGGGAATTCTATGGAATTTAAACAAGTTCCAGGGTGTGCTGATACGTGCCAGGTAGTGTCAATAAATTCCAGGCATGCCAAGACATGCCATGTGTTAAGGCATGACGAAATGTGCCATGTGTTAGGGTATGCGAACATATGTCAAGGAGTTTCAGGTGACAAAAGGGAATACCAAGTTGAAATGAAAAGAAGTGAACACATATGAGGGTTAGTAATTCAAGACCTTACCTTTTCAAGAGGGGAATGCTAGGCATACCAACACTAGTGCCAATACATGCCAAGGGCCATATTTTAGCTTGTATTAAGTGCCAAATCATCCTCTATTACTTCTCTCTTAATTGTGAATAATTGATCTCAAATAAATTTTATCTTTAACCATGCCAAGGAATTCCAAGGCATCCAAACACATGCCAATAGTTTTTAAGTGCCACTAAGTGCCAAGAGCCAATATGTGCCAATGAGTTATAGGGAATTATATGGAGTTCCAAGTTTTCTAAGGAGGGACTGAAAAGATATGTTAGATATTTCCAAGGCATTCTAGAGTGCTAGGGAAGCATACCAAGATGTGCCAAGTGCCAATGTGTGTTGAGTGTTAGCTAGTTCCATGGAAACACAAGGGAGCATTACGTAAAAATGCATGGAAATGAATGAATAAGAGTGTGTGACATGGAGTGTCAGCGAGTTCCAGGTATTCTGAGGAGGGAGTGACATTTTATGCTAGGTAGCATTAATTCATGCTAGTGTGCCAGAGTGGCATGTGGCCAAGATGTGCTAGGTGCCATGGTGTGCCAACACATGCTAGGAAGCGTTAGGTAGTCCTAGAGACACACAAGGGAGCACTAGGTGAAAATAATGCATTGAAATGAACAATTAAGAGATTGTGATAGGACGTGTGAGTGAGTTATAGGTGATCTAAGGAGCACCTGCCTTTCTACCAATCTTGTTGTCCTTCACAAGAACAAGAGTTAGGGCTCTTCTATGACAGTCACCTAACAACCCTCCAACTGTACTTGGACTAACATCAATCTGCCCAACCACAATAAATTCTTTTTACTGATCTAGGGCCCACAATATTGTCTTCATCCAAGGCTCTTCAAATCTGCCACTTAACAATGGTTTGATTCCTCTCAAAGTCATTATTCTTGTGTATCGATAATTTGATCTTTTTTGTCAAATCTATGAACAAATATGAACTACTCCTATTATCATCCTTCTAACAATCTGTTGATGACTGAACTAGGGTCACAAATAAACCACTAACAATCCAATGAATACTTTTTTATAGGTTGCTTCAGATCTATGTCTAAAACTCTATGGACAATCCACCAAAATCAAGTCCTTTGCATATCAATCTATTATTCATATGGCACATTTCTTCTGCATGCTTAATCTTCTGCTTAGGTTCCACCCTCCTTTGGATCTGTTGTCTCCACACATACTGAATTTGCAAACCATCTTCCAGATTTGCGGTCTGTATTGCAGAAATAAACCTCGCTCTAAGGGTCATAACACGTCTTCTTCTACACAAATTTGTCACAACCTTAAGGGCATGCCTTATGAACTAAACATGCTAGGAAACTGTCCTAACTAGGGCATTATACTTATGTACTTCTAATTGTTGTAGAAAAAACCATATCCAACCTTAGAAAAAACACGACTCTTTCCTCCATAAGGGACTTGACCTAACTCATATGGATCCATAGATTATGGGCATTTCTTTGACTGAATCTTGACATGAACTTCAGATTTCAATGTCAACCCTCAAACTAGGGTTAACTCAGTTAATATTATGCCTACGTCGACTTCTGTTATGGCTCTAAATTACAGTGCAAGCCCTCCTCCATTTATGTTGGTCTTTATCACAGACCTTGTGGCCTACTAACCACCACAAGGAAAGATGGTATCAACCCTCTCTTCTATTTCATGTAGAAAATCTAACCAATGGGATTCAATCTGATCTTGTAATGTACTAAAACAAGATACTGAATCCTTCCTACAATTTGTGGAAACAAAACACGATCGCACATGAATCACATGTAAGCATGAGAAACAAGTTATCAATCACACAACACAAGATGTATCTGGGGAAGCAACTACTCAAAACCCTCTGTCTCTATTTTTTATTAAGTCAAGGAATCACGAAACAATACAATGCTTAATCTCTCTTGAGATTCTCCAACACTCTGCCAATTGTATCCTCCTAATCTAGGCAAAATCGGTCTAGTACTTAGCCAATTCTCAGCCTTCCTTCAGCCTGCCTTGCTCACACAATTCCTATGGAATTATCTCCATATTAATTAGGAAAATCGACCTTCCTTTATTGCGCAATCCATCATGGCATCCTAATGACTTTATAACTGCACATGGGAAATTTTCTATAAATACAACTGATAGTTATGTTCCTCTAAACTGCATTACAATAAGGATCAGGGGCCTTTTTATTATTTAAAATAAGAGAAAACCCTAAACAACCAAAACCCTAACCCAAGGAGATGTAACACCAAGGGTTTATGGCCCCGTTGGGGTTAGTTGGGCAGCCAACTTCCCGAGGTCGTAACTTGGTCATATGATCTTCATTTGACGCATATGATACCTCGTTAGAAATATCTCTCCGAGGAATACAACTGCTAATGCGATTTCTATGAAATAGCTAAAACTTTCATGCCCAAAAAATGTCGTTTAGGGCCTCAAAATGGCTCCGAAAGTTTAGGACCCGAAAAATTGACAAAAATAGTAAATTGTGCTATAAATAAGGAAACTGAAAAACTGAAAGAGACAATGGCGGTGGCCCAAGTGGAATAAGTGGGTGGCCACCAATATCCACCTCGATCACCTTAAATTGAATTTCTTGAGCTAACTCAATCATCATGACTTGGTTAACTGACACAAGTTGTTATGAGATGAAATTACAATTTATTGTCCAATTTATTTAAGGGAAAAATAAATTAGACGCCTCACATTCCTCACTCTTGGTACATCAAAATTCCTCACCAGTGTGGGTGCATTTTCTTTTGTCCTTTCTAGTTTCCAATTTCACTGTTTCTTGTTGCAAATTTCAACACTCCCTCTCAACAAGAAATGAATTCAATCTATCCCCATCCGGTACCTTTGGAATTTTCTACATGCTACACTTCTCTAGTGTTGTTTACACTTGCAAATCCTGAAACTGAATAGCCTCCGAACAACTGAATCAGTATAATGCATCTGTCATCAGATTCTTCTGACTGTTGCTAGCTACTGCACCTGTCTAGTATTGGATTCTCTGTGCTGCTGCTGACATCTGCATCCGTGCCCTTTGAACTGTTGCTAACTCTGATTTCTGCTCCAGTATTTGACATCTTTCACTCTAATTTCTATCTTGCTGACATCTGACTACCTCAATCTAACTGATCCTTCCTACTACTGTTGTATTGTGGTCTCCTCATAGCCAGGTTCGATCCATGAGACACGCCATCTCAATGGACCTTGCCCAAATTTCTTATCTTGGGATTATGTCTACAAATCACCCCACCTTACACCTCGAGGTATGGCTGCTCCCTCTTCCCATCTGGCTCGAAATTCCCCCCTCATGGAGGTCTCTGCTTGAGTGGACGCTTCCACTCGATATCCTCTCTACTTCTCCAATTGTGGCAGCTACTCCACAACCTTCTGAGACTGCTTCTCATGAGGATGCATGTTGAGAGGTAATGTATGCTCCCTCTAAACCACCAAGTCTATAACTTCTACCTTTCTTCTCAAAGCTTTGCATGCATATAGGTTCTTGACTCGTGCACATTGTAATTTTCCTGACGTTACAAAAAGTTTCTAAAAAATATTTAATTTTAAATCAATGATATCTCCCTCATCCAAGCTCTGATTCGACCGGTTTTTTTTTCTTCCATTTGGGTAGATTTTCGCAAGGAATCCAAATATTCTATTTGGGTACATGTCAAGTGGCATTGTGTGCCAAGTGCTAATGTATGTCAATGCATTCAACCAAGGTGTTCCAGGGCATGCTAGAGACTATATGCAGCATGCCAACACATGCTAGGAGAGTTCCATGTTGTGCTAGTGCATGCCACCATGTGCTTGGGCGCCAGTGTCATCACAAGATGTTCTAGGAACAAAGATGTTCCAAGACATGTGGGGTGCTAAGAAATGTTAGTGTGTGCCAAAGCATTAATTTAAGGTGTGCCCAGATTGTTGAGGAGTGTTAGTTCTTTCTCATTAATAGAATTGTCAGAGCTTGATTATGTATTAAATAATATATTTCCTACACACAATAGTGGAAATTTATCTAAAGGGAATTTTCTAGATAATAAACATAATAGATATGAATCATGTGTTGACTCATAGGAAATCTCTATTTGACTAGTCATTACTTGAGGGAAATAATACACACTAATTACTTCTTAAAAATTTGACTGACCCTAACCACTATGGCCTTGGACATATTATAAAAAATACTCCACAATAATGGCATTAAATAGTTATCTTTTGACAAAAACTATGTTAAGAGGTACATAGCGTCATCAAAATCTCATTGGAATGATCAATGATGACAAAAAAATTTTGACCGTCACCAAAGTAACAAAAAGAGCATTGGTGAGGGTCATTAAAAGTTCGTCACTAGAAGTTTCACCCAAGAGAGAATTAGTGATGAGACTTTAATGACCCTCACCAAAAGTGTCATTGAAAATGTCTTTGGTGACGGACCATAAAGGACCATCACTATATACACTTACAGTGATGGTTTTTTAATTATCAATGATGACGGACATTTTTTTACCGTCACCAAAAGTAACAAAAAGAGCATTGGTGAGGGTCATTAAAAGTTCGTCACTAGAAGTGTCACCAAAGGGAGAATTAGTGATGGGCCTTTAACGACCCTCACCAAAAGTGTCATTGAAAAAGTCTTTGGTGACGGACCATAAAGGACCATCACTATATACACTTACAGTGACGGTTTTTTAAGGACCGTCACCATATGTGACATTGGTGACGGACCTTAAAGGTCCGTCACAAGCATGACCCTCACCAATGTGGTTTTTTCTTGTAGTGTTCCTGATTCTAAATGATATCAGGGATCTCTACTAGTTCTTTTGTTTTCAGGTACACTAATAACAATTTATTTTCCACTCTAGTTGTTGATATACTCTGTGATCTATCTGAGACACACTAGCTAGTTGTTTACATTGTCTTTATTCTAAACCTTTTCTCCTTTGGATCTTCATGCTCCATCCCTGGTTTGGGAATGGTTAATCAGGGGATTTTCGAGGATCTTAGCTGCTACATGTTGTTATTCTTTATGGTCTATCTGAGACACACTGACTGGTTATTTTACATGGTATTTCTTGTAAACCTTTGCTCCTATGGATCTTCCTGCTCCTCTCTGGGTTGGGATTGGTCGATAGGAGGATTTCTGAGGATATTTACTGCTACATAAGTGCATTAATTTTGATTGGTGGAGTTGGTAACATATTTCAATTTTGAATTCGATCACGAAGCAGTCCCTTGGGGTCATTAATTGGTCTAGGGGGTATTTATTTTCCAAGTCGGTCATTGATTATATGAGGTACAATCCATTAATGTATGAGGTACAATCCATTAATGGTTTGCGCCATCATTCAAGGTCTTTGTCGAATGTGTGATTGATTAGATTTTATGAAGGAAATTGGTAGATGATGATTGGCTAGTCTATTTTATTTGAAGGGGTTTCTGTAATGTTCCCAATCTTAGCCTCAAGCTAAAATGGAACATTATAGTGGCATATTTTTATTTTGCTTAATAGAATGGGTAAGGAGACCCCTTAACCCTTTGATGATAGAGAAATAACACTCCTTATGAGGAAGGAGGAAAAATAAGTAGCTGAAATAACACCTAATGGTGTGAACATGACGAGGATCACCTTGAGTTGGCCATCTTTGACCAAGTCAACAGCGCTGCCTTAGAGGGGTGGCTTGCTTTAGAAGACAACACACATTTTGGAGGGAAAGCATTAAAAAGTGAATGGAAACCCTAATTGTGGGGCCTATGGTGAGAGAGAGTTCATTTGCTTTATAAGAGAGAAGATAGCAGCTCATTTGTTTATGCTTTGATTCAGGAATTTCGTGGTGAGGCCAAGGACTTGCACATCCGGGCTGTTTAGTAGGATTGTAGTGCTCTTGAGCACTAGGGGTGTTCCCGGGCAGGGATCCCCCACCTCTTCCTCATGGGAGGAGAGGATTTGAGCTGCATTTCCTCATTCCGGCATTTTTCCAAGCTCACTCCTTCAGTTGCAGCGTTATTTCTGTAGCAGAATGGTGCTGTGTTGCTGGGGTAGCAGCAGAGGAACCTATAGAGTCTTTCCTTACTTGCTTTTTCAGTGGAGGAGTGATCTCTTCATTGGAGGAGCTGTAGAGAGGGCCCTTGGACCATATTGCAGATCTGTGGCATCAGGCCACTCATTCACCATCTCCCACTGTGCAGTCATTTGGAGAAACTGCGTTATTCCATGAGGGCAGTGTTGAGGGAGATTCTTGTGCTCATCAGGAGGAGTGATTTTGAGTAAAAGGAGATCAACCCTTTTCCCTTGAGGGCATTATCAAAGGAGGGCATCAGCATTTTAGATCATCCACAACCTCATATTCATCTGGTTTCAATTGCAGTGACAATTTGTTTGTCACTATTGTATTTTATCCAGCATTTCTAGCAATCTCCCTGAGATTGGGTAGAAATCCCATATTGAGCCCATTTTCCTCTCTTGGTCCATTTTCTTGTATATTTTCAGCTACATTCTCATTTTATATGTAATCAATGGCTACATCTCCCATAGAGAATATGCAGTCACTGCCTCTCGGCATTTTGTGCAACAGTAGCATCTCATGTATTACATTATTTATTCATTGGAGATTGGTCCTAAGAGCCTGAGGGCTTGTTCCTCATGATATTTCTGTAAATTCTTGCTGATATATTAATATAATGCTGGCTATAGCATTTACCCTCTCATGGTACATTCATATTTGCAGAGTTTCAGACTTATGTTTTGCATATTGTTGTAAGCTCTCTCATTGAGCATTGTTTTAGAGATCTAGTTTGGGGAGATCTGAATAACCCATCTAGATGTATTTCTTTAACCTCATATTCTACAGGGGAGTTTTGTTAGAGATGTTCTAGGGCATCCCAGCAGTGGTTTGCCTTATCTATGCAGTGAATTCCTTATACAGCGTCCTCAAGGACCCTGTAGCAGAAATTCCTGAGGTGGAAATATTGCATATCCATAAACAGAGTCTGTGAAGGGCTAGCTAGCTTCTGTATCTCACAATTCCTTGTGAAGGTGACATATTTGGTAAATGCCCCAATAGTAAATCTCTGGAATGGACTTGTGGTTTTTCTATAAAAGGAATTATGGAATATCTTAAGATATTCCCGATGGAGCAGAAAATCCCTCATTTGGGATATTACAGTGGTATCAGAGCATGATCTTGGCTAAGCCTGTGCCCAAGATCCAAGGAGGAGCTTCTCTCCAAGGAGAGGAGATTTACAAAGGAGATAAGGAAAGAGGAATGATGGGGGAGGAGGTTTCCCTTCTTCGTTTCCAGACCATCAAGGACATCATTGAAAATCTTGATAAAAGGGAACAGTGGGAAGATTTTCTAAAAAGAGTTGTGGATGGAGAAAACCCTAGTTTGTCATGATGGGTGTGAGCATTCAGCCACACATGCAGATCCACAACGCAGTCCTTTGTCCATTTGCAAAAGGGGATAGAGGAAGAAGATGAGGCCATTGGAGGAGCAGCACTGCAACTCAAAGGTATGGCTCATGTTTGTTGGTTTGAAAGTCCCATTTTACATTGCCATGCAAATGCAAAAACACATGAAGCTTTCACTAAGGGTTTGATGGAAGAACTTGGTGAAACTCATTGTGACATAAACACAAACACTTTGCATGCACTGGAAGGAACCAACATCGCTGTCACATTGAGAGGACATCCATCACCACATGGAGGTGAGAAGGGAGCTATTGCTTCCACTAGAGGAGCCCTTGTATCTTTGCAGGGAACTCCAAATATTTTTACATGTGGGAATCAAGGCACAATTTCGGAGCCCTATGTAGCACTTGTTGGGGATTGTGAGATGGAAGGGCAAGGGAAGGATCAACATGGAGGGATGATGGGCATTCACCCATATCCATTTCAGAAACTTACTACACAAGGGAAAGAGACTGCACTATGCAGAGGAGAGAGGGACAAGTCAGTCCACTCATACATGTAGTCCATTTCAGAGCATGGTGTCTCATTTAATGGGGGAATTCCACCTAGAAGGCCACTTGATTTAGAGTTGATGAGAGGCATAATTCCATTTGGTTCACCACTCATGGATTCCGAAGGGGTGGAGACACTAGAGGGATCCAACACAACGCAGAGGGTTTGGGGTAAACTCAAGGAGGAGAGATATAGTCTCTCATTTTTAGTATCACCCATCTTCATCAGCTTTACTGCACTGACAGACCTTGCTGCAAGGATGGAGGATTGCATATTCATGATGCAGGATGAATACTCCATATATTTAGTGAGAGAGATGATACTTCCTTTGAGGAAGGACTCTTTCATGCATTGGAGTAGGTGGAGGCCACTCATGCTTACATTGCCCAGGATCGGGAGATTATTTGGAGGTGATAGTCTCTCATGGGAGGCTCATTTTCAGAGGTCCATATTTATATTTGAGCATGAGCAGCTGTAGGATGGCATGGCAGCAACTTGGAGGGTGACTTTGGCATGAGGGGATGTCAAGGTGGTAGGCAGTAGTGTGATGGAGCACCATATTGCAGAATACCAGCGTTGTCTATGTGGAGGAATGATCCAAGATGGAGGGCTCAGCATGGGTTGGGTATTCCCCAGGATCCCGATGCATGCATGATTCTTGATGACCAAGAGGGAGATGACTGATACAGAGTTGATGTTGTAGTAATATAACACTATGGTAGATTCTTCTTGGCTAGAGCTTCTAGTCTCAAGAAGAAATTATTGCATGCAGTACATGAGGACTTCCTAGCTATGCACTTGGCTGCATACTTTGATTAGCTAGAGGAGTTCACTTGGAGGGCATTCATCATGGGACCTATCAGCATTGGGAGAGATGCATAGCCCGCTTGATTATGGTGGAGAGAACCTCATAGCCACTTCCCTACTCATTGAAGGTGGAGGGAAATTTTTAGTTGGGCCATTTCAAGCTCAAGAGCTCAAGTACAAATTGGAGAAGGTATAATCTCACAATCTATATTGTACTTTCCTTCCTTGTTTGAGCAGCATGATGAGTCAAGAAGAGTTGATTCCTTCTTGCATAACGTACAAGGATGTATTTGTAGACTTCTGTAGCAGAAGAATGGACCATTCTTATGGTGGTTTGTGGAGGGAGCCACATGCTCCTTGGTGTGCACCATTGGCACCAATTTATGTTTTCATATTCCTATCTTTTGAGATGTGTGTGGTAGCAAACAAGTGGTTGGGAAAAGCACTTGTTATGTATATTTTGATGAAGGCAAGAGACTCACTGCATTGGTCCCATGAGAGGAGCAGTGACCCACTCTCTAGTTGTCTTGTGATAGCTTGTTTTCATTGTATTATGCTACCTTGTATTGCTGATGCTGATTTATTCATAGGGAGCACTATTTGGAGAGTGACTTATATGTTGGGACAGCCCATTGGGAGCATTATTCTCCCCATTAAACATGCTCTATATTGCAGGAGATACCATGGGAAAACCATGATTTCCATACTATTAATTTTCTCTTCTTGTGGGGAAAACCACTTGGAGAACTTGTAGAGGCATTTCATGGCTAAATATTTGATGGGGTAGTTTGGGCCACTCTTGGAGGCCATACCATTTTAGCCCAAGAACAGAGGCAACCCCATATCTATTACAGAGGGAGAGAAGAGCTTATTGGGATGAAGCAGCAAAACTCTCCATTCAGCCCCATTACATTGCAGAACCGACGACAAGAATTCCATTTGGATGATAGCATGGATGAGGGGATCACCAGTTGGATTATATTTTCCCATGCATGTCATCACTCCTACGTTGAGGAGGCCATGGTTCAGCAAGGATATTTCCACCTACACCTTCTATCTTTCTGTAAGGTGCACCATTCCGGTTTGCATACTTGGGAGGAGGCATTGGAGGATAGTTTATTGCAGCATATCTTGAGTAGCGGTGGAGATTGTTGATGAGGAGGCCACAAGAGAAGAAGGGGGAGAAATTTTGTTCTCTCTATGCAGTTGCTTGAGGACAAGCAACATGTGGGAGGGGAGGACTGTAATGTTCCCAATTTTAGCCTCAAGCTAAAATGGAACATTATAGTGGCATATTTTTATTTTGCTTAATAAAATGGGTAAGGAGACCCCTTAACCCTTTGATGATAGAGAAATAACACTCCTTATGAGGAGGGAGGACAAATAAGCAGCTGAAATAAAACCTAATGGTGTGAACATGATGAGGATCACCTTGAGTTGGCCATCTTTGACCAAGTCAACAGCGCTGCCTTAGAGGGGTGGCTTTCTTTAGAAGACAATGCAACTTTTAGAGGGAAAGCATTAAAAAGTGAATGGAAACCCTAATTGTGGGGCCTATGGTGAGAGAGAGTTAATTTTCTTTATAAGAGAGAAGATAGCATCTCATTTGTTTATGCTTTGATTTAGGAATTTCGTGGTGAGGCCAAGGACTTGCACATCCGGGCTGTTTAGCAGGATTGCAGTGCTCTTGAGCACTGGGGGTGTTCCCAGGCAGGGATCCCCCACCTCTTCCTCATGGGAGGAGAGGATTTGAGCTTCATTTCCTCATTCCGGAATTTGGCCAAGCTCACTCCTTCAGTTGCAACGTTATTTCTGTAGCAAAATGGTGCTATGTTGCTGGGGTAGCAACAAAGGAACTCATAGAGTCTTTCCTTACTTGATTTTTCAGTGGAGGAGTGATCTCTTCATTGGAGGAGCTGTAGAGAGGGCTCTTGGACCATATTGCAGATCTGTGGCATCAGGCCACTCATTCACCATCTCCCACTACGCAGTCATTTGGAGAAACTGCGTTATTCCATGAGGGCAGTGTTGAGGGAGATTCTTGTGCTCGTCAGGAGGAGTGCTTTTGAGTAAAAGGGGATCAGCCCTTTTCCCTTGAGGGCATTATCAGAGGAGGGAATCAACATTTCAGATCAGCCACAACCTCATATTCATCTGGTTTCAGTTGCAGTGACAATTTTTTTGTCACTATTGTATTTTATCCGGCATTTCTAGCAATCTCCCTGAGATTGGGTAGAAATCCCATATTGAGCCCATTTTCCTCTCTTGGGCCATTTTCTTGTATCTTTTCAGCTACATTATCATTTTATATGTATTCAATATTTGCATCTCTCATAGAGACTGTGCAGTCACTGCCTCCCGATATTTTGTGCAACAACATCTCATGTATTACACTGTTTATTCATTGGAGATTGGTCCTAAGAGCTTGAGGGCTTGTTCCTCATGATATTTCTGTACATTCTTGCTGATATATTAATATAATGTTGGCTGTAGCATTTTCCCTCTCATGGTACATTCAGATTTGTAGAGTTTCAGACTTATGTTTTGCATATTGCTGTAAGCTCTCTCATTGAGCATTGTTTTAGAGATCTAGTTTGAGGAGATCTGAATAACCCATCTAGATGTATTTCTTTAAGCTCATACTCTACAGGGGAGTTGTGTTAGAGATTTTCTAGGGAATCCCAGCAGTGGTTTGCCTTATCTATGCAGTGAATTCCTTATACAGCGTCCTCAAGGACCCTGTAGCAGAAATTACCGAGGTAGAAATATTGCATATCCATAGACAGAGTCTGTGAAGGGCCAGCTAGCTTCTAGATCTCACACTTCCTTGTGAAGGCAAAATATCCACTAAATTCCCCAACAGTCAATCTCTGGAATGGACTTGTGGTTTTTCTATAAAAGGAATTCTGGAATATCTTAAGATATTCCCGATAGAGCAGAAAATCCCTCATTTGGGATATTACATTCCTAGTGGATTGAGTTGGTGACAACCTACATCGGGTGGTGTCAATAATTGATAAGTGACATTAATTTACCTTGTCTACATATTTTATTGAGGTTTTTTCAGACACTACTACATAAGGTATTTTTTAGTAATGCTGTCTACTTTGGTGCACATATAGGCGAGATTGCAGAGTGTTAGTGGTGTCCGTTGTACAACTGGCCTTTACATCTATTGGTAGGATTTCAATCGATATTGAAGGAAACTGGGGTGGTGATGTGCCATTACTCAATGTGTTGGTACATGCGACTTTTGAGGCGAAGAGTCGTGGTTGCCTCAAGTCGGGAGTTTATCCCTTTGGGACATATTCTGTACATGCAACTATACACGTGGATTCGAATGTTTGGGTATCCCCACTTGTTATTGAACCCAATGTCGTAATCAATGGATATTTTTTTTCCATCATTCGTGGAAAAAGAAGGAAGTTAATCAAGGTTTATCTGGATTATCAAAAACTCGTTTTTAATTCTGACGTTTTTTGGGACTATGTGGTAGGATTACAACAATGAGATTTGGTGGGTAAGTGGTTTTATCTATGAATGGTTGGCTCTCAGATGGCGTCCTAGGTTAAAGAACATTGCTACCCTATTGTTAAGTACCCTCCTCTTTTCAACATTTTATACAATCAATGGTTATGCTTAAACTTTATTAATGATGGAAATGCTGTGAATATTTTGGGTTCATATTGGGTTCATGGTTGTGGTTTCCTCTCTTTAAATCATTGACATGTGGGATTTGATCCATAACTATAATTGCCACGAAAGAAATTGGTTTCAAGCTAAACTCTCTGGTTTACCGCTCATATTTTGGTCATGTGTGTTAGGGTCATAAGTTTGATTGTAAAATGTTTTTCCTTATCCTTTAATTTTCAGTTTTGAGTAGTTGAGCCTATGACTACTGCTGCTGCCATAGCTCTAGATTGTTGTTTGACATCTTTGAGTTTCTTACATGAAGGGTTCATTCAAATTCTGAAAGAGTGTCAAGTTAATGGGAGTCATGGTCACACATGTTTTTGTCATGTCAAGTCAAAGGGGGTTTAGTAATTTTTCTATCAGAATTGTCTGAATTGAGCTCATTTGCAGTCATATTTTTGATGGTTACAAGGTATGGTCATTTGAAACATCCTACAATTTTATCCCTCATTCTTATTTACCCTATGCTTATCCATTTCACCTCCTATTTCCCCATTTACCCATTTCCCTTCCATTCATCCCCCTTCATATAAATTTACATCCTACACCCTTCCCATATACCATTAACCTATCATCATATTACATTTATTTTATTGCCCCCTTTCATTCTAAACCATTCCCTATTTTAACATTACCATTTCCCATACTCATATCATATAACCCTCATGCATAATACCCCATTCTCATATATAAAACTCCCATACCAAAGGGATATCATACCCCTTATACTTAATCATTACCTATGTTGTGATTCACATGCCAATTAGGTGGAGTACTCCAAAACATCAGGTCAAAGCATCACAATGCTACTTAGATTTTCTCGCTTCACAGCATTGCACATACTCTATTTTTTACACCCTTTTGAAACGACAATTCCGACCACATAAAGGCCAATTATGGAAAATTGAGAGAGGTTGTTCTTAAAGATAGACCAAATTACAAAAATTTCTTCTAGTTTTCACACAGGTGTCACAGATCAGGCATTATGAATGCATCTTTAAAGCTCATTTTTTGTAGTTTGTAAATGTCCTGTTTTGAGCCATTGTTTTGCAGAGAATTTTGTGAGAATAAAAGGAAGGAATTTGAGAAATAGAGAGAGGTATTTATTCCCAACACTATCATATAAAATAACCTCCTTCGGTTTTGAAAAATATGTTACGGATTGGGAGATATACCCAAAAAAAAGTGTGTTACGCAGGTGTTGCACAAGCGTTGTGCAGGTGTTGCGCAACCCTTGCGTACTGAGTCTCACTCATGTTTTGGAGCTGTCAGAGATTTGAAAGGTCAGCTTGATTTACACCTGGATTCCATCTCAGCCCAGATTTCATCGAACAGGTGTCAACCATAAAGGAAATATGACTTTGTGCTACCCAGTTGTTGTGCAGAGACGTTATTTCACTGACAACTTTTCTATGATTTTATGTTGTTTCTATTTTCTTTACTCAAGATGAATGAGATTCGAATATAAACATGGTTTCAAATATGTTATTTATTTAGGGTGAAGTTAAGTATTTTAGGATTACATTTGTTATTTTTGAAAAAAGTGTAAACAAATATAATGTTTCTATTTTTCAGTTATGATGTTTCTACTTTTCCAGTTGGTGTTGATCCATTCCATGGATCGAACATATTTTGTATGAAACTACCTATTACACTATGATATTTTGCCTATATAATGAATAGAAGTAAATGAAGAAAGGGATGCTTGGTTGGTTTGGCAAAATACTTTGCAAGAGTGTTACTGTGTTCTAATATTAATAAAATGTCCATACACGAGGCCACTTGTTGTTGGCTCCCTCGTTGATTATTCCAGGTAGAGATACTATTTTCAACCTCCACTAGGCCAGAAGGAAGCAATTGTTTCTTGAAATTTTTCTGCATCTGCATACAACCTTCAAATATCACCCTTCTTCTCATCAAGTAACTTGATAATATTAAAGTCGCTTCCAATAACCCATGGAGAGGGATATATTAGGGAACCTGTTTGCAATGTAGAATTAAAAATCCATGGCTTATCATTTAGTAAATTTAGGCAAACTTGTTACTTGTTCGATAAGTGATAATATTCTTTTGATACCACAATCTAGAACTTGATTATCAAAATGCAAAATGTAGCGAACATATTGATGAATAAAATGTATTGAGGGGGGGTCGCAGGATACCCCTCCCACTTGGGATATCATGGGTCTTGGATCTACTGGAGTGGTGCTACTGAATGTTGTCATGCTGGTGTCCTTGTTAGCTGGTGAGATTGAAAAAAGGATGTAATCATCTAAGTGTTTCCTGGAACTGGGTGGGGTCAGGTTGGGGAAGGTGGTGATTGTCTTAAACATAAGTATGGAAAGTTGAAACCTAATGCCTCTCTCATTAATAAAGCCAAAAATCACTGGTCTAGATATGGTAAAATTATAGAAAGAGAGTTTTGGGACTCTCTTAAAGAGGTTGTCATAGTAATAGATAGATGAATTTACCCTGCTCTTTTCTTACTAGATTTTCTTTCTACAAAATAGCCATCTAGGACTTTGACATTAATGATTCAATTTCTAGTTCACTTTTCACAACCTAAACCATGGCAGATGATCACTTCATAATAAATCCATACCTGTTTGACATATCGGGCTGAGAAGTTTACTCATTGCCTCTCAATCAACTAGTTAAGTTATGTATGCTTGTAACTGTAAATGGATCTTCCACCTAGCACAAGCTTTACTTCTAATTCATTAAATCCATTGGAATTTTATTAGTTTTCACTTGGTTTGTTCTCATCGTGGAGCATATCCAATATTTGACAACTAATAGCCTCTTGATACACCTTTAGTGAGATATGCATAACTCTCACCTATCACTGTAGCTCAATGAAATGACATCTAGTAGCTCTAGCGGAAAATAGTCCAATGTTATACCCAAGACACCAATATAAATGGTGTAGTTGTGAAGGCAATGATCTCCATTGGGGATTTCCATTTTTGCCACAACATACAAGAAGAATCTTGGTATTGGAGGAAGAGATAAAATATCTCTGCCAAAAACACAATATCATCACTCTCCTAATGCCATTAATTTTTTTAACTCATTAGAATGCAGACAATGTATAAGGATTCATTAGAATCTATGAAATTTTCTCTCTTTCCAATAACAAAATAGGTTCATTCTGCAATTAATATATAAAATAAGGTTCATTAATAAGGTTACCTAGAAGGATCTCCTTACATAACTCTCTCTTAGATCCTACCAAGCATGACAATTTTTTGTAAAATGGATTTTCACCCTACAATATTCTATCCTCATGGCCTAAGATAAGGCACCCCTCTATGTCACCCACGGCTATTGCACTAATGGTACATTATTAAAGAGCAACAAACTTATGGATCATTCTTTGTGTTGAGTTTCATGGATAGTATAAGAGAGTTTGTTGATTAAATTTTTTAATTTTTCATCATACTCCTGAGAACTTTCTCCAACCATTTTCTTAATCTCCTTCAACTTAGTGATTTTTTTTTTTGTTCAGTGTTTAGCCTCTAGAACTTAGTTATAAATACCGCCTTTAACTTGTACAAGGCCTTAGCTACACCCTAGGGATAAATCTATATGAACTTCACGCACCATTAGAGAAGATTCCCCCACAATGTGGTTAGGAACTTTATCATCTTAGAAACTAGCATTGCGATCCTTTTCACCCTCTAGATGAATCCACATTAGAACCAATGTGGTTTTTCATCACCATTACCCTTTATAAAGTTCCTGGAACTACTATAACCATATTTTTGGTTGGATTCTTCACCAAGATAAAACCTTATGGACATGTTTGAATAATTAAGCCTACTCCCCAACTTGAACTAAAATTCAAACATAACATATGCCACTTCTACTTCTATTCCCACCTTCGTTTTTTTTCACTGCTACTATATCCCAAACTACAAAGAAAAGGTTGCTTCAATTCAAAAATAGAATAAAAAGTTGGGATTACCTCTAGGATTTTAAAATTCATACAGTGGTTAGTTTGGATTGGATCCACTTTTCTTAGGCTATATCATGTCTACTACTTGACCTTCCTCTAGCTCAAAAAATTAGAACACATTACTAAGTGTTTCTTCCTCTTCTTTCTTTGTGATGATATATCTCTCCATAGGCTAATAAATACCTTACAAACTGAGGCTCCCTTTTATACAATCATGATCCATCTAATTGAACGTGCTCACCTCCTTGTGGCATCACTTCTTTTTTCTCTTCCAAAGTTCTAGACATATTCTCCCCGCATATTCTTCTCTCCAAGCTCTTTCCAATTATCAAATCCCCCTAACAAATGTTTGGTATTCTCTTAACAACTTTGAAACCTTTTGAACTCTTTTACTTGTGCCTCTATGTTTTCATCCTCATTAATACTCATTTTCATTACCATGGTATTGTGATGAATCCCTTTCATTCTATTCATCCACCACTTCTTAATTATTGCATTTTGATTAAAATCCTATTTTTACCTATTTAATGCATGTGCTTCCTCCATCACAACTTATTCCCTTAGTTATTGAATATCATTCAATCCATTCTAGGTCACCTCCAAGCATTCGTGCTTGCACTTCCATGGTTGGAGAACTAAAAGGCACATAATCCTCTTCCACCACAAAAATATTTATCCATGTCACGATCTCATTAACCAACCTTTTATAAGCTACTTTCTTGTACTACTGCTCTTCTCTTGATTTTAAAGAACTAGTTCAACTCTACTACAATCTCAATATTTAACTCTATATGGTAATAAACCCAAATATTTGTTGCTCTTGAGACTTTCTGATCAAAATGCTACAACAAAACCAAATTATGGGATAATTATCCATGTATTATCCTTCTCAAAGTTTATAACCAAGGTATCTTGGAATATGACATGCTTCCCCACCTTTTAAGTCTAGAATTTATCAGTAATTTGCATAGGTAACATCATCAATAACGACAGAAATTGCAACAATTAATTTCCTTGGTGTAGAGGTATTTTAATTTTTAACATTTACATAAACTTTAATTTTCTCTAGATTCTACAACAAATTTGTAGTGGAGGAAGGAATCCATCTTTTTCAGTAAGTGGAGGTGTCTTTATAGTCACCTATTTGAGAAAACAATGCATCATAGATCTAACAAATATTGCATCATAGATCTAGCAAAGCTAGGGTTAGGCCAACCAAATTATTTGGAAGGCAGCTAAGTATTGTTGAGGTATAAAAGGTGTCTTTTTAACGCCTATTTATCCTACATTAATTATCAATCCGGGAACGACTTTTTGTTTCAAGAGTGTACTTAGTTTGAGGCAGCAATTTATCCAAGAGTAATGCTCTTCAATGTGCAGTATAGTGTTGTAAATACAAGAGTAAATGGATGCTTGGAAAAGAAATCTAACATAAACTCAAATGCTCTGAAATCCAACTATTCACTCAGCAAACATCAATCGAGAATACAGTAGCAATAACTCATTCCTCTAGAAATTGATGCAATTGAAATAAAACTGGAGCAAGCCAATCAATTTGGGAACTTGGAAGCAATAACCAGTGTTCTCTACAGTTGACAGTCCTGCTCTTAAGCAATCAAAGTGAAATTGAAATTGAACTAAAGCTGCTATTGAAAGTAAACTCTTGCAATCTGTAAACTAATTAATCTGAAATGAACAACAATGTAAACAACTGTAATTAAAGGAATCGAACAACAAATACTAACTAATGAATCTGAACAGCAACTCTCTATTAAATAGCAAATCCTATTGAACAACAAAATGAATAGCGAAGCTTTGTATCTACACTCTGAAATTAACAACAGTCAAACGAAATAGAAAATGGAATGGAACATCAAATGCCGAACAACGAAGCATAACAAGATAAGTAATTCGAGGATTAAGATTCTTGTTAAATTGGGAAGGAACGACAACGAAATCCATTATAATAAAACAGTAAACTATTAAGCATGGAATTATGAATTAATTAAGATAAAACCAATATCACTTTCGTGAATCCAAGGATGATCTAAGTAAGGAAATATGTTGTCTCAATTAACCCACGCTGTAAGAAATAAGATTCAGATCACACAATAATGAAATAACTCATAAACAGAACGCGTAATACATAAAGACAGTAAGATGATAAACAACTAACTCACAGTGACATGCATGTATCAAATCGATCACACGCTGCAAGAATTGGAAATATAACACAGAGGATCAGTTCACGCTGCCAGGGGTCGGGCCCTTAACCACCAGCAGGGACTACTCAAGCTATTTCAAATGATGCGAATGGAACAAAAACTTCAATTAATCATTAAACTGGAGCAACATTACAATGGAGTTGTGTTTTCAATAACACGGCTTTTGATTAAGTTTACAATTCACAAAAGCAACAACGATCCCCTCTCTTTTACAAACGTATCCTTTTATAACCAAAGAGACTAGGAGAAATTAAATAGTAAATAAAATCTCTCATAGCAAAATTGAATTGTTCCCAACAACTTGATCAACCAGAAAATATATTTCCAACAATCTTTCAACAAGAGCAAGTCGAATTTGGATTTGCAGCTGAGATAATTTGGAGGATGGCCGCAACAACAAATCTGAGAAAATCGTGCTCAAATAACCCTACATTTCTCTCAATACATGCCGAATTTGGGCAAAATGTTCTTTAAAAAAGTTAATTTGGTCTGTTCTGGACAAAACCCATGTTCTGGATTTTCTAGATTCTTCTTCATTTGCCCAGAATATCAACCGCAAAACTGTCACTTCTTATTCCAACGAATTTCTGAGTTGGAATATTTGATGATGATCTGGAGGTCAAATCTGCAATCTAGGAAATATATTGGAGGCTAAAATGGTGAGTGTTGTTACAAAATATATTAATAAACCATAATTGATAAAAATATGCATAATAATCATCAATTTATTAAAAATAAGGGAGAAGAAATAATATTCATCCATAAGAGCATAAATCATTATAAAATGGATTTATATGATAAATTATAATAAATGATATGATAAAGAAGAGTAAAAAGGGATGAAATAAGTGTTAAAAAGTGGTCGTATTCACGGCCCAACAAGTATGTTTTACGATATCTTAGAGGAACTACCCAGTTTGGACTATGGTATAGAGGGAGTGAAGCTGTGTGGCTTCATAGATGCAAATTGGACATGAAGTCCATCAAACCGAAAGAGTAAATCAGGTGGAATTTTTAGTGTTGGGTCCACATTTTTTCCTTGGTACAACATGAATCAAATATGTGTGGCACTTAGCTCGGAAAAAGCAGAATACATGGCTACAAGTCAAGCATCATGTGAGGCGATATGAATGATAAAGATACTTGTTGGATTGTTTGGTTAGATGATGGATCCAACTTTGATCTACTGTGATAATGAGAGTTACATCAAGCTCTCTGAGAATCCTATATTTTATGATCAATCCAAGCATATAGGTATATGGTATCACCATTTACGGAATTGTGTGCAGATGCGGATAATGTTGCTACACTACATTCCGACAAAGGAACAATATGCTGAAATTTTGACAAAATATTTTTCAAGAGGGAAGTTCAAGTTCCACAGGTTCAAGATAGGGGTGGTTGATAATCTTTTTCTTGTTGAGAGGGAGTATTGAAAAATGTAGCAATAAATTCTCAGTTTGATTTTTTCTTGATTAAATTAAGAAAATTTGAATTTTCACACCAGTAGCATGTATACACATATGCAGACATGTGATATATATCGTGCTTGCTTCATTGCTTCAGAGGTTTTAGCGAAATTCCCAAGGGCATTCCCTAATCCAACCAATGTCTTTTCATCCCAAATTTCCTTGGAAGCTAATACAATCAAATCCAAACCAAAGTTGTTGTGAATCCCTCCTTGTCAGGGAAAATTGCTTCATCTAGAATTAGAGGTAGAGGCAAGTTGAGTTGAAAAAGTATGGACCATTCTCAAAGACCAAATTCTAGTCTTATATGCTAGTGAAAACCACAGTAAAAAAGTATTTTTCTCCTAGCTCTAGTTTAATGCGCCCCTTCTGTTTCTTCCATAATCAATTTTAGTATTTGTTTGCATTTTCCAGCATCAACTTCAAATAATCGAGTTAAATTTGATAGAATACTTTCATTTAAAAATTACTAATTTACACCCTAATGATGCAAAGAAAGTCAAGTTAACCCCTTTTTCTTCCCAAAATTAGATCCTCGTAATCCCCCATATCTCTCACACAATAGGATTTAGGTCGATTTTCAAAGATATGACTGAATTTCCATCACTCTAATTTCCAATAACCAGATCAAGTTAACCTTTTAGAACTTTTGTATAACAAACCATGTTATTTGTGTGTAAAGAGGAAACCTTGAATCTTTCAAGGTAAAAGATGAAAAAACACTCACCAAGAAATTTTCATACAACAATCCTGTGCTCTTATGCTTGGCATACACAAAACCATACAATGTCATATGCACAACCATCATAATCTATCGAAAGGGTTTACTAGGGAATAAAATTGGGTAAGGTCAACTCCTCAAATCCACCTAGTCCTAATGATGAACCACACTGGTTTCTTCGAAATGCGTTGACAATGTTCCATTGCATGTGATTATTACCGAAAGAGATTTTACAATTTTAAATAACTAAAAAGTTATAGTTATTTGGTTTTGTTTGAGTAAGGAAATGTGATGGAGCTTTAATCACACCATGAATTTGTCACTAGGAACCACGGATTGACCATGAAGAATGGGGATATTTGGGTTTGTGACTTATTCTTTGTTTGATTCTAGCCCTTTGTTAAAACATTAAAATTACAAGTAAAAAACCCAAGTGTGTGTGTGTGTAACCAAATGGTTTGAAAAGTATAATTTATGCCCTAACATGACCACAAATGGCACAAATTTCAAAGGGTGAGAAAAATTAATGTTATTGTTTGAAGGCTAGTGTTCTTCATCTTGGTTAGTTTCTATTCTTTGTATCAAAGACTACGAGTATAGCTAGTTGTGTGTTTCATGTGTTTATGTACTTACCTCTTCATTTCTTTGTTTTTTTAAATCAAATATGAATGTTTCTAAGTCGAGGTTAGACCATTCCTTATTGACTTGTTATTTAGTATGAAGAGGTTGGAATAAAAGACCGGTGAATGTATCATACATGTTGTCTCTTCCTTTATATAAGTGGTAGCTTCATTCATTATGTAATGGATTTGGGTGTAGATGTGGGTTATAAGTGACGATGGACCATTCTTCATGTGAAATTTTCTTTTTGAAATGAACCTTATTCTCTTTGAGTAGTAGTAGGTTTAGTTTTTTACCATCCTACCTATGAACATCCAAGCTCATTAAAGGCAAGGACTATTGACATGAATAAATGAGTTTCTTGTGCCCAAATTTACTCGATCTTATAACCATGGGAAGTGCTTAATTGGGTCTTGTGATATTTTTAAAAGTACCAACCCCTTATCTTGTGAAAAAGTGAATCTAGCTCTAGACCACTAGATAATCCAAATAACTTTGTATTAAGACTTATAGAGATCCATATTTATTGTGAAGTTGTCTCCAACTCTTCTACCATAGAACTAGAATCCACAAAAATAAATTCTTCCATTGCCAACTCTTCATGGCTAAATTATGATAACAATTCAAAATTTTTACATGATCAACAAGGATGCCTTTAGTTCGTGCATTGTGGATGGTTACAATGCCACAATGCCCAATTTTTGTTAATGAATAATGGTTGTAAAGTGAAAATATTCTATTTATATGTCATTTAATTTTTTGTTTTATGTTGACCAACTTTTTATTTACAAATCATACATAGTTTAACTTACACATTAAATTTTATTATTTTAATTTATTTATTGTTTTTTATTTTCCCTCCAAAATTTTGCTTTGCTTTTGCGTTGCGCTGGTAAGGAAAGTTTCTTTCCTCTTTCTTTCCTCTTTCTTTGCGCTACAATGAAAAGTTTCTCATCTTGCAAAACCCTTTCTTGCCACTTCCTCATCTTGCATCACAGTTTCAGCCCTAAGAACAAACATATTCCTCTATTAACATGGATTCCTGGTCGTAGGTAATTGTGGGCATTGAGCGGACCTCATTTTCCTTCAATATGGTGAGAAAACCTATTCCTTTGTTAAGATGGATTCCTGCTCGTAGGTTATTGTGGGCGAACCTCATTTTCCTTCAATAAGGCAAAATCTTCTTCGGGTTTTCTTCACCGACAAGATTCTTTGTTGGCTTTTGTTATTTTGTATAGGCATAGGTTATAAAAATGTTGTTACATGGCTTACAATGGAGTTTTCATTATTTCCTGTTTCTAAACTGTGGGAGTTAATGAATACTTAATATTGTCCAATTGAACTGCTTGTCTTCTTTAGAAGACTATATGGTAAAAAAAAATGGTAATATACAAACAAAACAACTTAAGCATAGTTAAGGTGCTTTTATTTTTGGTACATTTAACCCTACAGAGAATAAATTTATAGTTATAGGTGTTAGCTCCCTGTAATTAGCAAGATTGGCAAAGTCCAATTGCAGGCAGAACACTATTTCAACCACTTTGGGATTCTAGGACCTAGCCCTCCTAAATCCGGAGAGGGATCTCTCCTAACAAGTGCAAAGATGGATTTATCTTTAAAAGCTTTTGGGTAATGATATTAGGCTAGTTATGAAGTTTGAGGGTTTTTGTTTGTTTTTGGATGGTTGAGCATGATTATTATTTGAGTGGAAAGTTCTAAATGGAAAGAATTTCAAAGGTGTGAAGTTGCAAGAAATCAGAACAAGCTTTGGCTGGAAGATAGATATAATGCTGGTTTTTAGTCCATTGGGCTATGGAGTCATAATAGGATTTAATTTAAACAACAAGGTTCAAGAGTGGTCCATGGGGCAAGTCATCTATGTGTAAGGATCTCTTTAAAGTTGATTTTATGGAATGAAATGATACAACAAGAAGGGGAATTAAACAAATGAAGAACAAAGAGCAGCCTAAGATCAGGTAAGTACTTTGAAACTATCCTGCTTTTGGCATACACTTAAGAAAGACATAAAAGTAATCTAAGATCTGGTAAGTACTTCGAAACTAGCCAGCTTTTGATGCACTTTCAATGGAAAAACACTTTAAACACAAAGGGAACTTTAAAAGCAACTGTCGGAGAAGAAACTAGAGGGCAGGGCTCACCATAGACCTCCCTAGCTCTGCTTTACTTGGTATACTTTCAAGATGAACACATGAGATAACAAGGAATAGTCTAAGATCAGGTAAGGAATTTGAACCTAGCCTGCTTTCAACACATTCTTAGGGAAACTTTCAGATAGTTTTTGGGGATAAAACTAAAGGACAAGGCTCACCATTACTTCCTCAGTTCATATCTACTTAACATAAACTGAAAATAACATTCAAGAACAATATTAGCTTAGACAATAGGACGAGGGAATGCCAGCATTCCTAACTTCTTAAACTGACTTAAATCATTCCTAAACAACACAAATTGGAAGAAAACATGTAGATAAAGCTTATCAATCAGAGAAGGGTACTGATATACAGTAAATCCTAACTCTATGCTTGCTGTTCTTTATCAGAGAAGATGGACAAAGAGAAAACATAAATAAAATAACAATTTACAATAAGAAATAACATCACCGTTGAGATAGACCAGGATCCCATAAATCAACTTATATTGATGCTTCAAACCAGTTACAATATTCAAGTCCAATTTTTCAGTTCAACAATCATCTTCACTTCTCAGCCTAACTATTATATCACAAACAAAGCTTCAAGAGCCTTTGAACACTATTTACAATTAGAAGTTTCGAGCACAAGTATATTTCAAAGTTCTGCAACCCACATTTACAATGGACTCGTCAATAAGATTTTATAGAAGGATGAGGAGGTCGAAATAGAGAAAAGATCTTCTGAGTTAAATTAATACAGTTAATGCTTCTCGGCCTTTGAGGGGCTCAATGGAGAAGTTTACAGATATTTCCTCTGTATTAAATGTTTTACATTAAGAATTTAAGCTCGGTGGGATGATTTTTTTGACTTTAAGGCTCTGTGTCATCTCTGTAATAAATTTGTTTGGCGTGAAATAAATGCTCGACTGTATTGAGGAAAATATCCTCTATTCTGGTCATTACTCGGCCTTTGTTGAATGCTGTGAGGCTACAGGTGGCATTAGGTAGCTGAGAGGAATCAATTAGCCTCTGATGTGGCAGTGGAGGCATCCTCTGTCTGATAAATATCCTTGATTTTCCTTTAACTGTGTTTAATTTAGTGGATTAGGCTTTTGATTATGGATCTTAGCCGTAATCCACTGAATCTGTGATTTATCCTTCAATTCTTCAGTTATGTTTTGATCAGGTCTTCGACATTGATACTCTATGTTTTCTTCATGTTTCACTGTGTCTTGTTGATGTGCAGGTGCCACAGACGGCTCATATGGCATTAGTGATCATGATGCACTGACAAAACGTGATGTTAAACCCTGTGGAATGATTCTTCTTTATGCATAAAGGCATGGGGGATTGTCATCCCCGGCCTTAGGTTTTCCTTTAATATAATGGAAAAACCATTTAAAACCTGCAAAATACACAAAAATGTTATAAAATCCTACATATTGGGGAAAAATGCTTTGGAGGTCGTGGTTAGGAGCATGGCCGTTGGAAGATAGCATCCAACGGTGGAGATTGTGCGTAGAAGTCAAAAGGAGAGTGGTGAAGAATTAAGTCAGAACCATTGATCCATGTCGAATTGACGGTCGAGATTGGTTGTGGACATACAAAGCGAATGAGTCACTTTATAATAACAAAGCGGAAAATGCAAAGAAATACAAAGGAAATAGATTGAAATACCCTTTGGCAGAGAAAAAGTATTGAAATGGAATTCGGGGTTTCCGAATGGTCGTGGGCCATTAGATCAGTTCGGCCTTAGGAGATCAACGATCAGGATGATCAATGAAGGCCCTTGGTGAATGGGCGGAGGGCGATTGTATATGGCTAGATTATATCTGAGCCATTGATCTGCAGAGATCAACGGCGGGGAGTGCACGCGATAAAACATAATATAAAATGAGGGAAGGCAGTTTTGGAGGGAAAAACAGTTGGTTTCGCGTGGCCAAAAGGGAGAAAGGTGGTTCCACCTTGTTGAACGTGATATGCGTTAGAAGGTGACACGTGGAATTTGAATACCGCCCATATCGTGCAGCCCTTGGGAAATTAACCTTCGTGCTTGAAGTTACGCGAAAACATGCATCGACTGTTGGATCTGAGGTCTTAGATCAGACGACAGGGATTGAGCGCGAAAATGGCAAGATGCACGGGCATAACTAGGAAGGGTGGTTTCAATCTGAGCCATTGGATCAAGGATTGGACGACTGAGATTAAATTTGAGGAAGGCAGGACCCACAGGAGGCGGGCCTGTCGGGATTAATCTGGGCCGTTAGATGTAAGGATCAACGGTCAAGATTGAATCTGGAGTTTAAACGAAATAATATACAGGCGAAGAAAAGGTGAAGAAGGACCATTGATCTACAGAGATCAACGACTGGGATTTGGCCTAAAACATTATGAAGCGGGTATGTGATTTTTAAACCGAAGTCAGGAAATGCAATCTGGATCGTCCGATCTGGATACGTGGACGGCCGAGATGCAATCGGTGAGGGGAGAACTTGAATGGCACCAATGCGATTGGTCGAGGGCCATAGATCTGTTGATTAGATCGACAGTGGAGGTTGGATAGGGGGAATGGCCAATCAGAGGGGAGGTAATAAAATATTAACGTGCCCAATGAATTTTTCCCGATGCGATGTAGTGCCAGCCGTCTGATTGGCCCAAGATCAATGGCGGAGAAAAGCTCTGACCAATGAATGAGAGGGGACCATTATATTATATGAAAACCCAGAATTTAGTGAAAATACCAAGGTTTTATGGCTTGGGGCGGGTTATATATATGAAATGGCTTGGTGCCCGTTTGTGGGGCCGTTGGTTTATATGGAAAGTAATAGGCCCAGGGCTTTATACGTAAGGGCCAATCGCATCGGAAGGAAAGGTCGGGCTTTTCAATCTACCCATTTGAATTTATCCGATGTGATTAGCACTTCGGGACTTTAACTCTTGGTCCCGGGCGTAGGTTTATATGGAGCGAAGCGGAAGGCGGGGGTTTATACAATGGGGCTCAATCGCATCAGAACTTTGATGCGGGGCTTTTCAATCTACCCATTTATATTAAAAAACATTGCTTTGGCGGGTTTAGACCAAAACTTAGGAAAAGTTGGTTTTTGAATTTACAAAGAGAAATGAGCATCGAGAAAGGTTTATTCAGAAGGTTTAAGCGCCGTGTGCGGGCTCTATGGTTATATGAAACAGTGATAGGATCGGGGCCATGTAATAAAGGGCCAATCGCATCAGAAGTATTAATAAAGCAAAAAGAATTGCGTTCTTTGTTTTGTTCCGATGCGATAAGCGCTTGGGACCCTTAGCACTTGGTTCTAGCGCTGGGGACATGTGGGGAAGTGGTTATGACTTAGCCCAAAGGGGCTTAAGCGCATAGTCAAAAACACTTATTTTTTATGAAATTTTTCACAGTTTTCGATGGATTTGGGGGTTTCGACAAAGTTTAAAAAGTGAGTTTTAAACTTTGTAAAGAGGATCTTATAAAGGGGAAATGGAGAAAAATGGAAAATAGAGGAAATTCATGGGGAACAAAAGGGTTAAAAATGAAGGTTAGTTTGGAGTGAAAGGAAGGGAGAAATGGTGTTTTGCAGCAGTCTTTTCTCCATGAAATCAGCAGGATTTCAGAGTTTAACATGGAAACAACAACGAAGATTTTAAACAAAGGGCATGATGTCTTCATGAGTCTTCAAGAGATAACATTTTTAGCAATAAAATTGTTTCTTGAAGGCTCCAAAAAATGATTTAGCCACCTTTTGATATAACAAATTTTATAGGTGGCTAACAGTGGCTCCACTTGGGGATGGTGCCTTCTTGAAGGCATCAAGAACTTCAAACTTGCATTATCTGGGAGGTTGTTCAGTGCCTTATCCATTGGACTGCCTTTCCTTTATTTGAATGATCTTCTTTTGCTTTGAAAATATTTAGCAGTCATGAAAAATACTGGATCTTCATCAACAAGCTTTCTACCTACCCAATCCTACTGATCTAACATTTTTTCTTCTTTAGAGTGCACTTGGATTGGAAAACTATTTACAACATTTTATTCTTTTGAAAGCAAAAAACCTAATCTATTTCTACTTCTTATTTCTCCATGAACTCAGATTAAACAGTTGAGCTCATATGCTTCTCTACCTAATCTACTAATTTGTTAGGATTTAAACAGTCTAATAGATTTTTATTCACTAATTTCTAAAATAGAAATTTAAAAGCATACAAGTCAGGATTGAACAGTCTAACTTGTTGCTGATCCATGGCATAAAAAACAAGCTTCACATAGATATTATTTTACAGAAAATTAAACCAAAATGGAAGCCTTAAGATTTGAAATTTTTGAGCACGGCCTTCTCTTTTCTTCAGCTCTGTTTTTTAGTTTATTCGAGCTGTTTTTGCTTGTTATCTGGTTCATATTTTGAGCTGATTAAAACCAGTTTTACCTTCTGTTTTTTATGCCATAGATAAACAGATTTGAGTCACTTCTTTTGAAAACTTAGGTTCAGATTTTGAGCTTGTTTGAACCTTCAATTTCTATCCTAATCTTCCTAACTGATACGCCAAGATTAAGCTGTTTGGAAAATTGAATTCACTAACCTATCAGAAGTAAATTTAAAACTAATTAGTCATGGTTAGGCTGTATGACTAACTAGGAGTGTGTTTTTCAGGAGTGGCATTTAAGCTTGCACACTTTCAGATTTTGTTTCTCTTTTTTGGTATGGGGCTATACCTTTCTTATTTTTTCAATCTTCCCTCTTTTCTCTTTTTGTTGTTCTTGTATTTTTGTATTTTTGATTTTTATTCGGAGACAAAAAATCAACAACTATCTAAATGCTTAAAACTGAGCTATATTGACATTCCTATCTAACCTATTGTAACATGGAGTATTTACATCTTCATATGATACAAAAGTGCCAATGTAGCCAGTTGAGTAATGTCATAAAGAAGAAGAAACTTTGGCTGCTTGTTAGAGGTATCCATAGTACATTTTGAAGATTAATCTTCAAAATCAAGACTATCACAGGAGGTGACAGCTTTTCATGTCTCTGGCTCTTGCAAAGGATCCATGCTTGATAATTTGAGCCGGTTGGGACTTCCACACAATTTTCCAAAGGATCAACAAAGAAAAGATGAAGGTTCTCTTCTTTTCGGCTCTCCATGTCTGGTAGATTGTGTGTTTCCAAGACTTCAGCTTTGAGGACTGCGTTGTCAATATGTGGCTTGGAAGTATCATCATCCTTAACCTGTAAAATAGTAAACAGTGAAATATCTTCTTTCTTTAAATCTATGCTTACTTCTGATATAAATTCAGGTTCTTCGAATGGCAGATTAAAATTATTGAATGGAGAAGTATCTTCTTGAAAAGAAAGTGTATCATCAGTAGGATGGTTTGCTATTTGTTTTTCTCCTACAAATTTTTGCCAGTATCTTTTATTGTTTGGGACAGCTGGTCTGATTTTTTTTTGAATTGTATATTGTTTGCTCTCCCAAGGTCTTAGACATGTACTAGCCACAAGGGCTAATCCATTATCAAAACTGTTTTGGTCTTTAGGAACAAGGATAAGTTGGAAATCTTTAAAATATTTTAATAAATCTATGGTATCATCCTTGTAGTCTTTAAGTCTGGGATGTTCAACCATGAATTCTTCTTTCACTTGCCTAATTACCAATTCTGCATTTCCGTGAACTGTTATCTTCTGGGCTCCTAGTTTTTTCAATAAGTGTAGCCCTAAGAGAAGTGCCTCATACTCTACTATGTCAGTTGTGCATTGAAAATTCAGTTTGTATGAATAGGCTTCAAAATAATATTTTCCTATATTGTAAAGCCATATTCCTGCACCTGCATTAGTTTTAGTACATAACCCATCAAAATTCATATTCCAAAGAGGACTAGTTTCATTATTATCATTGATTTCTTTACTATCCTCTTTGTCTTGAGTGCCATTGGATTGTTATGTGGAATAGGAACCATGTTCATGAATGTCTGGTTTAGATGATGGTTTGGAGCGTAGCTGTTTGCTTAGTATTTGATCAATTCGTTCTTCTGTCAAAGGAGAGATTTTTCTTTGAGTATAAACATAAGAAGAGTTGCCCTGTATTTTATGACCAACAAAAGAACTCTCTATATCTTTACAATAGAGTTCTCTTCATGAATGATCAAGAGTATTTGTTTTTCAATAAGTTTCAGATTGACTATTTATTAATGGTCTAATCTATCTCTTCTTCTGTCAACGAGGAAAATATTTCTATGTCCCTTTGAACAGAAGTACAACGGTTCTCTGTCTCTTGTAAAGGCTGATTTTGAGGCTGGATGTTCTCTTGAGCCTCTTCTAGGGGATCTTGACTTGTGCTTGCAGGACAAATTTGAGGATTTTCTGTTGTTTCCTCAAAGCACTACTCACTATTAGTATTCGAAATTTGATCGTGAAGATCTCCTATTGGCATAGTACAAGATATAGGAAGGCAATCAAAAATTTCTTGATAGCCTTCTTTATTGCTTTCTTTATAAGTTTGCTCATCATTTTCTATAATGTGTTGATCATAATTCATAGCTTGGTCACTGTCTTGATCTTGAGGTTATTGGGCTTATGTTTGATCAAGGAAAAGCATAGATCGCTCTAGATCATCCATTTTCATATTAGCTATCAACCTATCCATTCTTTTCCCAAGCATATGCATCATCTTTTCCATCATGATTAGAAATTTTCCTTGATTATTTTCTCTGTAATCATGTTCATCATACATGTATTTTAGTGGTAGAGTTTTGCCCAGGGAAAGGCATATGATTTTCTGGATCACCAACATTTAAATTAGCCATAAACCTATCCACCCTTCTTCCAAGCATGTACATCAACTTTTCCATCATGATCATATGTTTGTCATCTGGGTCTATATCTAAATCCATGTTTGTAAATTAGAAAAATAGGTCACTGTGACTGTTCAATCAGTTCAAGGTCTTCTACCAATGGAGTCATTTGGTATTTTGGGAGTTTCAGAGTGTGGAGTCGCCAGGTGGAAAAGTTTTAGCTCGTAAGGAGGTAAAATGTTTTATGGTTCCACCACCATGTGTTTCTTGTAGAGCTGCAAGTTTTTCAAGAACTGAATTAGCTCTCAAGGGTGATCTGAAAACAATTGAAAATTTAATCTTAGGAGACTTCCTAAGGATACTTTCAGGGTTATCAATTATTTCAGGTGGATTTGGGTTAGAGTGGGTTCTAGTATGAATCTTTTTAGGAGCCACTATGTTGTGTTTTTCAGAACCAACTAAACAAGAACAGTTTAACCAGATATGACAATCTTTAAAAGGTTAACTGATCTTTCAAACAAGAAAATTTTAATCCTAAAATCCTCTAACAGAGTTAAAATGATGTTATGACGATAACAGGTCTTCCCAGTGGAGTCTTAAGGTCTGTTTAGGATTGTGGAGTCACCAAGTGGAAGTTTTTAGCTCTTTTGGAGGTAAAAGGTTTTATGGTCCACCACCATGTTTATTAGATACCAATCTGAAATATTTTTGGGTTTTCTGAGTTATTTTTTAGTCCTATTGGTTGTTAAGAGTGTCCTAAATCTGTTTCAAAACTTAGCTATGGTTATGAGACAAAAATATTCTACTCTTATGGCTAAGCCAGCTGATCCTTCAAGGTTAGATAAACTCTTATGATAATCCTAGGGTTTGCCTAGTTTGTCACTGATTCAAACAAGTTTCATCATGATTACCGTTTGCTTGGTAGTGCTTGAATAGGGCTAATTTTACTCACTGCACCATGTTTCTTGAATCAAGGGTTTTCTGAGGCCAATGGTGTACTTAAACTGTCATTCAACTCAGAACTCCCCAGTGGAGTCCCCAGAAGATGGTAGCTGCTGGTGGCTCAGCTGGCCAATATGCCAAATGTTTAGTGAGTAAAGGGGTTTTTGAGATATTTTAAAATATCCAACAAGAAAATAACTCATTCCCTAGCGGAGTCGCCAGAAGATGTTACTGCTGGTGGCTCAGTTGGTTAATATATAAAATGTTCTTTGAAACAAATTTCTGATATCCTATGATTACCTTAAAATGAAAATTACTCAAAAATTTCCCCAGCGGAGTCGCCAAAAGATGTTAGCTCCCTGTAATTAGCAAGATTAGAAAAGTCCAACTGCAGGGAGAACACTATTTCAACCACTTTGGGATTCTAGGACCTAGCCCTCTTGAATCCGAAGAGGGATCTCTCCTAACAAGTGCAAAGATGGACTTATCTTTAAAAGCTTTTGGGTAATGATATTAAGCTAGTTATGAAGTTCGAGGGTTTTTGTTTGTTTTTGGATGGTTGAGCATGATTATTATTTAAGTGGAAAGTTCTAAATGGAAAGAGTTTCAAAGGTGTGAAGTTGCAAGCAATTAGAACAAGCTTTGGCTGGGAGATAGATATAACGCTGGTTTTTAGTCCATTGGGCTATGGATTCATAATAGGATTTAATTGAAACAACAAGGTTCAAGAGTGGTCCATGGGGCAAGTCATCTATGTCTAATGATCTCTTTAAAGTTGATTTTATGGAATGAAATGATACAAAAAGAAGGGGAATTAAACAAATGAAGAACAAAGAGCAGCCTAAGATCAGGTAAGTACTTTGAAACTATCCTGCTTTTAACATACACTTAAGAAAGACATAAAAGTAATCTAAGATTTCGTAAGTACTTTGAAACTAGCCAGCTTTTGATGCAATTTCAATGGAAAAACACTTTAAACACAAAGGGAAACTTTAAAAGCAACTGTTGGAGAAGAAACTAGAGGGCAGGGCTAACCATAGACCTCCCTAGCTCTGCTTTACTTGGTATACTTTCAAGACGAACACATGAGATAACAAGGAATAGTCTAAGATCAGGTAAGGAATTTGAACCTAGCCTGCTTTCAACACATTCTTAGGGAAAATTTCAGATAGTTTTTGGGGATAAAACTAAAGGAAAGGGCTCACCATTACTTCCTCAGTTCATCTCTACTTAACATAAACTGAAAATAACATTCAAGAAAAATATTAGCTTAGACAGTAGGACGAGGGAACGCCAGCATTCCTAACTGCTTAAACTGACTTAAATCATTCCTAAACAACACAAATTGGAAGAAAACATGTAGATAAAGCTTATCTGTCAAAGAAGGGTACTGATATACAGTAAATCCTAACTCTATGCTTGTTGTTCTTTATCAGAGAAGATGGACAAAGCAAAAACAAGAATAAAATAAAAATTTACAATAAGAAATAACATCACTGTCGACATAGACCAGGATCCCAGAAATCAGCTTATATTGATGCTTGAAACCAGTTACAATCTTCAAGTCCAATGTTTTAGTTCATCAATCATCTTCACTTCTCATCCTAACTATTCTATCACAAACAGAGCTTCAAGAGCCTTTGAACACTATTTACAATTAGAAGTTTTGAGCACTAGTATATTTCAAAGTTCTGCAACCCACATTTACAATGGACTCCTCAATAATATTTTATAGAAGGATGAGGAGGTTGAAAGATAGAAAAGATCTTCTTAGTTCAATTAATACAGTTAATGTTTCTCGGCCTTTGAGGGGCTCAATGGAGAAGTTTACATATATTTCCTCTGTATTAAATGTTTTACATTAATAATTTAAGCTCAGTGGGATGATTTTGTTGACTTTAAGGCTTTGTGTCATCTCTGTAATAACTCTGTTTGGCGTGAAATAACTGCTCGGCCGTATTGAGGAAAATATCCTTTGTTCTAGTCATTACTCGACCTCTGTTGAATGCTGTGAGGCTACAAGTGGAATTAGGTAGCTGAGAGGAATCAATTAGCCTTTGATGTGGCAGTGGAGGCATCCTCTGTCTGATAAATATCCTTGATTTGCCTTTAACTATGTTTAATTTAGTGGATTAGGATTTTGATTATGGATCTTAGTTGTAATCCACCGAATTTATGATTCATCCTTCAATTCTTCAGTTCTGTTGTGATCAGGTCTTCAACACTGATACTCTCTGTTTTCTTCATGTTTCACTGTGTCTTGTTGATGTGCAGGTGCCACAGACGGCTCATATGGCATCAGTGCTCATGATGCACTGAAAAAACGTGATGTTAAGCCCTGTGGAATGATTCTTCTTTATGCACAAAGGTGTGGGGGATCGTCATCCCCGGCCTTAGGTTTTCCTTTAATATAATGGAAAAACCATTTAAAACCTGCAAAATACACAAAAATGTTATAAAATCTTGTGTATTGGGGAAAAATGCTTTGGAGTCGTGGTTAGGAGCATGGCCATTGGAAGACAGCATCCAACGGTGGAGATTGTGCGTAGAAGTCAAAATGTGAGTGGTGAAGAATTAAGTCAGAACCATTGATCCATGTCGAATCGACGATCGACATTGGTTGTGGACATACAAAGCGAATGAGTCAATTTATAATAACAAATCGGAAAATGCAAAGAAATACAAAGGAAATAGGTTAAAATACCCTTTGGCAGAGAAAAAGTATTGAAATGGAATTCGGGGTTTCGGAATGGTCGTGGGCCATTAGATCAGTTCGGCCTTAGGAGATCAACGGTCAGGATGATCAATGAAGGCCCTTGGTGAATGGGCGGAGGGCGATAGTATATGGCCAGATTAGATCTGAGCCGTTGATCTGCAGAGATCAACGGCGGGGAGTGCACGCGATAAAACATAATATAAAATGAGGGAAGAAAGTTTCGAAGGGAAAAAAAACTAGTTTCGTGTGGCCAAAAGGGAGAAAGGTGGTTTCACCTTGTTGAACGCGATATGCGTTAGAAGGTGACACGTGGAATTTGAATACCACCCATATCGTGCAGCCCTTGGGAAATTAACCTTCGTGCTTAAAGTTATGTGAAAATGCACGTCGACCGTTGGATTTGAGGTCTTAGATCGGATGACAGGGATTGAGCGTGAAAATGGCAAGATGCGCGGGCATAAGCAGGAAGGGTGGTTTCAATCTGAGCCATTGGATCAAGGATTGGACGGCTGAGATTAAATCTAAGGAAGGCAGGACCCACAGGACGTGGGCCTGTCAGGATTAATCTGTGCCGTTAGATGTAAGGATCAACGGTCAGGATTGAATCTGAAGTTTAAACGAAATAATATACATGCGGAGAAAGGGTGAAGAAGGACCATTGATCTACAGAGATCAACGGCCAGGATTTGGCCTAAAAAATTATGAAGCAGGTACATAATTTTTAAACCGAAGTCGGGAAATGCAATCTGGACCGTCTGACCTGGACACGTGGACAACCCAGATGCAATCGGAGGCATGCGATCGGTGGGGGGAGAACTTGAATGGCGCCGATGCGATTGGTTGAGGGCCGTCAATCTGCTGATTAGATTGAAGATGGAGGATGGATCGGGGGAATGGCCAATCAGAGGGGAGGTAATAAAATATTAACGTGCCCAATGAATTTTTCCCGATGCGATGTAGCGCCAGCCGTCTAATTGGCCTAGGATCAACGGCGGAGAAAAGCTCCGACCAATGAACGAGCGGGGACCATTATATTATATGAAAACCCAGAATTTAGTGAAAATACCAAGGTTTTATGGCTTGGGGAGGGTTATATATATGAAATGGCTTGGCGCCTGTTTTCGGGGCCCTTGGTTTATATGGAAAGTAATAGGCCCAGGGCTTTATACGTAAGGGCCAATCGCATCGGAAGGAAAGCTCGGGCTTTTCAATCTACCCATTTGAATTTCTCCGATGCGATTAACACTTCGGGACTTTAACTCTTGGTCTCGGGCGTAGGTTTATATGGAGAGAAGCGGAAGGTGGGGTTTATACAATGGGGCTCAATCGCATTGGATTTTTGATGCGAGGCTTTTCAATCTACCCATTTATATTAAAAAACATTGCTCTGGTGGGTTTAGACAAAAACTTAGGAAAAGTGGGTTTTTGAATTTACAAAGAGAAATGAGCATCCAGAAAGGTTTATTCACAAGGTTTAAGCGTCGGATGCAGGCTCTGTGGTTATATGAAATAGTGATGGGATCGGGGCCATGTAATAAAGGGCCAATCACATCGGAAGTCTTAATAAAGCAAAAAGACTTGCGTTCTTTGTTTTGTTCCGATGTGATAAGTGCTTGGGACCCTTAGCACTTGGTTCTAGCGTTGGGGAAAATGTAGGGAAGTGGTTAGGACTTAGCCCAAAGGGGCTTAAGCGCATAGTCAAAAACACTTATTTTTTATGAATTTTTTCACAGTTTTCGATGGATTTGGGGGTTTTGGAAAAGTTTAAAAAGTGAGTTTTAAAATTTGCAAAGAGGATCTTATAAAGGGGAAATGGAGAAAAATGGAAAATAGAGGAAATTCATGGGGAACAAAAGTGTTAAAAATGAAGGTTAGTTTGAAGTGAAAGGAAGGGAGAAATTGTGTTTTGCAGCAGTCTTTTCTCCATGAAATCAGCAGGATTTCAGAGTTTAACATGGAAATAGCAGCGAAGATTTTAAACAAAGGGCATGATGTCTTCATGAGTCTTCAAGAGATAACATTTTTAGCAATAAAATTGTTTCTTGAAGGCTCCAAAAATTGATTTAGCCACCTTTTGATATAACAAATTTTATAGGTGGCTAACAATAGGACATGTTTTCTTAGTAGAATTTTTAACATCACTAAAGCAATGTCAATATCGTGGAGAAGCCTTTAACATACCGTTGTAGGTAGGCCTTCGATTTAGTCTTTTTGAAGAATTGCTTTTATCTGACTGTATAATTTCAGAATCAGACACAACCTGAAAATCAAGCACGTCAGTCTCTGCTTTCCTCTTATTCTTCTTTCTATTCCTGAGATTGTTAAATTTTATTGCATGGAATTTTTTGAAAATATTCAACTTTCCAGAGTGAATGCTCTTTATATTTGTTTAAATAAAATAAATGTTGCCATATTTTCTCCAAGGGTTGTTTCCGTGAAGGAGAAATAAGTGAAAAAAACATCCCCTGCGGTAAAGGGAATAAAGTAATGGTTGTAGGAGGGGATGGTTACTGTGGATGGGTGACAGCTTTGAATCTTTCAAACAAAGGATACTAGGTTTCGGTTGTTGATAGCCTTGTCTACAGGTTCTTTGACCAGTAGCTTGGGATCAACTCTCTAACTTCCATTGTTGTTTGACCAGTAGCTTGGGATTGACTCTCTAACTTCCATTGTCTCAATTCAGAAGAGATGGAAGTAAGTCTCTAGCAAACAGCTTGATCTCTTTGTAAGAGATGTTTGTGATTTTGATTTCCTTCTAGAGACTTTCGAGTCCTTTGATCCCAAGGCAGTAGCTCTTTCAAAAAAGGGCTTCCCAATTTTAATGTTTTCAAATGGCCTAGCTCTCCGATATGATCTCTTGGTAGCTCTTCTAAGCTTGTGCCCAACAAATTTAGGTCTTCTAAGGATCGTTGGCTTGCTACTTGGGGAGGAAATACCTTAATTTTCAGATAAAATGAAAGGTCTAATGATACAAGTGTGGTGATATTTCCAAGCGTTCCTTGAGAGATGATCAACTTAGAGGGGCTTTCCAAACAGAGATGCTCAAGTTGAATAAAATTCTCAAGTGAATGTGGTAGCTCTTTCAATTTGGAGCAATCTACCAGATAAATGCTTAATTCTAATTAAATTTCCAAATGAATGTGGCAGCTTTTGCAACTTGGAGTAATCTGCTAGACAAAGATTCTCAAGTATAATTAAATTCCCAAATGAATGTGGCAGATTTTGCAAACTATAGCTCCCAGAAAAGTCAAGATATTGGAGGTTTGTAAGATTTCCAAATGAGTCTGGAAGAAATATCATTTTTCTTTGATCTCTCAGTTCAATATTTTCTAGGTGCTGCAACTGCCACATAGACTTGAGAAACTGTGAAATGGGAACATTAACAATCAACTCCCTCAACTGCATTGGTGCCTACAAGGATATTAATCTTAACTCTTAGATATGATTATTTTCATTTAGAAAACATGGTTACCTCCCCACTAATTGTGTGCTTACTGGTACAAGAAGAGAATTTAATTTGGACCATTGAAAAATAAACTCGAAACTTTGCTTTAAAATACAGATGTACCTCACTTTCAATTTTCCAAAATGTTTGTAATGGTTGTTCCCCTGTCACTTGCCAAACCTTAACTTCTTTATTGGAAGCCAGTGAGGGAGGACGGAGTGGAAAATGTTATTCCAGCAGAGCCATATGAGATCAGGTGAGTACTGCATGCGAGTAAATATGCTCTCTAGGTTTGGATGCTTAATGAGATCAATGCAAAAATGAGAAAGCTGAAACCTGTTGGAGTCTTTGCTTACTGTAATGAAAATTGGTGGCGTTGTGACCAAATATATTGGTATTTACAATGGAGCTCAGCTCAGTGGCCAATATAAGTTGTCTTGTGTCGCTAAGTAAAGAATCATGGCATCTGGTCAGTGGTCCATTCTATGGGCATGGGCATTCATGGAGGTATTTTTCTATGTCGGCGAGTACAGAGTCATGGCATGTGGTCCATTCCATCGGCATTCATGCCTGCATGTTCTGTGCTTTTATTTCACCTGCCATAAAAAAAAAAAGGTTAGGCGGCAGTGCCAATATTTACAGTGGTGATGTTAAATTATTAATGCAGGGTTGTATAATGTATATGTTTATCATTGGATAGGGGAGAGATGTCTAATGTTGTGAATGGACCAGTAATTGTTATAGTATTGGTCCCACCAACCCACCAAAAATTGAGATATGTGCAACCAATAATTAAGCCCATCCATTAACATCTGCCTAATTTATGCAATAAGTCCTTAGATCTGCCTAAGCAACTTGCATCCATTAACATTCTGTGTTACATGCTCTGCTCAATAATTGAGGCTCTGCCTAATATCTTAGTGTTGAAAGCTTCAACCAGTGCATCAAACTCTTCAAAGAAAATTAACAATAACAATAAACAACACTATCGTTCACTTAAGGATTTTTAACAATGAGATTCCAAGTAGAAATATTAGTTCATGACTACAAGCCTTATGCAAGCCTTGATAGGAGTACTTCTAAGTTCTACTTCATTTGAACAATGAGGATTTTGAAGACGAGCTGGTGATTTAACAAAGGTATAGATTTCCAAGATCAAATTAGATCAGAGTCATATATGTTAATGACTTTGCCAAAAATATTGTAACAAACTCATCTCACTGTTATGGAATCTCTGTCATGCATCAGAATGTATAAAAGGGTCACCAACATGATAGATATTACTCAAAGGTTAAGCTTCAATAAGCTTAAAAACTCTAGGATAAATACTTCAGCTCATGCAGAAGATGTGCCATAGAAAGAACAGGTCCCCCTATCTTTTGTTAGCAAGAGAATTATGCTCAAAATTGTGCCTTTAGATTTCTAGAATGGTGAGATAGATTCAAGCATAATCATGAAAATACAGATCTTGGGTCATCACAGTTCCTGCTCTGTAAAAGACATCACTACTATGTAGAGGCTTGAGATTATGTTGGATATAGTTCTTCAACCACCGAATTACTGTCATTAATAATTTACGTTGCCACATGATAGGGTAGTTGTAATGTCACTGTCAGATTCACTAGAGTGACTCCCATCATTACCATTATAAAGAGGGTCCGAAATTTGGGCTTTGCGATGTCTATTCGAAATAAAATTACTTTCCACCACCTAGATTGGCTTCATGATATCAAGTTGTTTTGGTAGATGCCCTAGTACCAGGGTCAAAACCTTAGATATTTAATCCAGATTCCAAAACATCAAATATATGTTGTTCAAAAGGCCTTACGTCTCTCAAGGAAAAATATCATGGCCGCAAAAAGATATGGGTGCAAAAGATAATATTCAAGTTATAAATAAGATCATGAAGATCATGAAGCTACCTATTGAAATCTGTAAAAAGGAGAGAGAGAAATCATTTTAATCATCATTGAATGTGGATCTTTCTAATTTTTGAGCTGAGGCTCTTGGAGGGTTTTCTGACCCCTTTTCTATGATTGGTTTCAATGGTGAAAGATGCCACCCTAGCCAATCCCTTCTCTTTACTATATTTAAACATAATTCCGAAGGCAGAATTCACATATTTGTGGAAATAAGGGTTTTTTGAGGGAGAAAATATGTGGCATCAAGGTTCTGTGGCCTTGTTTGGGTAGCAAAGGGCACTCTCTGACAACATAGGCTTGTTCAAGGCATTTCCAGGGACAGTGAGGGTCAGCGAGTGAGGTCTGTGAAGCAAACAACCTTGAAACCCTATCTGTGGCATGCGACCCATCTTGAAGAGTCCTTATGTGGGAACAAAATTGTTTAAAGAGAAAATCTTTGGGACGACAAAGTAGCCCTGAGGAAAAATCTTAGGCAATGACCCATCTTCAAATGCTAGCACAGGAAGTCTGAATTTGGACGACAGATCTCCAAAGGAACCCTATGTGACAGTGAGGGCTTGCTCAAACCTTGCTGAGGCTACAGACAACCCCAAAAGGGTTCTTTATGGCATGAGCTAATCCATAACGTCAATTCTGAGGACACAAAATCATTCTCGAAGTTCTGTTGAGGTCATCTGGTCTATCTGAGGTGGAAAATGTGGCAGCAAACCCTCATGAGGTCTAGTTTGGGGTAGCGAAGGACTATTTGAGGAAGCATATGCTGGTTCAAGGGTTGCTGGAGAAGAAGCTAACATTTTCTAAGGAAAAATATGTATTGGGGGCTTGATCTGTGCCGCAAGGTAGGCTTGTAGCAACAAAGATGCAGCAAAATATGGCTGATTCCTGAGGCTGGTTGTCACGTCGAACTAAAAGTATTACAATAAAAGGGTTGGCTGATGCATTAGAAATTGTCATGTATCTAAAACTATAGTGTCCAATTTGAAAGGACTATGGGTTTATAACCCATTATGTACTGCTCGATTGGTTTCATGCATATGAGTTGTTGGTGGAATTAAATGTTGGTTACACTATTTATTGTATTCAATATTGTCTCTATTTGCGAAATTTGAAAGAACACTGTCACACTATTTGGAATACAAATCTTGTTATGTGCTCTTTTCAACCCTATGGGAAATTTTTCCCTAAGGGATACCACAGTGGGATCAGAGTTGGCTCTCTTTCCAGCCTGCAGGAATTAGTTTCCCCATTGGGAAAGGAGTGTGCAGAGTGCCCACACAAATCAAGCAAGGGAGACCAAAAATTTAACGGATAGGTGCCAAAACCTCTGAACAAGCAATCACGTGCCTGTCTTCTAGTCTTATCCCAACACATCCCAGTAGCAAGTAGTTGACGCCTATCATTGGGGGGCCTTTTGTAGAAGACCGTAGCAAGATCCAATATTAGCTAAAAGAGTTGCAAAACATTCCAGAAGGTGCTTTGGTAGAACACTCAATACATCTTGATAATGGGTTATATCAAAGATCTTTCATTCAAGACATGAGTAGTGCTCCTTCAACTGAACATGAAATATCTCTGATAGAAAAGGATGTGGAAGGGGCTGAGACCACTGTACCTTCTTCTTTACCTTCACAAGAAAGCAACATAAATGAAGTAGATGTTGGGTTGCCATTACTGCCTAATGCTTCTTCATTGTCAGAAGGGAATACTTTTTAAGTATCAAAAACATGCTCTATATTGCCATCAGATGCAAGTAGATAATTTTTAGGAAGTAATGATCAGTGGATCTCAGAATACAAATACTGATTCTGGCATTATCTCCTATTCATTTGATGGAGTTGAAACTATCAAATACAATATTATATTTATAGGAGCCACTAGACAACTTAAAATTGAAGAGATCGTTACTAACATCCAAAATTATCAGATGGGCTGTGCTAAGCCATTCACATCCCTGAATGAAATAAAGAGTGGCAGAGTAGATGATGTTGACCTGGTTACCACTCAACCCAGTTTTTCTCAAATAGAGGGAGTAACTGTGCCATGCGAAAAACAAAAAATATGGTCCTCCCCGGCATGATCATGCAGAAGAGACTGTGATCACAAAAATGCATGAAATAGACACTGCAACACCATTTGAATAAGAAAAAGAGGCAGTTACCGTGTTTAAAGGAATAGGAAAGCACAAATTTTGAACATGTAGAAACATCAGAGGTTGAGCTTTATAGGCTGCAAAAAGAGTGCCCTGAGTTAAAAAAAAAACTTAGTGCAGCAGAAGATGTGAAGGAGCAAGTTCTGAAGGAGCTGGATTGAACAAAGAAGCTCATAAATGATTTAATACTGAATTTGGTGAGAGTAGAGACTGCAGAACAACAACAAATTATGTGCACTTATTTGGACTGCAAAGGGCTAATCTGTGACAGCGCAGGCCTGTTCAAGGCATTTCCAGGGAGAGTGAGGGTCAGCAAGTGAGGTTTGGGCAGCAAATAGCCATGAAACCCTATCTGAGGCATGTGGCCCACCTTGAAGAGACCTATGGAAAGCGAAATTATTTGAAGGGTAAATCTTTGGGGCATCCTAGCCCTCAGGCCAAATCTAAGGCAACGACCTATCTTCAAATACTAGTGCGATAAGTTTGAATTTGGACAAAAGATCTCCAAAGGAACCCTTTGTGATAGCGAGGGATTGCTTAAACCTTGCTGAGGTTGCAAATAACCCCGGAAGGGGTCTTTATGATAACAGTTGATCCGTAACGTAAATTAATCATTCTTGAAGTTAGCGGGTCTATCTGACTTGGAAACTGTGGCAGCAGGCCCTCCTGAGATCTGATTTGGGGTGAAGGACTATTTGAAGAAGCATAGGATAGCTCAAGGATTTTTGGAGCATGATCTCAAAATTTCTAAGGAAATGTGTGGACTAGGGCTTGATCTGGGCCGCAAGGCAAGCCTATGGCAGCAAAGAGGTAGCGAAATCTGGCTAATTCCCAAGGCTGGTTCTAAAGTCAGACTAAAATTATTAGGATAATAGGGTTTGCTGATGCATTAGCAATTGCCATGTATCTGAAACTGTATTGTGCAATTTGGAAGGGCTATGGGTTTATAACCCATTATGTACTGCTGGATTGGTTTCATGCATATCAGTTGGTGGAAATAAATGCTAGTTATACTATTTATTATATTCAATATTGTCTCTGTTTGCAAAAAATGAAAGAACATTGTGATACTAGTTAGAATACAAATCTTGCGGTGTGCTCTTTTCAACCCTAAGGGAAATTATTCACCAAGGGATACTACACATCCAGTGTAAAGACAACGTGATAGAAATAAAGCAATTCCTAGAACAATACTCTAAGCAGATAAAGAGAAATTTAATACCTAAGTGTCTACCTAAAAATCCAAATATCTACCCAAGAAAACATATTAAAGAAGGCGCAAGTCCAAGATAGTATAAATGCAAGAAAAAAGAGAGAATGTGAAGCTCTGTAGAGGGTAGCACTAGCACTGGTTCTTAGAGTTACAGCTTAAAATAGAGTTCAATCTAGAGCTAGAGCTAATACTGACTACCAAGGATGTGTGAGGCAAAAAAACATACTCCTCATTATAGTTATAAATACTTGTAAATGGTCCAATGCATAGAAAGTGGTATCCTCTGATGAGTCAATGATACTTAGAGGGCCTGACCATATGATCAAAGCGCAAGCACAAGAAATGGAAGCCTAACTCTCTCGACATCCAAGGTAGTGGGAAAGAGATTCTTGATAGAAACCTGGTTGCTCATGCAACCCTAAGTGGTGGGACAATGGACAAGGGCAGTTTATATTGTATCTATCTATGTTGAGAAATATATCTTGGACAAGAACTTCCACATATGTTTAGGGTGAACGTGTCAGAAGTCTTATATTTAGATGTCGAGTTTAAAGAATATTTAGTGCATTAATGACTTAGAATATAAGATTAATCTGAGTCAGACATCTCACCAAGAGATTAGGGTTTTGGTAAACTATGGTTTTGATGAAAAGTAAAAAGATAATTAAAATAGGTTCAAACACGATTCTTATCAGACAGGAAAACAACTGGAAGAGAACAAGAGAGCAAAGCGCATTAGCTACTGAGAAGCATTACCATACCACAGGCTGTACAACAAATACTCATAACCATACAGATCCGTACAACGTCATACCATATTGAATCAAAAGTCATAAAACCATACAACAAGGTATATAACAGCAATTGGTGTTTGCTCAGTTCCCTGCACGTTGTACCTCTCTAGCAGGCCATACAACTCAAGTTGGGGTGGATTTGTTTACCATGCAACTGCTAGGATTTAGTAGCTATGTAGATTGCCTTGTTAGCATTAATTAGTTGAATGATAAGCAGATTTGACAAAGAAAATATGCATATGTCTAAATTATTTTATGCTTCTTATATTTACTATTTTTAGCTATTGTGTGATTGTTGCAAGAGTTATTTTATTAACAGAATATTAGGACAGTGATCACCAAGGAATAGGGAAATCAACAAGATATCAAAGCTTTTCACTAATTAAGTTTCTCAAGGGTTTCACAGTTTGTGCTTACCTATTTACAGGATCTAGGAGTTTGTGCAATAGATCTTACAGATGGCATCAACTAACCTCATATTTGATATATGATTGGAAGGTGCCTCAAATTTCCTGTCTTAGACATCATCAAAGATGTTATGCCTAAATATCCACAATAGTTCGCGGCTTAGAAGAAGGAAGAGAAGGGCAAGCATATGATTATTGATATAATAAAGGAATATTTGATTCCTCACGTTTCCATGAAGAAATCAGTTAAAAGATGTTCCATGCCCAAATGGACAACATAAACAAAAATATGATATTTTGAAACAAACTTGTATCGGTAAAGATGACCACATTAGACATAGTTACTAGTTACCTATGGAAGATCATGAAGTTTCATGATCAACTTAGGTTAGTTGGGGAGAAGAGTGAAGACGCATGATGAACATGGCATTAAATGGTTTCTCAGCTTCATGGGAACTATTTGTCAAGGACATCTTTGCTCATGAGCATCTTCCCACCTTTGTGAGGTTGTAGAATGACTATCTAGGAGACCCAAATGGATTCAAAGGCCAACAAGAAGGGCAGTGAAAATAGCCAAGCCCTATTTGTACAGGAAAAAAAGGGTAGACGAAAAGGACCCAACAAGAGTAAGGAAAAGGATAAGGAGTCGACCTCAAAGCTAGGGAATATTTTGAGCAATGTCAAGTGCTTCATTTGCCATAAGCATATGCAACATGCATTGTAATGTCCAGATATGAAGGCCAAAGGGCAAAGCTCTAGGAGCAGGTACTCTACAACCTAGTATGGGTCAAATGTTGTCATATAAAATAAAAAACACAAGTACACTTTAGAGTAAAAAATATAAGTCACCTTTAGAGATGTTAACACCACAACAAGCAAGTTGAATCCCCGGAAATTAGGAATACTAAATGTAGAGTACAAGACAGGAAATGGCATTAAGACGATTGATTCTGGGGTGCATGGGAGCCCTTCAAACACTGACCACAACATCATAAATTATTAATTCCTAGGATATGATCAAAGAGTAAAAGTAATGGCTAGGAGCTAACACCACAACAGGAAAGTTGAATCCCCAGATGCATGGCTTTAAAGAATGCTACCTCCCTTCTGCCTTTGACAGAAAGCCAAGTGAAAATGTTTTTAGTTTTCTAAATGAAGTTATGTTTTAATATGGTTGATGTGCTTAGGTTCTGATTCACAGTGTGTGGGTATAATGAGTGATCTTTTCGCCAATGCCTTGGCCTTATTTTCTGTCACAAAGCCTTATCCCTGTGGATAGTGTTACATTGGTTGATTCAATAGGGCCATCCTTTGGTGCATTTCTATATTTATGGACTGTTGATGCCTTGGGTTACTTGTTGGAGGCAACTTTCATTGTAAGGTATATCAATATTATTATTGTTTTAAATGGTTCAAAGAGGTTAATAATAATATTAAATAACTATTTTGAAGATGACTCTTGCTTGGACAGATTTTGTGGTGTCTTTAGTGCCATTTTTAGTCCTCACAAAATTTATTTTTGGATTTTTGGGTTGGATTTGTCTTTGGAGTGGACTCCTTCTACTTGGTTTATATTCGTCATGGAGTGATTTTCAGATTTGATATTCTTTTTGGGACTGGGTTATCACCTATGGAATCGTGAGAATTAGGAACTGATCTATTTTCTTTCATTTATCGAAACTCTACATTTTCTTCATGCTATTTTCTTATATGTGACATATCAAAGACTTGATTTGTCCCCAACCTAGGAATTGAGCACAAGAATTACCTCTACATAGGGATGTCATGGATCTTTCCAGCTTCTTGATAGGCCATACTGAAGTAGTATGCTTCGAATTTGAATATGTCCTTGATTCTTATGCAACTTGGATTCAGAGACCTGGTCCTTACTGCTCAAAACATGTGAATTGTCCCCCAACTTCTTTATTTTACCAGAATGTGCATAGTCTATCAACAGTGAGGAATAAGTGGTCTTATTTACATAGCATAATTCCAATTTGTGAAAGTGTTCTTCTAACTATCAACAATTTTCCTTCTGATCATCATATAGACACAGTGGAGAAGATTTTGTCCAATCAAATTTCTGCAATAAGTCCTTAGATCTTCCTAAGCAACTTGCATCCATTAACATTCTGTCTTACATGCTCTGCTCAATAATTGAGACTCTTCCTAATATCTTAGTGTTGAAAGATTCAACCAGTGCATCAAACTCTTCAAAGCAAATTAACAATAACAGTACACAACACTATCATTCACTTAAGGATTTTTAACAATGAGATTCCAAGTAGCAATATTAGTTCATGACTACAAGTCTTATGCAAGCCTTGATATTAGTACTTCTACTTCATTTTAACGATGAGGATTTTGAAGACGAGCTGGTGATTTAACAGAGGTATAGATATCAAAGATCAAATTAGATCAGAGTCATATATATTAATGACTTTGCCAAAAATATTGTAACAAACTCAAGTCATTGTTATGGAATCTCTATCATGCATCATAATGTATAATAGGGTCAACCAGCATGATAGATATTACTCCTCAAAGGTCAAGCTTCAATAAGCTTAAGAACTCTAGGATAAGGACTTCATCTCATGCAAAGGATGTGCCATAGAAAGAACATGTCCCTCTATCTTTTGTTAGCAGGAGAATTATGCTAAAAAATGTGCCTTCATATTTCTAGAATGGTGAGACATATTCAAGCATAATTATGCAACTACAGATCTTGGGTCATCACAATTCCTGCTCTGTAAAATACATCACTACTGTGTGGAGGCTTGAGATTATGTTGGAGATAGTTCTACAACCACCAAATTACTGTCATTAATAATTTACGTTGCCAGATGATAGGGTAGTTGTAAAGTCACTGTCAGATTCACTAGAGTGATTTCCATCATTATCATTATAAAGAGGGTCCGAACTTTGGGCTTTACGATCTCTATTCGAAAGAAAATTCCTTGTCGCTGCCTAGATTGGCTTCATGAGATCAAGCTGTTTTGGGAGATGCCCCAGTACCAGGGTTGAAACCTTATATAGATTAATCCAAAATATATGTTGTTCAACAGGCCTCACGTCTCTCAAGGAAAAATATCATGGCCGCAAAAAGATATGGGTGCAGAAGATAATATTCAAGTTAGAAAGAAGATTTTCTCAGCAAGATCTCAACTTGGAATACTCATCTATTCAGTGAGCTCCTGCAAGGACCAGAAAAATCCAAAGAGATATGTAGCCCAACGTGTCCATGATCTCAGAGATACTTCGCCCATTTTTTAGAAATCAATCCATAGCGAGAAACCCCGATTTCAAAGAGATCCAAATCAACTCAACGTCCGATTTTTGCAAATCATCCTGTAATACCTTCAAGAGTCTAGAATAAATGATAAACAAACCCTATCCTCCTTGTTTATGCTTGCGATACTGCTCCTCAGGGATACTTATAGACCTCAATAAAGGTCTCAATTTTGAGAGGTACATATCCTTAGCACTTCAGACTTGCAGAGAGAGAAAGGAGAACATGGAGATTTTCCACATTTTTTTTGTAGTGATTGCTTTCTCTTCCTCGAGTTTGTCCTCAATTTGGATCTGAAACCATGTTAATTTAACATATTCTTTGCTACAATAAGTTACTTCATTAGCTCATCTCTAAACCATCCACAATCAATCACAATATGACAGTAACCAGTGAAATAACATCAAATGAAATAGCAGAAGACAAGCCAAGAGAAGAGATCATGAAGATATGGCATAAGCTAGGGAAAAAACCCAATATGGGGAAACTCTTGGATCAATTCTTCTTATTATCATTATTATAAATTGTTCAATAGAGGATGAGAGAGTACATTCAATGTTAACATTGACTTGTCAATGTGATAACTAGGATCATTGCTAAAATGCCAAATAAACATCTCAATAGAATATGCATCATGTAGCTCAAATGATCATTGTTCACAAGGCTTTATTTACCAGCCCTCACATCAAGGATATGCCACTACATTCACTAAACTTTGGGATACAACATTTACTATCCCAAAACCAACTTCATTAACCTAGCAGTCATAAACATAAAGAACCAACCACATACCTTCTTCATGTTACTGCTTAACCATGAAGAGACATGGCCTAGACACTCCGATGATTTCAGACCTCTATAAGCCTCTTGCGGTTGCCCCTGAAGATATCCTAACAGCTGTCAAACCAATCCTCAAACTCTGTGTAAACCTTCCTTGATAGACCCTTAACCTCTGCGTATACGCTACTGAAGTGCGACTCTTATTCCAGCATCAAACACAGGTCTTATGACCTTCTTGTACACCAAACTGAAGGTGCTCAGACCTCCTTCAATGCTCAGTGATTACCTTGGACTTTATCATAGAGATATACCCTTATCAAATGCACAAAACGAACTAGTGAATATTGCATTAGATGCAGGCTAGGGAGAAGAACCCTTGACCTCCTATTGGACTAAGGGGGAAAGTAGTGAAATAAGGCATAAATTAGGAAGACTAAATGCAGAGTACAAGACAGGACATGGCATTAAGACGACTAATTATGGGGTGCATGAGAGCCCTTCAAACGCTGACCACAACATCATAAATTATCAAGTCCTGGTATATGATCAAAGAGTAAAAATAATGGCTAGGAGCTAACACCACAACAGAAAAACTGAATCTCCAGATGTGTGGCTTTAAAGAATGTTACCTCCCTTCTGCCTTTGACAAAAAGCCAAGTGAAAATGTTTTTAGGTTTGGTAAATTAAGTTATGTTTTAATATGGTTGATGTTCTTAGGTTTTAATTCACTGTGTGTGGGTATACTGAGTGATCTTTTCGCCAATGCCTTGGCCTTAATTTTTGTCACAAAGCCTTATCCCTGTGGATAGTGTAATATTATTTGATTCAGTAGGGCCATCCTTTGGTGCCTTTCTATATTTATGGACCGTTGATGCCTTGAGTTACTTGTTGGAGGCAACTTTCATTGTAAGGTATATCAATATTATTATTTTTTTAAATGGTTCAAAGAGGTTAATAATAATAACTATTTTGAAGATGACTCTTGCTTGGACACCTTTTTTGGTGTCTTTAGTGCCATTTTTAGTCCTCACAAAATTTATTTTTGGCTTTTTGGGTTGAATTTGTCTCTGGAGTGGACTCCTGCTACCTGGTTTATATTCGTCATGGAGTGATTTTCAGATTTGATATTCTTTTTGGGACTGGGTTATCACCTGTGGACTCGTGAGATGCAAAAACTTATCTATTTTCTTTCATTTATCGAAACTCTGCATTTTCTTCATGTTATTTTCTTATATGTGACATCTCAAAGACTTGATTTATCCCCAGCCTAGGAATTAAGCACGAATTAAATATAATGTTACCAGGTTTTGAAATGGAAACTTGTGAATCTTCTTGTCTAGTTGTGTTACTACAAATTGCATAGGTTGTTGACTTAAATATTTCATTTTCTTGTTTCTAGAGCAATGAGGTTTTGAAAGATCTATTTCAAGATTAGATGGCGTCAATATTGGTATGGGCCTCATAAAATGTGGAGATATTCTACGTGTTTCTTGACCACCTCTCACTCATATGCATTCTCGTGCTTCCCTGGCCTTTCCTCTAGTCTTCCACGTGCATTTTCTGCATTACCCAGATTCAGAGCACTCCTATATAAACCTCTTATACCCTCCGTTGATCCATATGCCCTTCACTTTCTGCTAATACCAGATCATTCTCATGCCCTTCTCTTTAGATCAAACCAAGAGTACCCAATAAAGATTTCCATATTTTTCCTGTTGCATTATCTGCTAATTCCACAGGCATGACTAGGCCCTCATCAAAACAATATTCCTCGGTGCACGACCTAACAGTCAAGGTAACTTATAGTTTAATATTAGTTTGATTCTTTGACTTGCTTTCTTTGATATTATTATTCTCTACACCCATTTTCATATGAGATTCTGAATGGACACTGTTAAATTGTATGTAGGACATTAGGGGTAATGATGTGGATCTGGGTATCTACAAAGGCAAGGTTCTACTCATTTTCAATGTTGCCTCTCAATGGTAATTCCCCCTCTTTCTTCAGTTTAGGACCAATGATTTCGTAATGGATTTTACATTTTGCTTCAGTTTGGGATCAATGATTTTATAATGGATTTAATTTATATTATTAGAAAGAAAGAGGAAAGAACTTCTAGAGTTGTGTTTCTGCAATTTTTCAAATCAGGTTTTTTATAAGTGTTATCTACTGACACAACCGAATAGTCTCTGGACTGTTAGACTACATTTGTGATACACTATATGGTATAAATAGAGTAGAAATAACTTGAATTGTTCAAGGTTTTAGACTCCTTGAAATCATGACAATGAATGCAAGTGAGATTGAAATGGAGGGAGGATATGGTGTCACATGGGAACATATTCAACTAAAATGCTAAATTCTCTTCAAGATTGAAAACAACTAATAACTCCATGGTCTATTGTTTGAGGTAAAAGTTTAGGCTGCCATATTTGGGGTTGGCATTTTTGCACCTATATGAATGTAGGTAGAGAATATGCTTTGGATGTTAATGCAACACTGTAAATAATTGTCAGAGGTTTACGATTTGACGATCCCAAGAGTTGGTCCATGCAAGGAGTTTGTAACTCTTAGCTTGGCTCGGGTAAACAAGACAGAAAATTCGTAAAATGATTGTGACTTGTGAGGTTGTTGTCGATTGGAAATTTTACACTGAGAACATTGATCAAGCAAACAAGTAGAAAGATTTTGAAACTATCAGTATGTAATAGTTTTTATTGAATTGCACGGAGAATGTAAGAAATGCATTTATTAGATGTGATGAGCAATGCATAGATGACATTGAAACAGTGGAAATGGGCTTGGTGATAGTGATGTTTTTTCAAACTATTTTTGTTCCATACAAACACTTGGTAAATGCTACATTTCAAATGAATAGTATTTTTGTCTTATAATAAATGTTTATTGCCATCTCATAGGAAATTAATGACTTCCTGCACACTTAGGCTGCTAATGGTATTGCAATCATTTTTTTGATATACTTTAGCACCATGTTTTGAAATACCTTGTGCTTTAATACAGACATTTATTGAAGCTTTGTTTACCCACAATCAAATTGATATTTCCACCTAGAAACAAACTATTACAAAAGCTTGCTATAAAATGTTAATTCACTATTACCATTTTGTTTAGTATGTTACTTCTGTAGCCAGGGTTTTTTGCAAATCTGTAGTAAGGAATGCAAATGCACCATTGCTAAAATGCATGAAGGAGTTGCATTGTTCAGAAAAACTGAAACGTACATGGTTTTTCTTTTACTGTTGCAAAATTTTGATTTCATCTCACAGCTTCAATTTTATAGATTATAGTAGGATGTCATAATTTAAGTACTATACCTTGTGGTGTCTAGGTGGTATAAACTAATTCAAAAACCCTTTTAGGAAGGTGATGAACATGGTTTGAATCTAGTTCAAGCTAACTTGAGGCCCTTGACGTTGTGAAGGACAAAAGCCAATACTGCAAAGAGGGAAGATATGAATGTAGAATTGGGCTTTCATCTGGCTTTTGATGTCCAATCCCTTTGATTGATTTCTAATATTTGTTCATGAATATTCAAACCCATTCTTGTTCTTCCTCCCACTGATGTACAAGTGATTGAGTGAGTGATTGAGTGTGAGTTTACTAAAGCTGAGAATGAATTTTATACAACTTTGTATAGAAGATCTCTTGGTATGGAGGCACTGGAACTAACATGAGCGCTGAGATCTTAGCACTATGGGGATTAATGTGGTTTGCAAACCATCTTCGGATTGATAAAATTTCCATTTTTGGTGACTCAAAAATTCTTATCGACCACTTAAACCATGAGGCCCTTATAAACTAGAATATCCTATCTCCTTGGCTATTAAGAATTGAAACTCAGAGGATGAATTTCTCTTTTATATCCTTCAGGCACATCTACAGAGAAAAAAACTCTCACGCTGACAGATTGTCAAAACAAGGCCTTCAAGGCAGATTCAGAGAAATTCACTATGAGTTATTTGATGTGGAGGGAAGGGGTGCGAAGGGATCAGTGTTGTTTTCTTAATTCTAAACAATCTGATGGTTTCCGGGTGCTAATAGAGAAGATTATAGGTTCTGAGCAGATTGCAGGAATTCATCTTTTTGTCAATGACAGTGATGTGAAAAAAGGTATAGTTCTGGACAGTATTTTTTTAACAGATGGACCAGTTCTTATCAAGCGAGCCGGATCCAGTTCAAGAGAGCCCGAAAAAACAAGCGAGCGTGTATTGCTCTATTCATCTGCTTATTATTTAGTTATGTTGCATACTGGTTATTTTGACGGTATTTGCATAATCTAATATTGATGGACTTGGCAATCATCTGTACGTTGTGATATCAATTTTATTGCAGATTAATCGATAGGTTTTGAGAGGAATGTTGTAAGGTACCTAAAAAGATGACCTGATTTAGATTGGTTTGGAGAGACATCACTTGAACACAATTGTAGGTTCTTTTAACTGCAATTGGGATATATCTGTAATAAGCTTTTGATTTGAATGTTGAACTGTTTTGATAACAACGTTTTTTTCATACTGAAAAATACAGAATAATTAAAACATTCTAACCAGCTTTTCATTATTTTATGCTATATTTCGTTTATTAAGATAATCTGATTTGATTTGGATAGATAATAATTTCATTTCACAGCGAAATAAAATTTTAAAAATATAAATTATTTGTAGAACACAGTCGTTTAACGTTTGAAAATTTCGAAATGGTGTGAAAAAATATACGCCAAACCATTTTCCCATACGAGGCTTTGTTGCAGGTTTTTAAGTTTAAATATCAGTTATGTAGTATTGATTTGATTATATAATTCGCCGGAGTTTGTCGCTGAGAGATTGGATCAAAAAAATAAAAATGGGAAAGCAGAAAACATCCGAAAATTTATATACGAATTTTGTGATTGATTAATGTTTCGAATCTGGTGCACTAAGCAGCCGGTATATCTTTTTTTCAGAAGAAAAAAAACGCTGTATATATTAATAAAAATATATGACAGTACATGATCATCAATACATTCTCAAACTGTTATTTAAAACCATAGTTACCAAGTTCGGCCGTACTGTCGAAAAAAATACGTTAATTCGTTGATTCGATTCGATACGGTGATTAATTCGAAAATTTCAAATTCGGTTAGGTGTTATATTTTTTCAAAGATTTTTTCAAGGCTTTCCGGGGGCTGTCTCTCACCCTTAGTGTGCTTCGTTGCTAAACCGTGCATCGATTTGAACACAAGCGCACGCGCTGTCTCCAACCTAGTGTGCTTCCTGACGCGCTGTCTCCAACCTTTAGAGTGCCTCAACAGTGCCATCGCAACACTTCCTTTTGGTAATTTGGAAAATACTATGCAACGGAGAAGTAAATAATAGACGGAAGAAGAAGGTAATTTGGAAAACACTGAATTATATAACAGTAAATAACACTGATCAGTCTATTTAATTTGCTGCAATTTAATACATACAGATACATATGGGTTCACTAAATTTATTTGATATTATATGATTTTCAAACACTACATAAATATATTTTATAAATTAAGAAAATAATGTTATATCTATATTAAAAACAAAAAAAATACCATTATATCTATCTTAATTCTCTTGGATTGATGCACTAAAAAAATACAAATTTGGATCTGCTCAACTATGGTGGAAATAGGTTATTGAACTTACCCTTCTAACTCTTGAATATGAATCAGTCTGGTTCCGGCTTTACTTAGCTGATGCATTGGAAGAATACAAGTTTAATGGACTTGAGCAGCCCTGTTGGAAATAATGCAGAGAAGGAAAAAACAAGTTTAAAACTGAGCAACTTGGAAAATTGAAATAATGTAGAAAAAGGCCAAGCTAATGCAGGATGGACTAAATTTTATAAAGTTTCATATAAAAATTAGCAAATTGGTAATTTTTAATAGGAAAAAAATAAAAGAGACTATATTTTTTACAGACAAAAAATTAAAAAACAGTAATTTCAAAATTAGAAATTTTTATAAAATAAGAAATTTCAATTCAGAAAAAAGATAATTCTTACGCTCAGAAAAATAAAAAAACAGTAACTTCTATTTTGGAAAAGAATTAACTGTTATAACTTTTATATTTTCATTAAAGTTTTGAACATAATGATTCTTCATTTAAATTTATAAAAAATATAAAAATGAAAATTAATATATTTAATTATTTGTAAGATCTATAGTGCCGAATTTTTTCCTTATTGAATTTTATAGATTCGATTTTTTTCCGTATCGAATCGAATTCGAATTCGAATTCGAATTCGAATTTGGTAACTATGTTTAAAACAGTCAGAAAACCCCATATACCAAATACATCCAGAATACACTTCTGAGAGAAGTAATTCGATGTTCATGGCAACAACATAACGGATAGTATAAAAACATATCCACGAGATCATCCCTGTACAATGAACAGAGCCAGCAGAGAAAATATGCAGCGTCATATTCATGTTGATAAAGAAAAAAGATAACTGATAAGAAAGAAACAAAAAGTAAATCAGGCTCGCTTGTATACATCGTGCACACATGACAAAGGGACCGAGTCACTTGAAAATAATGCTTGATCCACATGAAGAAGAAAAGCAGCCCTGAACAATACCAAAACTCCGCCCAACATAACAGGGTTGCTTGATGACCAGCCCTGAAAAACAAAATAGCACCCGAAAAAAGATGAGATTGGACCCCATGATTGGGGGAGATCCGGCTCCCCAACTCGATCCGGAGATCCGATACCATACTAACTCCAGCCAGGACCGGCGAGTCCTTCAGATCCGGGATCGAAAAGATATGAGATGTCCTGGTGAATAGAGAAAATATCAGCCACCCGGACCATGCTACCCGGTGCAGCAGATATCGAGAAAGCAGAGAAATGAAAAACTCCGGGATCCATGGCAGCGGCAAGGTACATTTGAGAATGCAATAGCGGCAACGGAGTCATAAAACATGATATCAATTCATCATGCCCGAAGAGTAAATACCATGAATCTAACTCCAGATAATATAATGTCAGGGGAGATCCGCAGAAACAAGCCGCAGAAAATATGAAGAGTCGCTCGGATCGAAAAACAAGTCAAGAATCCATCCGAAGTTCAAAACCCGGAGCACTGATGATGAGGCGATATCGGTAGGTGAACGGTCACATTTGAGATGGACGGAGTGTTAGTAGATATAATTGGGACGTTAATGTATGATTACAATATTGTTGTAAGGTTTTAATATACTGTACTCTGATTTAAATTACTTACACACTCGGACAGTATTTTTATTTAAGGTTCTATCATTTTTATTGTATTAATAGTTTATTTTTTTATTTATTTTAAGAAATCATTATATTACAATGGAGGAATTGAATTTCAAAACAAAAGTTAATAACTAAAAACAAAAATCGATAACTAACCTTTGATATAAAGTAATTGGAATTTAAAACAAAAATGCTTTTTAGTATAAAGGAAATATGTAATTTTTTTCTTTCAACTAAGATATAATGTTTTAGTATGCTAGAAATGTGTAACATAACTTAATAAATCTATAAAATTAAATAATAATAAAAATTAAAAATAATCCATGGTCAACCATGGTATTCACCTGAAATATAGCTTATTTAAGGGGGAAATTAAACTAGGCTACATCCATCTTAGTTTGATGTTAGATGCATAATTACCTATAAAAAATGATGGAGTTGAATTCATGTAACTTGTAAAGGTAAAATTTTTTTATGGATATGTTGACAAATTGTTTAGATATGATTGGAGGTGAGGAAATATTAGGAAATATATAACTATTACATTTTATCTAATATTTTGGCCTACCACCATCCACTTTTTACTAAGTTTTATTGGGTAATATATAATATGACAATATTACATTTTACCCAATATTTCCACTCAACAGGTCCACTTCTTACTGTGATTTGTATTTATATTTGCAGTTTAAAAGTAAACACACTACTACATAGGGGGGGTTTTAAGACAATATTTGAGTAAATTGTCTTAACTTGAGACCAAAAAAATTACTTGTAAATTGTATTAAATATTGTCTTTAAGTGGATGTTTCAAGTTACTATCTTAAAGAATTTCTCTCAAATTATTGTCTTAAAAAATTGTCTTTATAAAGGAAAATAAAACATAAAAACTATTGTCTCTTAAGAGACAATTCACTTTTGTCTCTCAAGAGATTATAGCTACAATTACAATGTATTATATTTAATAAGACAAATCCCAATTAGAGACAATATGTCTTGTAATCCCAATTATTGTCTCTCTACAGACTACAAATATTAATTCATGTTAGGGCAAGATGGAATCAAACCACCAACTTTCTTGCAAGGCAAGTGCTCTTCGATTGAGCTAGAACCCTTTAAAAAAGTGTTATCTTGATCACAAGAGATAAAAATCAATGAGCCAAAATGCACCATCATATTAGTGAAGAAAAATTGTGTTATGTGTCTCTACATGACAAATGTCAGACAAACGAAGTGGTCCCAACTACTTTCTCACAAAATATTTTGCATGTGGAAAAAATTCTCCCAAGTGATCAAAGCATGTGTCATGTAATAACTGAATGCATTACTTAGTAAAATTCAAACAAGATAACAAAGAAAACAGAAAAACAAAAACCTCACATGAATGTATCCAAAAAATAGTGAGTTCCCTAGATAGTGGGTTCCCTAGCCAGCATGTTAAAACAAGTTTCATTCCCAAAATTAATTTCATTCAAACTATATGTTTCCAATACTAGCAAAAATTTTAACAAGAAACATAACGAGAATTAGTGTCAACATGGTAACATGAAAAAAACCAAACAAGAAATGGGTCTCCTCAATAGGCTTCTAGTAATAGTCATTTTGCTACACCAATATTGAGAATCACCAATTGGAAGTAATTGATTACATGAAATAAACTTGTTTAAACTAGCATTCAATTTACGGGCACATGGGAATCAGAAATAGAAATAGGTGCCCTCATTAAGATTTTAGTAACATTGAATTTTGTTACACCAATATTAAGATTCAACAACTTTATATAATTAAATTTTAAAAATAACAACAAAAGCACCCGCAAAAACTGGAATTTAGTTTCAAAAAACACGGCTAAGAGAACCCACGCATGAAAAATGTCCAAATGCATTATAATCAGTGAAAATATGAAAATTAAGACCTAAAGGACTCTCTCTCCTCCTTACTTTCTCCTTTTCTTTATTAGTGTATCAGTCTAATTGGTAAGACTATAGATCCTTGATGAAAAAAATAAACTCAGGGATTCTGGATTCTCATCTTCCACCCTGGCTATCCATCTTCCCATCTCCCCCTATGTTTCTTCACTTACAGTTCCATCTAGACATCTTATATTATTATATGGGACAGTTCCCAAGACTTTTGACCTTTTTTTGTAGTAATGAAAGCAGTATTTTCTGAATTTTGCAGAAATCAAAAAGACTATTTTTGCTGCTTACAAATCAACCATTTTGTAGGTTTGGAATTTTAGTTCCTTTGTAAGCTTGAACTATACTTTTTTTATTCTTATTGAACAAAAAAAAAAGTATCAATTTCTGTTGAAAAAAAACAAAATCAGACAAAGGAAAAAGTCTACATGGTACTGAATATCGGAGCATATAGTGGGCTAAATTTCACAACATTTATTTGTGAACCCAAGGTTAATAATCTTATATTATAGGTTGTAGAATAAATTTGTATTCAAGGAAGAAAGATGACCATAAAAAAGGGCATAAGCACACTAGCAGTGTAGAGAATTCTCTTTTAATCATCTAAGTAGTAGACAACTACAAGAGGATCAACTCATTGGCATTTTTTTCTATTAAACTCGGATTCAAAGAGACTTCTTACACTAAAATGTAAACATGGAACACGTAGAGTAAAATATGGAGAAACCTAGTGGGAGAAAATTTCAGAGATGGGAAGGAAAACTGCAACTACATTTGATTAACATCAATTTATGGGTTGTTGTAAGAAAACTTTTAGACATGGGAAGTAAAAATTCAACTACATTTTATGAGCATCAAGGTATCGGTTGTTGTAAGAAGTACAGAAACAAGAACCTACTAAACATGAATTAATTAAAGGGAGTCTGAACATTAAGAGATGGCAAAGAAAAAACAATTATTGAGGGCTAGAATTCAGATACTCGACTTTATTATCTAGATCTATCTAAAAACTCAAAGAAAATCTCAAAAGAGTTAACAAAATTTTTGAATCAAGGCTCACAATGTAATTTTTATTTTAGATAAGTGAATTTTTTCATTTAAAATTAGCAAATAAACGTTGTCCAACAATGTTATTGCATCAAGGCATTAATACAACTAGTAGAAGTGCATAAAAAGGTAGTAGATAAAAATGATGCTTAGTCAAATTTATTAAAAAGACTACCCAAAAAAATAACAATGGTAAATGATAATAAAATATTGCAACCTTCAAACCATACTCATGATTCACAAAAACATTAATTAAAAGAAAGACAAATCCAACAAACTACAATGCATGTTGTGAATTAATATTGGAATCCTTATTACAACCACAACATATTTTCAGATATATATGCATCCCTTGTGTGTTGTTGTATTAATTACTTTTCATGACAATTCAGTTAGCCTGTGGTGTCTCCAAGTGGTCATTACACTTGTCCCAAGGCATCCAAGGGGTATCTTAATTACATCCCATGAACCTAACAAAATCCATTTGATCATTAGAACATGGTTATCATCCCTAAAACGGTTTCATTTTATAACTATGAGAATGGTTCCAACGAAAAGCGCCACAAAATTTTGTACCAAAAACCTTCCACAAGGTAATGAACTACTCCTTATGACATTTGAATGGATATTTATGTCTATTGACAAATATGGTGATTGTGACATGTTAAAAAAGCACAAACTCCTCATTGTTCCAACCACCAGATTTTGGTAGGCAATTTTTAGGGCCTAGATTAAGAAGTCCAGGATCCACATGGTGGCACTCTTTGAGCCCTTAAGCCCCGACAAAAGGTTTTTTCTATTTTTTCTTCAAGAAGAGTTACACTTGATATTGTCTCCCATGTCCCCTAGCTCTCTAAGATCATCATAGTTGTGTAATTATCTTCATAGGTTAGAGTTTCTCGCCTAATAAATTAGTCCAACTATGTTGTTCTGAGTGGGTTGAATGACCCAACCCGCCTATGCAGTTTCAAGGCTTTCTAGATAGTATTTATATGCCTATTTTGGTGTTATCCATCAAATTATTTCAAGGAATTTCTCTGAATTAGGGTTGGGGACAAATTTATTAAACACCCTATGAGGTAAATATAGATATCTCAAATCTCTCCTAATCCACATTTATCTCTTGTGGTTACTGTAACCAATCATCTAAAAATTACAATATAGAAATCCACTCCAAATTCTCTCATATTTTTTCTAAGGACATGACCAATAGCTCAAATTTTAGCTCAAAAATCAAAGTCCTCGGAATGACGTGAAAGCTGAACGACCAAGTAGTGCTTATTGTTATGAATCTGACGCACTTCATTTCACGAAAAATGGTCTCTATATGCTCTTGAAAACACGATCTGTTCGCTTTTCTAAACAACCAAAATTTGTGCATGGATGACAAGTGTTAGTGTCAGTCTTGTCATATTGCCATAAGTGATCAAATTTACTCTTTTGCATTTGCATATTAGGAGTCCCATACCATAAATTTTCATCATTCCATTAGGTCATGGATTCATTGATGGTAGTGGTCTTTCATCAGTTTTCCCTCATGTGAAACTTGTTGATTTCCCTCTCTATGGTCTTTAGTCATGATTCACTGTCACTCTGTAATTCATGTTAGTAGGTCATAGGGTTGGTCTCATTAGGTATTAGGGTCTCATCATGATTAAATTAATGAGTCAAGTGTCAATAAATACCAGCAAGATCATGAGAAGGTCAAATAGACTCAAAGGGATAGTATCCGGAAAGATCAAAGAATTGTTCTATTGAGCTGGATGTAACTTTCACCTCAAAACCATGTTTTGAGGTGAAAACATGGTACTTTTCTTTTATTATCATCTTTTATGTAATTTTATGTCTTCATATGTAATAAGTTGCACTTCAGAAGCTGTTATCTCCACAAAGTCACCACCATGCCTTTAAAAGGTGTTTTTCATAGCATTTTCAGTGTAAAATCATGTTCCAAGTATGTCCATCAGAAAGAGCCCGAAAAGATCTTTCCAACGGTATATTATACTCTCAAAACTGACTTCTGGATCGAGAAATATGCCTAAGTGAACAGAAGTCCCTAAAGGCCTAACCTTACCCCTTTTTCTCATTTATCCTTGAGACTTTATTTCATATAACTTTAAATTTTTTCATTATAAAACTCTTTCTTCCCAATCCGATTGCAACTCCCTTCCTCCGATCCAATCGCAACTCTTTTTCTCTGATCCGATCACACCATCGCATCGCATAGTCTCGATTGACTTACCTCCGATTGAAAACTACCGATGCGATTGATACCCCCGATCACATCTGGACCGTCAATCTTTTTAACAATCCGACGACCCTTATCCAATCGCAATCACCCGATCACATTGCAACATTCGTCCTCGCTCCCATGACTTTCTCCGATGCGATTGACTCCCGCTGATCATATCCTGACCGTCGATCTTTTTAACGATCTGACGGCCCGCATTCAATCACATCGCAACTTCGCAGCGGCCCCATAACTCATCACCCCGCTCTTCCAATTTCCCAATTGCGATTGCGATTGTTCCCTGGGTCCCACCAAAGCCTTTCTGCCCTGTTCCAAAGGAAAAAGGGTTTTCCCTATGTAAAGTGCAAATTCGCATTCATTTTTTGTTTTACAAAGACTTTTCTTCCATCGCAAAGTCTCCGCCCATTGCATTATCATTTGTCCCATCATGTGCTACACCCGCTCCCGACGCCGATTTGCGATTGTGATTTCCCAGTCCCACCATAAAGCTCATCGCATCGCAAGTTTTCACCATGTGATACACCTTCTCCTCTTCCGATGCGATTTACGATTGCGATGAATCACACCATCGCAATCAGAAAAACCCCGCCAGCATTTTGCTCCCGCTTCCCTTCCACTGCGATTGCGTTTGCGATTTCCTTTGGGCCCACCTTCCTTTCCCTTCGCTCTTTTTCAATAAAAAAGGGGTCTTTTCTTCATTAACGGAAAATTTGATTTTTCAGTGGTTTCAAAGCATTTTCTTCAAAATTTGGTTTTTCTTCAAAGAGTAAAGATAGAGACAAACAGTCAAAGTCGAGAATTAAATATAAACCAAAAACATTTACAAAGTACTTCAATATTTATGGAAATTTGAACCTTGGATCATGGCAATCCCGAATTAAATGATACATAACAACATCATATAAACAAAATATATAAAACATACTCATAAATTAATAATCAATCTATATAAATTTATTTAAATAAAATATGTAATTTATTTTTATATTATATAATTCTATGATGTATAAAGGTTTTTAAATATTTAATATTTATTGGTTCTCAAGTTTAGAATTATACTTGAATGTTTAAATAAAAGTTTTATTTATTATAAACCTTTTTAAATCTTTTTCAATTCTAAACCTACTAAGAGTCTATAAAAGTCAAATAACTTGAAATGAAATTAAATATATTACAATCAATAAGCAAAGAATGAGCCTTATAATATTATTATAAAATAATTTAATAATAAATTTTATTTTTATTAAAAATACTATATTATAATATTATAAATTTATATACCGTCACTTAGTATGGGATGTGCACAAACACTTAGATATAGTAGCATCATGGAATATAATAAACTTAATTTAAGTGCGTACAATTTTATTGGGAGAAGACATTTTTTTTTTAAGTGTTATTTAGAAGAAAGTTTTGTTTTGTTTTTGTTTTTTTGGCTTTTTAAGATATTATTCCAAAAAAATTATTAGAAAATTTGAATTTAGTTTTAAAATATTTAAAATATTATAATATATTTTATAAAAAATATATATATTTGTATTAATTTTATTTATTAATATTAAGGATATTATAGTAAAATATAATATTTATATTTATTTATTAAAATAAGATAAATTAATATTTATTTAATTATAAAATTAATTTAGTTTGTTTCTTTGGAGTTTAATCTTTGTCAAAATTATAAGTTTATGTCAATTGACAATGGTTTATTGAAATCACATTATTAATATGACTAAATTTATGTTAATTAAAATTTCAATATAATTTTTTTTAATAGTGTATTAATACTCTATAAATTATATTAATTGGTTTTAAAAGTGGATCAAATTTTAATGATGTAAATAATTAAAAAAAATGTATCTACATTGTAAATCACAAAATTCTTAAATCTAGATTAACTTCTCATCTTTTCATTTTTTTCTAACATGATAAACGACAAAGAAAAACAATATATTTTTTATAAAACCTTATTACATGATATTTCATGCTTACCTTGCTCCATCATCCATCCATTATATCATATGTTTAATACTTACATTGCTCCATCGATATATATATTGGATGCCGAAAACTTGAAACTAAGATGGTTAGTTGCACTTGAGATTGAGTTTTCTAATTCACAAGATATGCTCTTTCACATATCATTCTTAGCAGGTCTGTGAGCTGCTAGCTGTTGTAACAATCATGGCAGAATTAGAGAATGAAATAAAAATAAAGGTTTCCAGGGTTTCATCCGTTGTGCCGGCCATCCCCACTGCGAGGCAACGTATGTTCCTCCCCGGCTTAGATCTTTGTTGCGTACAGAATGCGTGTGCCGGCACCCAGTGTCTTCTTTTCTATAAAACATTTGAATTTAAATTTTGTATGATGGTGGAGAAGCTGAAGAGAAGCCTGTCGTTGGTTCTAGTGGACTTTTATCCATTGGCAGGCCGCTTGGACATCAAGGGAGGAGATGAGTCGGGCAGGCCCGAAATTGACTGCAACGATGGCGGAGTGGAGTTCATTGAAGCGTCTATTGATATAGCATTCTGTGACTTGGAAAAAGATGGGTTTCAGCACAACAAGAGCTTGATCTTCCACAAACTTGTCCCGGCTCTGGATAAGGTTCATTTGAAAGATGATAACTACCACAGTCCATTTCTTTATGTACAGGTATCTGAAAATGTTTTGTCATTACATTTTTTTTTTAAACCAGCATTTTCTTCACGCTATGGTTGTGACTGAACATTTCAGTGATGAATTTATGAATTTTTAATTAAAATATGTTGTTTCAATTTTTATGGAAGAAGTTGAAAGTGTTAGCTGTATTAAAAAACTAGTATTTGTGATCACAACATCGTGATACATCATTTTTCAATATCTATAAAGTTAAATTCAATTTAATATATATATATATATATATATATATATATATATATATATATATATATATATATATAAAACAATTTAATTATAACAATATTGTTATAAAATATAATATTTACTATATTTTTTAATATATAAAAATAACATTTAAATTTTATATAAAATGTATATATTATTATTGAATTTTAAAATAAGGGTCTATTTTATGAATAGATTTGATTGCTAAGTATATATAGGCATACATACTATACTTTTTTTAGTTTTGAACTTGTGATTTTTTAGAAGGAAATGTATCTTTTTAACCATTAAACCCACTCAATTTGTATTGGTCCAATGATTGCATATGGGGATTAAGTTACCACAAGTCACACAGTTCATTCTAGAGAAAGATTATGTACGATTGTAGAGTTACTCCAAAGGCTAATTTCCCAACTACTCAAAAAAATACTGCTCAATTCTATATCTATATTTATAATTTTATTGAATGTTGCTCAATTCTATTCCTATATTTATAATTCTATTTATAATTTTATTAAATGATGTTCAATTCTATTTCTTTATTGATACTGCTCAATTGTATCTCTATAGTTATAATTATATTTCTATATTCTTAAATTATGGTAAAAAAACATTTTTTATTATGATCATAAACTCTTATTTTTTAAATTTTGTTGAAGGATTTTTAATTATTTTTTCTTTAAAATTTTAATTAACTTTCGTGAATGTTTATTTAGTTATTTCCTCTTTTTTAACTTTGTTAATACTTTCTTTCTTTGTAATCAGGTTAACACTCTTTTTCTATATTACTTACTTGAGTTTAGAATATTCTAAAATTAGGAAACCATTAAACCTACACAACTTATCCAAAAACTTATTAACACAACTTTATTGAATCTATATATACAAGACTTTTTAAAATAATTTTGAAGTTGCATAATATTTATTTTTAAATAATTTTCGCATATTTTAAATATCAATATAATCTTGGCTACCTACCAATTATTCTCTTGCGAGTGCTATATGTTAGGAAATTATAGGTCTTTTAGTTTATACATAACTTCATATACTTAATTGTCAAATACCTATATTAAATTAAATAATTTATTTTTATTAATATTAAATCATAATTTAAATAAAATAAATTTTTTTCAGGAAAAATTATATATTTCCTATTTTAAAATGTGGTAAAGATATTTAGTGTTATTTGAATTAATGGTAATCTTTTCCCATAATCATAGTGATGGAACAAATTATATCTATAAATACTTTAAAAGTTTATTTATATAGAACAATAAAAGTTATATATTTCCTATTTTAAAATGTGGCAAAGGTATTTAGTGTTATTTGAATTAATGGTAATCTTTTCACATAATCATAGTGATGGAACAAATTATATCTATAAATATCGATCAATAATTAATTTTATTGTTTATTCAATAATTAATAATCAAACTGTATTAATTTCACTCTTTATCAACCTTTAACAATTGGAGTTATGGTGCATTCTCACTTTAACCCCAAAATAAAATAATTTATTTTATTTTAATATTCTAAATAAAATCGGGATAAAATCATATTTTTCTAAATGTGAATGGCTATTTTGTAATTTTTCCATGAAGTTTTTCTTTTGGATTGCAGGTCACCGATTTTCCGGGAGGGGGAATTTGCATTGGAATCGATCTTCAGCACGTCATTGGAGATGGGAATTCATTCTGGTGTTTTATGAATTGTTGGGCGAAACGTAGGAGGCTAGGGCTTGCTATTTCAGAGAAACCTACGCACATGAGACAAATCTTCAAGCCCCAGAAAAAGGAGCACCACAATATATCTTTCAAGGGTATAGAAATAGTCACTGATTGGGTTAAAGGCGAAGCGCAGGCTTTTAGGTTTTCACGAGATGATTCACTGCCATGTAGTCCGATGGTTGCAGAGACGAAGATCGATAAGGAAAAGGTGGCATTCAGCGACGAAATGGAAATTTCAACTCTTCAGTTTAGCCCACAAATGATCCGAAACTTGAAGGAACGAACCAGGGTTTCTTCTTCGTTTGTGGCAGTGGCCTCGCATTTTTGGAGATGCGTAACGAAGGCTCGAGAAGTCCCCGAGAAGGAGGTCGTTGATTTTACTGTGTTTGCTGACTGTAGAGGCCGAATTAAACCACCCTTACCTCCAACTTATTTTGGGAACTGCTTGTGTATAGGTATCGCCCAGACTACGACCAAACAACTGTTAGAGCACGATATCTGCTTCGCTGCTAGTCTGATACAAGAAGCCATAAACTCATGCATCACAGAGGAAAATATAAATAACTGCATAGAGTGGCTTGAATCTCTGCTTGGTAGTGGCAAAGGTCATCTACCAAATGTATTAAGTCGCTACAATGTTGACTTAATAGGTTGTCCCAAATTGCCTGTTTACGAGACAGACTATGGATGGGGAAGGCCATTGAACGTGCAGCTTGCATCCATGGATATTGGAGGGATGGTACTGTTTCCCGGAAGAGACGAGTTGGGGAGTATGGATGTCTCCACCTGCCTTCCTCACCATCACATGGAAACCCTAAAACAGATCGTCGAAATCATCCCTCATTGAATTTCAACAATGTCAAGATAAAATCTATGTATGCACACTATATTATATTAATCTATATATATATATTTCAAGATAGGACAACTATCTTGGACACAAATAAAGTGGTTGATAGAATATCTCAACTACATACCAAACTAAGAATATTTAGATTTAGCTACCTCCTATGATATAAAAACAAACTCCATATATAGAGTCAACACCGCAGACAAGTAAGCATTACATATTCCAATATGTTATTAATTTGTCTAACGTATATTTTCCTCTCATTACAATGATCTTAGTTTTTGTATGTCATAATATTCAATGTATTTCTTTGAACTCAATGGCTTTACATTCCCAATTGAATTTTTACAATGTTATTCATTTTCATTTGTGTAGTATGTTTAGAGAATATTCTGAAATTTAACCAATATAAATGAAATTAGTTATTTAACTCTCTAGATCTTATCTAGAATGGCTCTAGTAGTGTTTTCCTCTTAGGACAATGATCTCAGTTTCCAAATGTCACAATAGTCTATGTGGTGTGTGTTTTCCTCTTAAGGTAATGATCTCAGTTTCCAAATGTCACAATAGTCCGTGTTTCCTTGAAGTTAGTGGCTTTCAACTGTATTTCTAAATATTTCTGAAAATTGCAATCGAGATTAGTTCATCAATTTTTGGAATTTTCTACCAATGATCTGGATAAGTTTTTCAGCATATACAGACTAATTAAAGCATTCTAACCAGCTTTTCATTATTTTATGCTATATTTCGTTGCTTAAGATGATCTGATTTGATTTGGATATATAATAATTTAATTTCATAGTGAAATAAAATTTTAAAAATATGAATTATTTGTACAACGCAGTCGTTTAACGTTTGAAAATTTCGAAATGGTGTGAAAAAATATGCGCCAAACCATTTTTCCGTACGAGACTTTGTTGCATGTTGTAAAGTTTAAATATCAATTATGTAGCATTGATTTTATTATATAATTCGCCGGAGTTTGTCGCTGAGAGATAGGATCAAAAAGATAAAAATGGGAAAGCAGAAAACATCGGAAAATTTATATACGAATTTTGTGATTGATTAATGTTTCGAATCTGGTGCACTAAGCAACCGGGTATAGCTACATGGAGTGTTAGTAAATATAATTGGGGACGTTATATGTATGATTACATTGTTGTAAGGTTTTAATATACTGTGCTATGATTTAAATTACTTACACACCCACAAAGTATTTATGGAAGGTTCTATCATTTTTATTGTATTAATAATTTATTTATTTTAGGATATCATTATATTATAGTGGAAGAACTGAATTTTAACTAGGAAGTTTATAATTGTTACTCATTTTCTTTAATTTAATTTATATATTATATTTATTAAAAAATAAAATTAATTTATAAAATTATAAAATAAAGTAAAAACAAAAAATTTAATTTATAAAATAATATTTATTAAACACACACATATATAAGTAAATGAAAAATCAAAATCATTTTTAAAATATATATAATTAAAAAAATAAAAAGAAAAGGTTTTTTTTGCTCTACAACCCAATACATGAGAGATGGTGTCACTTAAAGTTATATTAAAAAATTACAAAAATATGTATATGTGTTGGCTAATATATGTATAGAGATGTTTATAATATTACTTAAAAAAAATTAATAACTAATAAAGTTACTTTAAAAATTAATGTCTCTATAAATAAAATAGGTCAATTTTCATCTCTGAGATAAAGTAATTGGAAAAAAAAACTTTTTAGTATGAGGGAAATATGTAATTTTTTTCATTGAGCTGAGATATAATGGCTATAGTACGCTAGAAATGTGTAACATAACCTCATTTGTATTTTTATTTGAGTAAATTGTTTAGCTTGAGACCAAAAATAGTACTTGTAAATTGTCTTAAATATTGTCTTTAAGCTAGCATCTCAAATTATTGCCTTAAAGAATTTGTCTCAAATTATTTTCTTAAAAAAATGTCTCTATAAAGACAATATAAAACACAAATATTATTGTCTCTTAAGAGACAATACATTTTTGTCTCTCAAGAGACTATAGCTACAATTAAGACATATAATCTTTATAAATACAAATCCGAGTTACATAGAATATGTCTTATAATCCCAATTATTGCCTCTTAGAATGCAAATATTTTTGTTTCTTCAGTGATTAATTCATGTGGCACATGCTCTTCCATTGAGCTAGAAACCTTTAAAAAAAAGTGTTATCTCAAATTTCAGACAAAGGAAGTTGTCCCAACTACTTCTCACAAAAATTTTTCTATGTAGAAAAAATTCCTCCCAAGTGATCAAAGCATGTGTAATGTAATAAATAAATGCACTACTTAGTAAAAGTCAAACAAGGTTACAAAGAAAATAGGAAAACAGAAACCTCACATGAATGTAGCCAAAAAACAGTGGGTTCCCTAGTTGGTATGTCAAAACTAATTTCAGTCTCAGAAATTTCATTCAAACTATATGTTGTCAATGATACCAAAAATATTAACAGAAAACACAATGAGAATCAGGAACATATGAAGAGATAGGGCTCAAGGATTTTAGGTGATAAGAAATGGGCTCCCATGTACAAATGTGGTGTTAACATGGTAACACATAAAAAACCAAACAATAAATGGGTCTCGTGGACAAGCTTCTAGTAACAATCGTTTTGCTACACCAATATTGATAATCACTAATGGAAGTAAATGAATTGAATTTTTCAATTGATTACATGAAATAAACATGTTTAAACTAGCATTCAGTTTACGAGTACATGGGCATCAGAATGAGAAATAGGTCCCTGGTTAGGATTCTAGTAACCTGGTGTTTTGTTACACCAATATTAAGATTCGACAACTTTATATAATTAAATTTTAAAAATAACAACAAATGAACCTAAAAAAATTGAAATTTAGTTTCAGCAAACTCAGCTAAGAGAACCCACACAAGAAAAATGTCCAAATGCATTATAATCAGTGAAAATATGAAAATTGAGACCTAAAGGCCTCACTCTCCCCCTTACTTTCTCCTTTTCTTTATCGGTGTATCAGTCTAATTTGTAAGATTGTAAATCCTCGATGAAAATCATGAACTCATGGATTCTGGATTCCCATCATCTAGCCTGGATATCCATCTTCCCATCTCCCCCCCAATTCTTCACTTACAGTTCCATCTAGACATCTTATATTATTATATGGGACAATTCCCAAGTCTTTTGAGTATTTTTTTACAGCAGTGAAAGTTGTGCTTTCGGAATTTTCTAGAGAATAAAAAGACTATTTTTGTTGCTTATAAATCAACCATTCTGAAATTTTGGAATTTCAGTTCCTTTGTAATCTTGAACTGTACTTTTTTTATTCTTATTGAATAGAAAAAAACTATCAATTTGTGCTGAAAAATAAAATAAAATAATATATATATATATATATCAGACAAAGGAAAAAATTGCACATGGTACTGACTATTAGAGCATCTAGTGGGCTAAATTTCACAACATTTATTTATGAACCCAATTTAGATAATCTTATCTTATAGGTTGTAGAATAAATTAGCGTTCAAGGAAGAAATTTTTCCATAAAAAGGGCATAAGCAGACTAGCAGTGTAGACAATGCTCTCCAAATCATCTAGGTTGCAAACAATTGCAAGGGCATCAACTCATAGGTTTTTTTTTTAATGAAATTGAAATTCAAAGAGACCTCATACACTAAAATGTAAACATGGAAACACATACAGTAAAATATGGAGAAGCATAGTGGCAGAAACTTTCAGAGATGGGAAGGAAAACTGCAACTACATTTGTTGAGAATCAAGATATTGGTTGTTGTAAGAAGTACAGAAACTAGAAGCTACTAAACATGAATTAATTGAATGGAGTCTGAACATTAAGAGATGTCAAAGAAAAATCAATTATTGAGGGCCATAATTTAGATACTTGACTTTATTATCTAGATCTATCTAAAAACTCAAAGAAAATCTCATAAGACTTAACAAAATTTTTGGATCAAGGCTCACAATGTAATGTTTATTTTAAATAAGTGAATTTTTGCATTTAAAATGAGCAAAGAAACAATGTCTGTCAATGTTATTGCATCAAGGCATTAATACAACTACTAGAAGTGCATAAAAAGGTAGATAAAAATGATGCCTAGTCAAATTTATTAAAAAGACTACCGAGCAAAATAACAAAGATAAATAATAATAAAATATTGCAACTTTCAAAACCATACTCATGAGTCATAATAACATTAAATAAAAGAAATACAAATCCAACAACCTACAATGTATGTTGTGAATTTATAAATATTGGAATCCTTATTACAACCACAACATATTTTCAGGTTTATATGCATCCCTTGTGCATTGTTGTATTCATTCCTTGTCATGACAGTTTAGTTAATATGTGATGTCTCCAAGTGGTCATTACACATGTCCCAAGGCATCCAAGGGGCACCTTAATTGCATCCCATGAACCAAACACAAGCCATTTATTCATTAGAACATGGTTATCATCCATAAAATTGTGTCATATTCTAACTATGATAATGGTTCCACCGAAAAGCGGCACAAAGGTTTGTACCAAAAACCTTCCACAAGGTAATGAACTACTCCCAATGAAATTACAATGGATATTTATGTCGATTGAGAAACATGGTTATTGTGACATGTTCAAAAATCACAAACTCCTCATTTTTCCATCCACCAAATTCTTCCAGGTCATTTTTAGGGCCTGGATTAAGCAGTCCAGAAGCCACTTGGTGGCACTCTCCAATCCCCTAAACCCCGGCACAAGTATTTTTTTCTATTTTTTCTTCAAGAAGAGTTACACTTGGTATTGTGTCCCATGGCCCCTGGATCTCTAAGATCACCTTAATGGTTTTATCTTCATAGATGAGACTTTCTCTCCCAAATAATTTGCTCAACTATGTTGTTCTGAGTGGGTTGAATGACCCAAACTACCTATGCAGTTTCAAGGCTTTCTAGATAGTATTATGTGCCTACTGTGGTGTTATACATCAAATTATTTCAAGAAATTTCTCTGAATTAGGGTTGGGGACAAAGTTAGTAAACATCCAATAAGGTACATCAACCTCCACAATCCCTATTTTAGGTGCCAAATTGGCCATAGAATTCAATATTTCCCCATTATGGTTAGACATAATGCCCCCACTGCTCTATTAATTCTACTCCTTGGCACTAAGCTTAGTATGTCTCTCAAGGTAATAGCAAAGGTGGGTTCATGTCACCTGAAAGAAGCAGAACTCTTAAATCAAGAAAGTGGCCACTACAATAGTGTCAATTGTTGGCAAGCCTGCACTTTCAAAAAATGGGAATATTTCAAATGATCCAAGGCTCCTAATATGGGAATTGGATACAAATTCATAGGCTTAAAGGCATGGCTTCACCGAAACCTTACAAGGTAAGAGAATATGGACTACATCACTACCAATCCACAATGATAATGACCTCATGAATGTCAAGAAGGTATGTACCCATGTATAAAATTCATAGTTCATAACATTATAATTATGATCACTAGTTTACATAGTTTTTGTTTACATAAGTTAACTATCTTTTTTCTTCAAATGGTCCTAAATTCTATTTCCAATTTGGTCATATTATTTCTAGTCATATGGATGCCAAGAGCAAGATTGTCGCTTTAGTTTTAACCAACCTTGATTTAGTTGTAGGGTGGGGCACAAACCCATTACAAAGTTGAATGTTCAACCTTGGTAACATTTATGCACCTATTGATGCTAAGGAAAAATGAATTTCAGAACTAGATGGTTGACAAGATGGTCGATTCTCAAGGGCTAGTTTGTAGGAACTCCAACAAAGTTGAACTCTAGATGATAATTAAGGTGTGTTTCCTGTAAGAATTCCCTGGAGAGAAAAGGTCACTAAGTTTTGAGATCATGAGAGATAAACAAGTATAAAATAGAACCAACAACACACCCTAAATAAATAAATAAACACAAAACACATAAAGGGGAGAGAAGATCATGAACAAGAGAAACATCACATGCAACTAAAGAATTGGGCATAAGTGAGTACTTATCTACTGATCAAACAATTTATTGTACAATATTTGTATACACTCCAAGGTGGAACGCTCTCCCTAAGAGGGGTTGCAGGCCCGTTAATCTAGATTAGTCCCAACCACCTAGATATAATATAATAAAGAGTTGACCAGCATATATTTTAAGCCAAAACCCCTGCTACACGTGAAAAATATAGAAGATATGTCGGCCCATGATCCTGTAGACCTGTGAGTGGAAACTGCATCAAAAGAGTTGATATTAGTGACCCTTTGCAAATAAGAAGCATAGGCTTGTTAGTGCCAATATCATTTTAGATAGCTGAGTAGGACTCACATCACCAACTACAATATCTAATACACAAGTACCAACCCTTTGAATATAAGAAGAATGTATCCAAATAAGGTGGAGCGATTACCAAGAACATCACCATCTAAAACTAGGATAGTGCAATCCGCAAAGAACACAACCACATGTGTATCATAAGAACAATCCATCTAGTCCAACAGCGGAAGTGTCCATAAGTCTTCAAGAAAACCCACGAAAGGGACCAAGAAGGGTTTAAAACTTTATTATAAATGTGATCCTTTTACCTTAGTTCAGTGGCCCTTATGGAAAATTCTACCAACCATTAATCTCACATATTAACTGAATAACATAGAAAATCATGTGCCAAGAAATTCTCCAGAACATATAGTTTCAATTGGGCCCTCCTAGGAATCCCTAAAAGGGAAATAATCTTGAAAACCCTTCAACATTTGTGCAAATAAGATTATCTAAGCACTTACTGGTCAGTGTTGTAGAAATCACTTGAAGATTAGTGAAATCCTAGTGAAATTAGATAATATGAAAAGGCATGATGGCAACCCTTAGGGAAGTAATATAAAGAAAAATATTCATATCAACTCCAAATAATGATGGAAAAGACTACACTTACAAAAAATACCAGCATGAGAATCCAACACATGAACACATATTGTTGTGTGCCAAATTTTCCATAGTTAAGGTAGAATATGGACACAAAACAACCCTAAACAAGGAGTCTTCCAACCAAAAAGAAAAAAAAAACCCATAGAACAACCCCAAAAATTATTCAATTTGGAATTCTTCCATATACAGAAAATACCAGCAAGATTAAGAAATAAAACTGGTAGGATCAAATGCACCATCCCTAGTGTAATATCAAATGGGAGGGAAAAAGAAAAAATCATAGCAAGTGCACATTAAAAAGAAAAATAAAAACCATAAAATATATGAAATAAACCCTGTAGGATATGCATGAAACAATCTTGTAATAATTGTTCCAAGAGATGAATGATCAGCCCAACAGGACACATAAGAAACAAGAACAAGTGGTTGACAATTAGAAAATGTTGCTAACACTTGGATGAAATTAGCAACTATTGCTAACCGGAATTGTTTGTAGTTCTCAATGACTTCGATTATGTAAAATCCACTCCATATATTTCTTGCCGCCAAAGGAAAAAATAATGACCCTATTCGAAGGCCTATTTACCAAAATCAGATAGTAATTTTGAGTCAATGGGACTGATATTAAAAATAACTAAGGAAATTGATGCGGTAGTGACAAGTAGGAAAGTTTTTCTATGCAAAAAATATATTGTACCATGACAAAACACTATTTTTTTCCACTACAAACTGAGGCACTTCCATACAATTACTTAACTGTAGGGTTCTAATTTTGTACTTATTTTCATATCCTTTCAATTTGCAATCAGATTAAGGAAAATTTGATATTAACCATACAATAACATCTTATAGTAGTGATTTGCAGCCTTGCCTTTGACGTACAAATGTTATTCAATGCATTTTTTACACACCAAACATACATTTAGTAGAGCTCTACTTTACTACAAAGCCTCCAAATGTACTATAAGTTCACTTGTAAGTGTTTCATAAACTATGAAAGACACTTGTGTCAGTAATGGTTTTATATGTTGACAAAAGTGGATAGCTAATATAGCCCCCAACAGGGTTGAAGTCCAACCAAGTGATATGGCCCATGCTTTTGAATGTACACAAAGCACACAACAACATTTGGAGCCAAGTGCATGTCCTAGGTTACTTTTCCTAAATAGATATTGTTACACAACAAATTTTCACTATCCTTGTACTCCCTATTCCTTGATCCTAGAGGACCCATACAGTGACCCTTGTGTACTTTCCAAGTATGGAATATGTATCCCTGAACTGCACTTTGTATGCCAAATCATATTCCTTTACAACTTTTCTAGAAGATCCCTATAAAGACCTGATTTTCAAGGTCAGCGCTTTATCTCAGTTTCTGACCCGCGCCGATAGTATAGATTTTCACTGAGCATGCACCGATCGGTGCTTTGTCTTAATGTTTGACCCGCGCCGATCCTCTTTTGGAATTTTTTTTAAATAGAAATGAAGCTTTCGTAACTATAAGTTTCGCAAAGCGGAGAGATGGAAGTTTTTTTTGAGGATATGGTCGCAGAATTCCCCTTTGGGTTTCTTGTTCCCATAAAATAGGAACTACTCCAAATGATAAGAATTTTTCCCATTATTTGAGGGCCCATATCCTCCTCCTCCATTGTTATATAAGGAGACCTCTTTCACCTCTATTTTTTTAGTAGGAGATAGAGAGAGTTAGAGTTATCTGGTTAGAAGAAGCAATCATAGAGATAAGAAGCAATTATAGCTTCGGTAGAATAGAGAAGAGTGTGATTTTTTTTTTTGTGTTAGGAACATAGTGAGATCTTGGACCTTTGTGTATGAGGGTGTTACAAACGTGCTTGGATACAGACCTTCCAAAGGAGAGCCTCAACATCAAGGCTTGGTTGTAAACTCCCCTTGTCTTTATCATAATAAAATGCAACTAATGTTTATCTTCCACTCTTGTTTACATTCATAATGAGATTTCTAGAATTCCTTGATCAGTTAGATAGGTTGTAATTGTTTTATGTTTTTCATGATTTTACACTTGTCATGGTTCTTGACTGTCTGTACAGGTAATCGAATGTTGGTAGAAGCATGCATCGAGCTTGAGAAGAGCGAAGAATCAAGAAGCTCTGACGGAAGACGACAACATAGCATCAGGACAAGGTAGGTCATATTCCTTGCTCTGAATTTCATTTACAATCTAGGAAGGTAGATGTTTGTATGTTCCCGTAGTTGCTAGACCCACCCTAGGGCTAGAGGGATCGCCTCTGTCCACAGAGGGGATTTACCTGGACAACAAATTGGCGACCCCACTAGGGAATCTCCTTTGATTTTGTCACTCTTTGAGGTCTTCTTCATTCGATGAGTTTAGTCGAACAACCATTTCCCTATTTGTTTCTATGTTTTTTATCAATTAAAATCTTTTAGTTTTTGCTTGAAGTGGTGAGTCTGGTCTTGTTTGGGAGAAATTATTCGTTTTTTTCATTTTGAGGAATTGGCACTTTTATTTGTCTGACAGTTGCACCTATTAGCGCTATTTGTCATCTATAAATTCGTGCCAATGCTAATGTGTGTGAAAAATTAAGATTTTTCCCTAATTCTTTCACCAGTGTGTCTTGCCCTTCCAGTCCTTTTCTCTGCATAATTTACATGTTCTCCCCTTCACTCAAGTTGTTTTGATTGGCTCGTTGGCTTAGTTTTTGGTTGTTGATTGTGCATCAATTGCATGGTTGCATGCTTCGCGGGACATTGTCCTGTTGATTGAGCCAGTCTCCTTACTTAGTGAGCCATCTCTAGTTGATTTCCTTTCGCTTTTTGGTTGATTGAGTGATCAAGTCTCAAGTGTCTGCCTGAATTCATTTGGTCCACTTTTTCACTTGTGAGCATAGATTACATTGCTAATTTTTCAACTGAAAAGTCTTCTTTGTATGATTGCTTGATGTAAAAGGGAATGAATGCAGCCTTGTTTTGAGCTCACACTTTGGAAGTCCTCTTTGTGCTTGAACTCATATGTCTTGTAGCCTTTTGAGGGATTTCATTACAAAGTGTTCAAAACAAGATTGTATTCTTAATTTTTGTTGCATCCTTTTTTCATTGAGGAAATTTTCATTCTTTTAGTTTTCGTCTCAATTTTTTCTTTTTGTTGAAATTACTATCTAATTTTGGTAAATAGGCCTTCAAATAGGTAATCTAATTTCAATGATAAATCTCAAACATGACTTTTCAATCATTGAAATTAGATTACATTGTTTAATGATTGAAAACTAAAGGTCATATTGAGTGCATTCTCTTTCATTAAAAGCATGCATTAATTAGATTCTCATTTCATCAAAAAGTGCATTGAGTGCATTCTTATTCATTCAAAAGAAAAAGGAAATTGTGCATAGATTACAATTGCATAGTTTTCAACAAGAGAATTTTGCATAGATTACATTGTATAATTCACATCTTTGAATGTTCTAGATTAATTTTGGATAGTGAAAGTCATCTAGTTTGGAAAAAGTTTCGTTTGCAATATTATTTTTTGTTGCATCATTGTATGAGACTCTTCCCTTAATTAGATAGCATTCATCGAATCGAAAGATTTCCTTTCTCATATAGCTGCATATAGGAGTTCTCTAATGACAGTGGTAGGGCCTTGAAACTGAAACATAATTTCCAGATAAACTTTAAAATGAACTCAATCAATCTAAGGAAACCTTGAAACTTAACATTCACACTAAGAGGTCTAGGCTAGTGACGTGTTTTGGCACCGTTAAACCTATCAATTTTCGCTCACCATCTGGAATTAGACATCACTAGTACGGACTTGTGCTCCCTGTACCGTTTCGTATATAAATGGAGACCCTCATAGGCTGCAATCCTTTAGCCATAGGAAGCTGAGTTTGTCGCCCTATAACCGTGATACACCGAACATAGCATTCGAGGAGACTACCTGCATGTATGTTAAGTCCTTGATCATTTATCTTTCATTTGATCACCAAGGTGTTTATTGCAGTTCACGGGAGCTTGGTATGCCCTCTTGATTAGAGTTCCTGAGTAGTCATTTTGATCTTTCCATGACTCTTTAAAACTTTAAAATATCATCAAGCACTTGTCCTTTCAAGCTCGTTCAAACTGAAAGTGACTAGAGTCACCTTTTGTCTTTTTCTCGACTCTCAAAACATGAAAAGGAGAATTTTTATTTCAGTGTCTTAAAATTAACTTCCCACGAAATATTATTGGTTAAATTTATATTCCTTAGTGATTCTTTAGGGTGAGGTCAATGGAAAATTTTCCTGGTTTTACCAGTCAAGGATCCCCCTCCAATGGGAGTCCTGGTCCTTTTCCTTCTTTTGGAAATGTTGGCTCCCCTTATATGGCGACGTTGTCCCTTCCTGGGTTAACTATTGGTTTACCTATTTGGTTATTTTCAACCTCAGTGGTCCTGAGTGTTCCAACCTCTGTCCAACCAATTTATCCTCCACCTTAACCATGTCGACCCCATGTTGATCTTTAGATTGACCCCTCACCTTCTTCGCCTGTTTCTTTACCTCGTTCTTCCTCTTCTCCTGGTGAAAGTCTAGATTCTAGTAACCATGTGGCTAAGAAGAAGAAGAAGAAGTCTAAGAAGAAGAAGGAAAATAATATAGCGGGGGAATCAACAACTATTGCTACCCATGTAGCTAATATCGAGAAACCTCCCATTCCATCTCGAAGAGTCAAATTCCCTTGCAAGCTATGTGAGGGTGACCATCTTCTTCATGATTTCCCTGGTATTCCCAAGGTGCTAGAAGCATGGTCTATTGGCCCAACTCATCCTTCATCATCAACCTCTGGGAATCATGTTGATGATGAGCCTTCAGCTAAAGATAATGATACTCGTAAGAAACAGGGTAAGATCAAATTTCCATGTAAGTTGTGTGAAGGGAACCATCCCATTCATCTCTGTCCTCATATGGATGAATCTTCTAAAGTGTTGGATAACCTTTTAGCTTCTGAGTCCTGTCTTCCCATTGGTTACTGGAATTTTTCTTCGATTCCTCCCATATTTAATCAACCCATTGATCGAGATTCATCTCCGGTCGATTCCTCTCTCTCTGAAAGTCAGTCTCCCCAGTCCATTCCTGACCAATCATTGGTTGAGAAAAATTTTGAACTGATTCCATCTACAGTTCATCAGGCATTTTTCGTCGAGAGTGGGTCTCATCCCGGTCAGGTTTTTTTTGTTTCCTCTGATTCCCTGGGATCAGAGGGAAATCCTCTTGTTTCCTTGATCCAGGAGGATGATCCTTTGATTCCTATCGCCACGTCTCTAGAAAGTGATCCTCTTTCTCTTGTTCTCAGAACTAGAGAGGATGGTATTTCTGCTCCCATAACACAGGGGATAATCCGCTTATTCTTATGGCACCCCCTCCATGTAGTTTGGTCGCTTCCTTTTATCGAAGTCGATTCAGGGGATACCGTCTTCCTTCTTACGTGCCCTTCGAGATCATTATACAGGCCTGCAATATGGTTGTATTGGGCATGATTATCGATGAAGGTGCCTCGGTTATTATTATTTCTTAAACTACCTGTCAAAATTTTGGTTCCCCACAGCTTGTGCCTGTTACTCAGAATCTGTTGGATTTTAACAGAGGAACAAGTCAACCATTAGGGATCTTTCCAAAGTTTCCTATTACTTTGGGAGGGAAAACTGTCTATATATATGTAATGGTGGTCCAAGGCCCCTTGGATTTTAATTTACTCCTGGGGTGCAACTATGCTTATGCCATGGGTGCGCTTGTCTCTTCCCTCTTTCGACGTGTGATCTGTTTTCCAAATGAAGGTTGGATTGTGACCATTGATAAAATTTCATTCTTTGGTCCTGATATGGCATTTGTTCTACCATCATCCCTTCCTAGTCCTTACCTATCGTTGATATCTTCCCCGCCACAGGTCAATTATGTGGCCACCTATTCCATGTTTGTGTCCATTGATAATGCAGTCAGTGAGGTTGTACACAATATACTAGGGGCATTGGATCCTAATTTCCAAGATGTTGTTCTCCCATCAGATGAGAACCTCTTAGAAGCCATGACTCTTTGTATGTCTTGATCATATCATCGGAGCATAGTTCCTTTTCTTGTGTCAAGCTCCTTAAAAAATGAAACAAGCTCATTGGAGCATAGTTCATTTTCTTGTGTCAAGATCCTTAAAAAATGAAACAAGCTCCTTGGAGCAGAGTTCATTTCGTTGTGTCAAGCTCCTTAAAAAATGAAACAATCTCGTTGGAGCAGAGTTCATTTTCTTGTGTCAAGCTCCTTAAAAAATGAAACAAGCTCTTCAGAGCATAATTCTTTTCTTGTGTCAAGCTCCTTAAAAAATGAAACAAGCTCTTATGAGGACAGTTGATTTACTATGTCAACTTCATTAAAAAATGAATTAGGTCATGAGGATAGTTATTTTACTATTTCAACCTCATTAAAAAATGAAATCGGTTCCCTTTTCAATTCGAGTATTTGATTATATCTCGTAAAATCTAAGTCGAGTCTTTTTCCTACTCTCGTAATTGAACCTTCATTCCATCTACCTATCAGTAACTAGTAGTCTACTTTGATGAATGCGCTGAAGCTTGGGGGGCATGTACCTCGAATTTATTCACTATGTTGGGGGCATGCAATATTCAAGCATGGTTTATCTTTGTTTCAAGCTTGTGTAAAAATTAAACCAACTTCAAGCATAGTTTATATTTGTTTCAATCTTGTGTAAAAATTAAACCAACTTCAAGCATAGTTTATCTTTGTTTCAAGCTTGTGTAAAAATGAAACCATTCTTATTTGACCTCTCATGATTGCCATTTTATCAGCCTATTTTTCCAGATGAGCCTTGGTTTTCTCATTCCATCATTACCATCTTCTTGGCCGATCATATGCCCTCACTTGATTGTTTTACCTGTTCCTGAGGAACAACTGCAATGAGTGGTTTTGTTAGCCAACCTCTTGACCTTTACTTGTTATGAGCAGTTCCACCATCACCGAAACCAGTTTCTACCCTTAATACCACTTGTTCCTCCAAGAGGATTCAACTTTGAACTCTTTTCTGACTCTCAAAACACGAAAAGATTGTTGAGATTCTTATCTTTTTTAACTCGTTAAAGGCTGTGAAATGTCATCTGCCCAGTATACGTTTACCCCTTTTTTGGGCTGGGATAGATTTTTTCCGAAAAAGGAATACCTTAGCCAATCGCGACTAAGAGGTTCTCTCATATTTTGTTTTCTACCTTTTTGAGTATGAGGAACTATTTATGAAAAGGGCCTTTTGGAGTTTTATTTTCGCCTCTTTTCAAACTCTATAAATATGAAAAGACGTCGAGTTTCACCTTTGTTGTGCTCGTTAAAATTTTTACGACATTGGGTTTTTCATCATGACGATTACCAAGTTCCTCCTTCCTATGGATCGTAAAATGTACTAGGATGGATTTTTCCAAAGGACAAACTTATATGACAAGAATATGCTATCCTCTTCAAGCTTGTGTAAAAATAAAGAGGTACTCACTAGAAATGGTGGGGGGAAATGGAATTTATTCGTCATTTGTGCAGCAGTATGTCACTCTTGAACATGACACTTATCTACGGTTCAAGTCGGGTTGGGATATCTTCACTCTGTCACTTTGCCTCCATGGGTTTGGGAAATCTATTTTCCTGTCATTATATTACCAATATTGTCAACATGACCTCTGATCCTACCTTTGATCCTATTTGAGTCAAATGCTGCCAAATTCTAGAGTCGTGTCGCCGATATGTTCAAGAGAAAATTATTATGTAGTTTGTACATTCATTGATCCTCTGTTTCAGTCTTGGTTAACACTCATATTGCATCCTCTATTTCGTGTCGATGAAGTGGGATTCATTATGACCCTCCTTCAATGGATCACTTCCTGTCGACTTCAACTCATTATCTGGGAAGTTGATCTAGAGACTCCTTTCTAGTACCTTAGAGCTTGCATGCCCTAATGGAAAGTTCTTTGCATTCGATGATAGGTTCACATCATTGGCCTTCAATCGGGTGATTTCATGGGTGTTCAACTGCAATTCCTTTTTCACATTTCGTGGATTGTACTAGTAGTACCTTGAGAGCCATTTTCATTATTGGTGGTTTCTCTCGCACCTGTTAACATTTACATCATTGACTGGTAATAATGAAATTTTCATGAATGTTCAACTTCAGCTCATTTATTTGCATGCTTGAAATTGTACTTGATCGGGTTGTGATAGAGCGCAAGACCCTGGATTTTATTCTCTAGAGTCCAAGTTGCGAGGCAGTATGATTTGCCCGTGATTGGATACATGTTTCTTTTAGATGGATGGATGTGACCATACCATCAGTCTATATGGGATCCTTCTCAGATGGATGTTTGTGACCATACCGTGATCTCTTTTACGAATGGTTGCGTCCATACCTTGACTCATGTATTTTCATCAAAGATTCTAGTTATGTATATGTATATATACTTGATTTGCAGGTCTCCCGATAACAGCGTTTGGTTCGCACGTACTTGTAAATTATTTCACTCCTCACTCATGTTCGGACTTCATGCTTCAGGGAGCATCTGTTACATAGCAATTTGTCACTATCCTTGTACTCTCTGTTCCTTGATCCTGGAGGACCCATACAGTGACCCTTATGTACTTTCCAAGCATGGAATACATACCCCTGAACCACACTTTGTCTGCCAAATCATCTCCCTTTACAAATTTTCTAGAAGATCCCTATAAAGACCCAATTTTCAAGGTCAGTGCTTTCTCTCAGTGTTTGACCCACACCGATAGCAGAGATTTGCACTAAGACCGCACTGATTGGCACTCTGTCTTAATGTTTGACCCACGTCGATACTCTTTTGGGAAGCTTTTTAAATAGAAATGAAGCTTTCATGACGAGAAGCTTCACAAAGCATAGAGTTGGATGTTTGTTTTGAGGATATGGCCACGAAATTTTCCTTTGGGTTTTTTGTTCCCATAAAATAGGAACTACTCCAAAGGATAAGCCTTTTTCCCATTATTTGAGGGCCCATATCCTCCTCCTCCATTGTTATATAACAAGACCTCTTTCACCTATGTTGTTTTAGTAGGAGTTAGAGAGAGTTAGAGTTAGTTGGTTACAAGTAGCAATCATAGAGAGAAGAAGCAATTATAGCTTCGGGAGAATAGAGAAGAGTGTGATTGTTTTTGTGTGTTAGGAAAATAGTGAGATCTTGGACCTTTGTGTATGAGGGTGTTGCAAACGTGCTTGGATAAGGACCTGCTGAAGGAGAGCCTCAACATCAAGGCTTGGTTTTAAACTCCCCTTGTCTTTCTCATAATAAAATGCAACTGATGTTTATCTTCCACTCTTTTTTACACTCATAATGAGATTTCTAGCATTCCTTGATTAGTTAGATAGGTTGTAATTATTTTATGATTGTCGTGATTTTACGATTGTCGTGGTGTCTTGATTTTTTCTATAGGTAATCTAACGTTGGTAGTAGCGTGCATTGAGCTTGAGAAGAGCGACGAATCAAGAAGCTTCGATGGAAGACGACAACATAACATCAGGACAAGGTAGGTCATATTCCTTGCTCTGAATTTCATTTACAATATAGGAAGGTAGATGTTAGTATGTTACTGTAGTTTCTAAACCCACTCTAGGGCTAGAGGGATCACCTCTGTTCTCAGAAGGGATTTACCTGGACAAAAAATACCCCCCACTCATGGTTTCTAGGCTGAAGGCCACTGAATTGAATGTCACTAATGGCTCCTTTGTAATGCTAAATCAGGGGTTGTTGGACTCGTCATAATAAGAGGAATCCATTTGTGGAGGCTTCTAATTCAAAATATCTATTCAATTTGGTCTTGAATTCAATCTACAAAGTTCCCATCAACCATTGATAAGCATTAGCAAGCTTATATCTCTAAAAGGGTTTGGAATGATTCCACTTCTAATCCTTCGATCAAAATAATTTTATCTAAATTTATTTCTTGAATTGGCCTTTTTAATTATTTTGAATATGACATTGTGACTAGCAACCTCCAACTAGAAACACAATATATCAACAGTATAGACAACCAAGCACGCTTTCAGAAGAAATTAGTGGTAACATAAATTTAATCACTCCTCATACAATCATTCCTAGCCAAAGACAATTTTTTGTCAATGCTCTATGCTCCCCTATAGAGACAAACCATGTCCCTAAATAAGCACACAGGGAATATTTTGATATGAAACATATTTTCACAAATAAATGTATATATGAACAAGGTAAACATTGAATAATAAATTTCTCACAGTACATTCCAGCTCTCCAGACCTCGGTGGAGGAATAAGAGCTCCTAAACTATGTTGGGGAAGCATCTGAAAAAATATGAATAACAGTTCAACAGATCAGTAGAAGTCTCTAGAGAAAATATGGTGCTAGATTATATTTAATTAACCAAAAAAAAAATTAACTAAAGAAGAGCTCAACGTCAACATCAGAGATTTTGATAAAAAATACAAAACATTGTAGAAAAATTACTCTAAAATATAAAAGAGGATCCAACTTACCCATGAATATCCAACTAAAGGTTCATTATTGGCGGAAAATGGCATAACTACTGGTAGCGTTTTTGCAATTGCATCATGAAAAAAAAATGATATGTAATTTTAGTTACATTACTTATTGCAAGGTTGCAAAATCTAGCAATGGGAAAGTTTAACAAAAGCCAACATACATACTTCCCTAATCAAGCTAAAACTTACATATCCTATTAGGATGATTGAATCAACGATTTGATCCAAATTTGTAGCTACACAAAATATTAGACCACATCAGGTAAAATCAACGAGTAAACTTTGTATAAAAAAATATGATAATCAACGTGTAAGATTTTAATAAAACATACGTTTTTTTTAAACTAACATTATAATAATATTATCACTCCATTTACTCATACATATATAATGACATGAATAATACTTTTAGAATTCCCTTCATGATTTGATAAAATAAAGGCATCACATTGTAAAATTACCTCCATGTTTTGACATAAAATGGGCAATTTGTCTCACCCTGCAAAATCATAGCATCCACAATAATTAGAGAAAAAAAAACCAAAGCATTCTTAGAAGTGAAAAACATTGACATCAAGCCTAAGCAATCTTAATACAAAACCACAAGTACATACACAGAAGGCAATTAAGCCAACCATATTCCAATGAATTACATCAAGCATAACACATAAGGGAAATCCAACCTAGGTTTTCATCATTGGAGAGATCTAGACAACACTAATAACCATATAACAAAGTAACTCATGGTGACTTTGAAATGACAAAAAATTAATTCGCAATTACTGATGACAGCCTCCTTTATCCATACATTAAGAAATAGATAAATCCAAACAAATACTCATAGGTATAATTGGTAAGCCCTTGGAATTGTGCATGATAGCAAGCTTTATATGTGTGAACATTGTTTTCCCATTTACAACTTCAGAAACCCCTTATTCCTATGTTCCTACAGTTACAACAACATCCCCATCCCCTTTGTGCTCTGATATTTTTAAATATCCCCCTTTCTTCTTTGATATTTTCAAAGATCCCCCTTTGTGTTTTGGATGATCAAACTTGCACTTGGCACCATATTTGTAAATGCCTCCCTTGAAAAAAAATTGAGATCCACAACAATACATTTAGTAACCCAATAGTTCCAAAAGAAAAATTATAATCTGATTAGAAACAACTTTAGAACATGAAAACACAAAACTCATCACTAAGTATCTTGTAGGTTTTAACCCTGAACAAAAATTATCTACACACGAATCTTATAACAGAAAATAAACAATAGCGAGAGCATAAAACATAAAACAGATAAACACAGAGATTTTCCCCTGGATCCCAAATCGGGACGACCAGCTTGATATTTCATTATATTCCTTTTAGTGTTACAACACATATATATACATGCCGGAGCATACATAAAACCCCAATCCATTAACCCTGGATTAGAACATAACCGTAGTTCCCTTGACCGGATCTACAAAAATACCAGGGGCTGAAAACCATTCGAGTAAACTCATGACAAAACATGGGTGGGTCCGCTCATGAGTGGGACCGCAACACCAAAAAAAAAAATTAGCGTGGCGCTGCCCCGACTCCCCGACAGTGGTGGGCTACCGCCCGCCGCGGGGGTCGGCAACGTACAAGGCATGGGGCTAGTCGTGGAAAGAATATAACACATACCCAACATTCTCCCACTTGTTGTTTTCTTTCCACAGGGGGCCACAGGAGAGCTTAGTCATTGGGCCATTTCTTCAACACCCATTGTTTCTCTACACCAAGAGAACTTCTGAGTGCTCACAGACTTCGTCAATGCATCTGCAACATTCTTCAAAGTGTCCACCTTTACCAGCAACACCCTTTTAGCCTCAACCATATCTCTAACAAATTGATATTGAACATCAATGTGCTTTGTCTTTGAATGATAAGCAGGGTTCTTAGCCAAGAAAATTGCACTTTGGCTATCATAGTCTATCCTTATAGCTTGTTGTACCAACCCCATACTTGAACACAATCTCTGCAACCAAACTGCTTCCTTGCTTGCATGAGTGGCTGCTATGTATTCTACCTCTATAGTTGAAAGAGCCACTACAGACTGTCTTTTACTCATCCAACTGACTGCGCCTCCAAATAGGCTAAACACATACCCACTTGTAGATCTTCTTTGGTCCAGATCTCCAGCCCAGTCTGCATCAACAAAACCATGAATATCCAACATTCTTTCCAATCCTGGTCTTCCCTGGTAGCACAAGCCATAATCACTAGTGCCACGTAAATATCTGAAAACCCGCTTCACTGCTGTCCAATGCTCCTTCCCTGGGTTTGACATAAACCCGCTCAATACTCCCACTGCATGTGCAATGTCTGGTCTAGTACAGACCATTGCATACATCAAGCTACCCACTGCACTTGCATATGGAACACGGGACATATACTCCTCTTCTTCTTGTGTCTTGGGACACTGTTCAGCAGACAGCTTTACACCTACATGAATAGGAACATTCACCGGTTTACTATCCTGCATATTGAACCTCTGCAATATAGTCTCGACATACTTCCTCTGGTTTAACCAGAGCTTCCTCTTTGCCCGATCTCTCTTAATTTCCATGCCCAAAATATAGTTTTCAGCACCAAGATCCTTCATGTCAAATTTGGAGAATAGTTGGGTCTTCAAATCTTGGATAATTTCTTTCTCATTTCCAATCAACAACATATCATCCACATACAAGACCAAATAAATAACACGGTCACCAATTAATTTAAAATAAACACAGTGATCCTCCTTGCTTCTTGTGAATCCAAGTCCCCGTATATAGGTATCAAATTTCTAATACCACATCCTTGGTGACTGTTTTACCCATACAGAGACTTATTCAACCTGCATACCAGTTCTTTCTTACCCTTCACCATAAAGCCTTCAGGTTGCTTCATGTAGATCTCCTCTTCTATATCCCCGTGAAGAAATGTTGTCTTCACATCCATCTATTCTGTCTCAAAATCAAATGCAACAGCAACAGATAAAAGTAAACTATTATAAGTAACTTTGGCAACAGGAGAAAAAATATCACCAAAATCAATTCCCAACACCTGGGAATAACCTTTTGCTACCAATCGAGCTTTGTATTTCTCCACCTTGCCTTCTACATTCATCTTCTTCTTAAACACCCATTTGCTCTCGATGGGATTCCTTCCAGCCGGCAACTCCACCAAATCCCATGCCTCATTTTTATGCAAGGATTCCATTTCATCAACCATGGCCTCCTTCCAAAGTTTTCCATCCTCTGAATCTACTGCCTCCCTGACAGTTCTGGGATCATCATCAATTATAGTTAAAGCAAAACTTGAACAGAAAGAAGATGGACTATACCTTTCTATTTTCCTTCTTTCCCGAACTGATCTTCTCACAGTTGGAGTTTGTGGCTCTTCCTCTTCTGAGTCTTCTTCTGTTGTAGAGTCTGATTCATCCTCCTTTAGCTCAAACTCTATCTTCTCAGGTTCCTTCCGTAGGAATTCACGTATAACAACATCTTTCACCTCTCTAAACACCACATCTTGGTTGTACACAACCTTCCTTGTTTCTGGGTTCCAAAGCTTGTAACCCTTTAAACCATCCTTATACCCAATAAAGATGCACCTTTCAAATTTATTATCCAACTTGGTCCTTTTCTCCTTTGGAACATGTACATATGCATCACATCCAAATACCCTTAGTTGTGAAAGAGAGGGTTTCTTACCAATCCACACATCATGTGGAATATTATCCTCCAACACTGATGAAGGTGATCTGTTAACCAGATAGCATGCAGTCTCCACTACCTCCGCCCAAAATTCTTGTCCTAACTCGGTACCACTGAGCATGCTTCTTGCCTTTTCCATCAGCGTTCTATTCATTCTTTCTGCAACTTCGTTTTGCTGAGGTTTGTATGGAGTAGTCTTCTGTCGTGCTATACCACACTTCTTACAGAACTCTTCAAATTCCTTCTTACAAAACTCCCCACCATTATCTGTCCTCAACGCCTTTATCTTCTTCTCTGTCTGGTTTTCCACCAGAGCCTTAAATTCTTTAAATTTGTCAAAGACTTCAGATTTCTTCCTCAAGAAATATATCCATGTATTCCTTGAGAATTCATCTATGAATGAAACATAGTACACAGACTTTCCTAGTGATGGAACTAACACAGGTCCAAACACATCACTGTGCGCAAGATTTAATATCTTGTTCGCCATCTTAGCACCAGAAGGAAAACTCACCTGATTCTGCTTCCAATATACACAATGTTCACAGAAATCAAAATCCAGAGAGAAATTAGACATACCTTCTACCATACCATTTCTATGCAGTATCCGAAGGCCCTTCTCTCCAATATGTCCAAGCATTTGATGCCATAGCATGGTCTTTTCTCCAGAGACAGCTAGGCTTTCCGCTCCACTTTCAGGAACCACAGAACTGTTACACCCATCAATAACAGTGCTACCTTGTAGCTTGTACAGAGTTCCAATCTAAACTCCCCGCATCAATACTAGTGCTCCCCGAACCATTTTGCAGGCATCTTTCTCGAACACTGTTTTTACACCTACATCATCCATCTTGCTTATAGAAATTAGATTTCTGGCCAATGCAGGAATATGCAGAACACCAGGAAGTGTTCTAATCCTTCCACCTTGCAGCTTCATCTTGACCTTTCCACGTCTGACGATTATGGCCTTCCTATCATCCCCTAGGAATATATCACCACCATCATATTTCTCATACTCGCAAAACCACCCCCTATGGGGAGTGAAGTGAAAGGATGCACCCGAGTCAATCAACCATGACTCATGATCTACATGTGTATTTGAAGAAGAAGCCAAATACACATCCCTACCTTCATCCGAGGTGGTTTTTGCCTCTACAGAAGGAACATCATCAGATCCCTTTCCTTTCTTAGGAGCTTTAGATCTACAGTCCTTTTTGTAGTGCCCTTCCTTTCCACATTTCCAGTACACCTTTACAAACTTTCCAGGAGATTTAGATCTCCCACTCGAAATGTTATTCTTGTTTCTGTTCTGGGAGCTTCCCCATACAGATAAGGCATCTCCATTATGACCCTACATATTTCTCCCTCTCATTTCCTCCAACAGCAATGTTGAGACAATGCCATCAAAATTCAAGGTAGTTGTATTTCTACCTATTGCAATAACCAGACTGTCCCACGAGTCTGGTAGAGAGCACAACAAACTGATGCACTTATATTCATCTGAGATTTTAATATCAACAGACGACAGCTGACTTACTACAGTATTGAAGGCATTCAGATGCTCTGTCACTGAGTCTCCATCCTTCATCCTCAGGTTATACAGCTTTTTCCGCAGGAACAACTTATTCACTAGAGACTTAGATTGGTACAAAGTCCCAAGTTTTTCCCACAAATTCTTCGCCGTAGCTTCCCCAGATACATTCAACAATACTGAATCTGAGACACACAACCGTATTGTGCTCTTAGCCTTCCAATCCAGTTTCTTCCAGTCTTCATCTGACATTGCCGTTGGTTTAGTACCTAGATCTACCACGATCCACTGATCTTTATCCACCAGCAGATCCTCCATCTTGAGCTTCCACAACTCAAAACTTTGACCATTAAATTTCTCGATCTCTATCTTTCTACCACTCACCATCTTCTTTCACCGCAAGAATCAATTTCATAGATCTCCCACTGAACAAGGTCTACCTCAGGCCCAAGCAAAAAACCCTCAGTAGCAAAGGCATCCCCTTGAAGCCGAAACAGCTCTGATACCAAATTTAGGTTTTAAACCTGAACAGAAATTATCTACACACGAATCTTATAATAGAAAATAAACCATAGCGAGAGCATAAAACATAAAACAGATAAACACAGAGATTTTCCCCTGGATCCAAAATCGGGATGACCAGCTTGATATTTCATTATATTCCTTTTAGTGTTACAACACATATATATACATGCCGAAGCATACATAAACGCCAATCCATTAACCCTGGATTAGATCATAATCGTAGTTCCCTTGACCGGATCTACAAAATACCAGGGGCCGAAAACCATCGTACCCCAAAACCATGTGCAAACTCATGCACAAAACATGTGTGGGTCCATCTATGAGTGGGACCGCACACAAAAAAAAAAAATTTCCAGGGCGCTGCCGCCCCCCCTGTGACCCCCCTACTCCGCCCGACGCAACGTACAACGCGTAGGGCTAGTCGTGGAAAGAATATAACACATACCCAACATATCTTACATCGCACTCAGGATCACCATGCCACTTTGGTAGTGAAACAATAGCATGTTTGACCTACAAAAGCAAGAGAATACAAATTCAAGGACTGATTACATAACATATTAATTGGAAAAAAAAAATTAATGGATGGAAACATAGACTGGCTTAAGTACCTCACTTCCATCAAAATTCTCCTCTGATTTTAAGGTTTCCAACCTATCTTTTGGATGTTGGAACTTGCATTTTGAACCAAATTTGCAGATACTAGTTTTCATATAGTATTGAGTCTATAATATGAAAATAAACAACCCAAAAAAAAGATAAATTAAACAACATCAAAAGAAATCAAACATTACAAACAATATCTGAATTACAACAATATCAGAAGGATGTCAACTACGACAAAATTTAAAAAAAAAATCTTCGTTTAACTTACAGGACACTGAGGCTCGCATAGCCTCTCTGGTGGTGACTCACAACTTGTGGCAATAGATGGCACCTGGAGCCACACAAAACATGTAAAATTACTAGTCCCATTAAAGTTAATCATGTATTGTAAAATGGAATAGCCTTGTGGCCGACCTTACATGATCGGATTTACTAAATCAAAAGTTACAACATACTAACAACTTACTCGAGCATTATTTAGATTTAACTTTAAAATAAGCCTGTATATACCCAACAGAAATTTCATCTGATAACACTGCAAGTAGTATTTCAATATGGGCCTAGAAAAAAACAATCAGTGCTACAAATATATAGGTGGGAAAGAGTAGAGACAACAAGGCAACAATAACTGTAAGGTTATTATTCTTGATAAAATTTGAATGTTAAGGGTGAAAAACCAATTAAGTAAGGATGGTAAGAGTCATACCATATGAGAGAATTACAATTAAGCCCATGATTGGGAATTTTATTTGCAAAAGGAATAAATGTTTCATAGAAAAAAATTACTCCCTATTACAACTGAAATGTGAAATATAAATCATAAGTTCATACACACTATTTAGGTGCAGATAATCTTAATACCTTGATATAAAAAATTAATAACATATAAACATTTGCAATTGGTAATCAATTTCCACAACAAAACCCACAGTCCACTAATGACATATCACATTAATAAGTTTTCCAAACTGAAAGAAAAATTTCTATTTACTTCACAACCACAGATGTGTAATCAAGTGTGCTTATGTTTATTATCTGAATTTTGATGCTAATTATATTGGTACACACACTCACAGTAACAAGTACTACAATACAACTTCGAACATATAAATGTGGTGATAGCCAAGAATCTGCCAATTTTTTCAATTTAATTTAATCCAAGTGAAACAAATTACTCCCTAACACAAGTGGGATGTGTTTTCTAAGCATAATATCATACACACTATTTAGGGAAAAATAATCTCGATGCCTTGATAAAAAAAATTAATAACATAATAACACTTGCATGCAATAAATAATTTCCACACAGTCCACAGTCCACTTATAACATATCACATTAACAAATTTGCCACACTAGAATACAAATGCTATTTATTTCACAAAAACACAAACATGTAATCAAGTGTGCTTATTCTTATTATCTACATTTTGGAGGTAATTTTATTTCCATACACACACAAAATAAAAAAACACTACAATAGAACTTCAACCATATAATTCGAAACTATTGTGATAGCCAAGGATTTTCTAATTTTGTGAATTTGATCTAGTCCAGAGAGTTGGTAGGAGTAATATCCTCCCCACCTAGGTTGAATTCCCCCAAGTGACCTTAGCAAGTATACTATTCAACAGATTTGATTTGTATTGTTGACCTTTCCTTTTTCTCTTTTTGTTTGTTCTTGTAGAACGTACCTCTCACATACCTTGGAACTTCACATACAACACTTGAGAAACTTGGAACTCTATGTAGGACAAACAAGCCTAGATACATCTTATTTCTGGATCTACCAAGCACCAGGAGGGATCAAATGTCTTGAGATACAAAATTCCTTTTGAGTGAAAAGAGATTTGATCCCTCTCAACCCTTGGTAGATCCAGAGTTAAGTTGGATCTAGGCTGGTTTAATTTTTCCTTTTAAATAGGTTATATTCCACATGAATAGAATTTGTCAATAGAATCAATACCATGGGTTCCCATCAGCCTAGAGCTCAAAAACCCAGCAACTTGACCACATCAAGTTTTCCCACCAAAAATTAATAAAAATAAAAATAATAATGTAGAATTTCTATTTTTATTTTTATTTATTCACCCCGAGTCAAAATGTTTACAAGACATTATATCATCTCTACCATACTAGGATGTAAAGCGCCTCTTAGCACAATAAAAATCATCTATGAGTGGACGTTGTTTGGAGAGGATTAAAAATCCTAATATCAGAAGTAATTAATTTAGCATATTGAAAATTACATGGGCAAAGAGCAGAATAAATATATTTATTTTGGTTGAGAATAGAAGAACACAACTCATTAAAACAATCAAGAATACAAATTGGAGAATAAATAATAATAGACATACAAGCACACATTCAATCCACTAGTACAAAATGGCTAATTAGTTACTAAAAAAATCACTACAATTTGCATATAAATGACTATTTTCGGTCAGTGACCAATAGTAGCTAATTTACAGTATCTTATAACGCGACCAACTTTTGGTCATTTTTAGCTTAGTCATTAATTGGTTATCACAATTTTGTTGTCTACTTGTATATTTGGTCATTAATTTAGTGATTGATTTAGTCATTGATTTGATCATTAATTTAGTCATTGATTTGGTCACTAATTTGGTCATTGATTTAATCTTTGATTTGGTCATTAATTGTCACAATTAATGACCAAATATACAACAAAATATATTACTATATAATCATCCGACAAAACCAATTAATGACCAAAGAAATATGACCAAAATATTGGTCGTGTTATAAGATACTGCAAATTAGCTACTAATAGTCATATATATGTAAATTTTAGTCATTGTTTGAAACCAATTAATGATCGAAGAAATATGACTAAATTTTAGTAGTGTTATAAGATACTATAAATTAGCTACTAATAGTCGTATACATGCAAAATTTAGTTGTCATTTGTAATCACAAATTTATCATTTGCAGTAATCATTTATTCATTATATAAACGACTAATAAAGTAGTTTATATTAATTTCATTTACTTTCATTAATAATCATTATAAAGGACTAATTTAGTCGTATATTCATTTTATTTGTGGTCATCATTAATTAATATAAACTACTATTTTAATAGTTTTAGATTGATTTTATGTGTTCATTATTAATCAACATAAAATAATTAGCATGATTTTGCAACTATTTTTTTTTTTAAAAATTCATACAAATTACATGTTCATCTAATATGAATCACAAAGTTACATATGTTAATTACAATACGAAGTAATATCAAGTGCAACTATAAATAATTCCAACCACATAACTTATATTATAAAAAATGTCAAGTATTACAATATGAGTTTCCAACTTAATATTGGTTGGAGTACAATTTACAGATAAAATATTGGTGGTCACTTCAAAGCATTATCATTGTCTTGCCAAGGAATTTCAAGTGAATTCACCAACTCTGAAAACTTGACCATCAGTCTTTATGTGTGTGTGTCTTATGCGGGATATTGGCTCTACGGGTACCACTAGACCAGTACACTTCTCTCTCTATCACTCTAGTGTTATTGTTCCCCTCTTTCTTCAATCCTTGCTTCTTACCATCAATACTGAGTCCATTTTCTGCAAAAAGAAAACAAAAAAAGTTACAATGCAAAGTATAAGACATGAAATTCGATGAAAACTAGAATATAAACTAATGTAGACTATAAAGGATTTATACGATATATACCTCAACATCAGCAATATTGTTAATGTCATTTTCCCCATAAAAGCAAGAAACTTGAACAAGTTTTCTTTAGTTGGTAAATAGCGTCCACTATGTGGCCAGATGACCTGTATAAAAAAAGCAAATAAAATGTCACAAATAAACACAACAGAGCTAGCAATTTCTATTAAGAATGTCTCATGCTCCACTTTTGTAGTTGTATCGTTTCCTCTAGTTATCTCTAAGTAGTGACACTTCAACAATAAAATTGGTTAGTAGAAATCTAATGGGTGGAGAAAAGTATTGCTAACACAAGATTACAACAAGAAACTAAAAAATAATAAGACAAGACTTTGTAAATTGTGATACTAACCGGGAATATAGCTTCAAGATAGTAATCTTCAATTATCAATGTACTATTCCAAGGGAAAAGGAATCCAATTCCCATAATTCAACAAATTATGTATGCCTCTTCTTTTCCCTGTAATTAATTGAGCAAGATTATCACACACAATTTCCATTTAGAATCTCTAAAATGATTATATAATTATTCAAAGCAAACTTGATGTTAATCATTCATTTTTCTCTGATGCAGAAAAAATTGAATATGCTAAATTGTTTTTGAGCTGGAGAGTTCGGTAATTCATCGTGTCCAAAATCATTGTTTATTTTCGTGAATGTTTTTTTTAATGATCAGGAAACAGGCCTATATTTGATCAAAAAACATATTTTTTCAGAATATATTCCATTTTTCTAATTCAAAGCTAGATTTCCTTCCAGTTTTGTTAGCGCTCAAATCTACCTTAGGCTGAAATAAGGTAAAACTCAAGGCAACATCAAACCACGCTCAGCCTCGTAGCTAGCCCTACGAGGACAGGAGAGGGCTCTCTCCGGGTCTATCTCGGCAAAAAATCTTCAAAGGGGCTGAGATGACTTATAATGAATACTGATTTTAGGCTAGTAAATAGATAGGAAAGTTTGATTTTGATTTTTTGGGTTTTTGTTGGAAAAATGGGAAAAACAATTTTGGGCTTGGGGATGAGGCCAGATCTTTGCAGAATTCGAATTGGGGCAAGGTAGGCAGTAGTCTTGATGCTTTTGATTATGTGTATGGATGGATCAGAATGACAAGGAGCTGAAGAGGGCAAGGGAGAACAAGGATCCTCTCCAAACTGGCGAAAACATATAAAACTAAACAAATCTAAAGGCAGAGCACTGGAATCAATGGATTCTACCTCATTTACTCATTCATTTAGTTTCAGAAGCAAAAGAAGGGAATGGCATAGACTAAAAATTAAATAACTTACAAATAACTGAGAGAATACACCATCAAAACTGAAAGCCACAAGAATCCCAACAGGTGCTGCAAAACCTCTGATCTTTCCTTAGCCAAAATGCAGAAAATATGTACAATAGTGTGCCAAACTTTTCCCAAGAGTCCAACCCTGAAAGTGTCTCAGAAAATACAATAAATAGACAAGTCTAACCCCTTTCCATGCCTCTATGGGTCGAGCTCATGCTTCTAGGAGCAGTTTGAACCAATTCTAAACAAGGAGCTAAAATCTAGGCAGCCAAACAACTTGCCTCTAAAAGGAAGGAAACTGATTCATTCACTTGATTTTCACTTTTTTGTGAGTGAATCATCTAGAATAGGTAAAAGTGAGTCAAAATTACATTACAACCACAAAATTACATCAATATAACTCAAAAATTACATCCACAATCAAAACTGGTCCAACTGGCCGAAATTCTGAGCTGGAAGATGAAAAATTAGCCAATTTTCTCTATGCGCCGGGCGCCTGAGCTCTATGCATCGCGCACATCTCTGCCTATTTTTGGGGCACTTCTTGGAATAAAAATCAATCTCATGATATCTTGTTGGAAAGCTCTGGATGTCTACTATCCAACCCAAGTGGAATTTCCCAATTTGGAGCTCATTTGCCCCTCCAAAACTTCATTCTCCCACAAGTACTTCCTGCTGGTGCAAAAGGTGGCAGAAAGGTGATTTTCATGGTGTTTTTGGCCCTTTTGATCATCTAGAACTTGGTGAAATGCTTCAGCCATTTCTGAGCATGCATAACTTACCATGAAAAATCCAAAAATACAAAGTTTTCCTCCAGCAAGTGTCCCAATCATAAGCGCGCGTCGTGACGTGCTACGCATTGGGCTGAAAAACCTATTTTGAGACCAAAATTTTCCAAAATGACAAAAACTTCTCCAAATTTGCTGAAATTTGGAGCGAAGATCCCCATCATGCCTCATGCTCAGCTAATGAAGCCTTGGCCAAAATCCGGAGTGGATCAGGCCTCTTTTGTCGTTTCAGTGCTCTGCTCAACCTTCTCTTCAGAATCTTCATTTTTGCTTTGCAGACATGCATGCGGGCCCAATAATGACCTTTCATATGAAGGGGCATGTCTTTGTCTCTATTGGCCTTTGCCAACAACTTCTCCAAATGAATGTTAACATGCGTGAGGCAAGTATCTCGATCAACCGGTGTCATGTCACCTAGTCTCTTCCGGGCCAATTGTTGATCTTCACGGATTCACCATAGCTCTACAAGTGTGTGCTGATCCTCCAGCTGTTTGTTACGCTACTCCAGGTATTTTATCACGCACTGAGCTCTCTGCAATTTCACATTCAGCGTGTCAATCTCAGCCATTTTCTCCCGGATGATCTCTTTCAGTTTCGAGCTAGGAGAGCTCGCATCAACATCGATGAGTGTAAAATCAGTGTCTTGGCCTCTTGAAGGGCCCTCATCGTGCATAGGCCTCTTGCCTCTGTCCTGAACTACCTGTGCTGATGAAGAAGGCGAGACCCCTTCCACACCATGTGGAGATAGTACTCGCTCTGCTGATGAAGTCAACGAGACCCCTTCCACCCTGGGTGGAGATAGTACTCGCCGTGTAGCTGCAAATAAGGCTCTGTGGCCTCGCTAATATGTCACATACACTGGAGCATTGATATGCTCAGTCTCAGGAATATCACACTGGTGTGAAGGCTCTCCCTCATCCTGAACTACCTGGGGAGGCGGCTGTGATGCTGTGAAGAAGTCACGGGAGATGAAATCCTCCCAAGCAATGCCCTGCTGTGTCAGCTGATGTATCACCATGATTTTGATCAGCGCGTAATGATATATGCTGCTATGCTGCTGTGCTGGGGTCTTCTTCTGTACAAGAAATGTCATCCGCTCTATGTTGCGATACATGAAGTATGGAATGCTCATCATACGTACCCTCGTGAAATGCATCAACAAACGGATATGGTACGCATAGAGGCGCGAGAATCTTCCCTCGCAACTGAAATATCGAATGATGAGTTTCATCAATGGTGCAAACTCATCCTTTAGAAATCTAAATGGAAATACCCTGCTCAGCTGCCTCATATACCCAGGTTTGATGTATGGCTCATAGTAGGATTTCTTTAGCTGTTGTCTTTTGTTCCATTCCTCTCCTATGTTTGGTATCCCGGTGGCCTGAGCAATGGTCTCTGGTGACAGAATGAAGTTAACTCCGGCAAGGTTTACACGGCCATCATGTAAATGTAGAACAAATAGGCGAGCTAGCTCATGATGATGCTGAGTTTGTGAAATCATCTCACAGTACTGGAAACATGACTGATGCTGAAAACAATCCATTGTAAGTGGGCAAGCCTGCAATTGAGCCAAAGAAGTAGGCTCCTCCCTGACATGCCTACCACTTTTGCCACTTTTGTGAGACCTCCGTGGCACATTAACCTCTGCTGTGGAATCACTGTCATACTCCTGCTCATAAATTGAATCCGTCTCTGACATGGCGCTGAAATCAAGATGTTTGAAAAATATATGCTGATATAGGTATAGTGAAAACAAGAGTTCAGTGTATGCTCTAATCCCAAATGTGTCACATGTGTATCAAGGTGCTATAGGAAAACCACAATGATAAAGGTACTGTCAAATGAGTTTGAATGGAAAACAGTCACTGCTTTGACTACATGGGGAATTGACAAGTGAATAGGAATGAGTGTAATGTAGTATAGGAAAAAGAAATAGCCCTTGCAGTAACAATTAGGCTTTGTCAATGGAGGATGTAGGATAGTGAATATGGGACTGTGTTATACATAAATGATAAGAAGTGAGACAATGATATGGTAATAGCAATGACAGCAATGATGGAATAGCCTTGCAGAGACCCTAAGGTTGTGGTAGATAATAAGCAGGCAGTAACACTAATGACAATAGATGGCATGAGTATATATGTCAATAACAAAAGATTTGAAACCCCACAATACCACCAACATTTGTTTCAAAACCCTATGGAGCGAATTTGGCAATGAATATAGGGTTTACATTTCACCATATCAAACACTTGTTCTCTCCACATTCGAAACACCATAGCATATCCATGAATCACTAAGCAGGCATGAATAACTTACTTGCAGGCAAATGAAGTGATTTGATGCGAATTTGGGTGATGAACTGTTGTTTTCTGGCCCTGAAGCTCTATGCGCCGTGCGCATGCCCAATGCACTGCGCACTCTGTGTGCATCGCGTGCGTGCAAAAATACACTGGCCAGTGATGCCCAGTGCGTCGCGTGCTCCCTATGCGCCGCGCGCCACTTGTATGCGCCGCGCGCACTATCAGTTCAACTCCACGGCTTTCAAAAAGAGTTTTTTGCTCTTCAACACTCCAATTCGACTTTGCTTTAGAAACTTGTGAAAATGACTTGTCTTCAATGGTTTATATAGCTTGAGAAATATCTCACAAGAATCAGATTTTATTTTTACTTTCTCCATAACCCACTTTGTAATGTTTGGCAATTTTGGCACTTTGTCATTTAATGCAATTCTGTCTTTTGGCTTTTCACTGTTTTTTCTGAGTCTTGTACTGATGTAATGATTTGATTTTTGCAGGGATTTTGGCATTTTGACTTCGGAAAAGACCAGAGGCTGCTTTGAACTTTTTATGGTGGAAAAAACACATAATTATTACAAAAAATAAATTTGACAGTTTCTAGTTCAAAATAGAGTTTTGAACTAAAAATGTCTTCAAATGTTTTTGATGATGAAAACTTGAATTAAGAAATTTTGCGAAACCATCCTCATGGCCTGTGGGCTTTTATTAATTATATCAAAAGACTGAAACCCTAGACTCTAGGACTAAAAGACTCACTTTTACGAAAATAATTATTTATGACCATGAATAACGTGACCTGAACTTTGATGATTTTTGAAGATTTTTAATGAGCCCAGCAGGTACAAGCATGAGGAAATACAAGAAGACCAAACCCTCTCATCATTCAATGGCATGCCCCTAGCGAAATGCAACGAAGTGAAGTGAGCGAGACACCTAAAAATGATATGCAAAAGCGAAATGATCTCTGACGGAGGGCTGTAAGGACCGACTCTAACA
>CM076570.1:1230208187-1230586408 GCA_034641835.2 Pinus albicaulis | reverse complement strand
AGTGACCAACAATATTTGTAACTGGATGTCTTGAGTGACCGGCGATTGGGGGGTTTGGTAGCACCCAAAAATGTATTCTAAGAATCACATACCGAGTTCCTCTTGTGTGAAATTTACTGTTTCGTTAGTTGCATCCAGGTCTGTCACCGTGTGTTTCATGTAAGGCTCGCTTTCGACCCGGATTTGATTTTTCCTACCCTTGTAAGGGAGCCATAGGTGGGACCAATCAGTGGCAAAGTATCCTTGCAGCTTGTTAGACAAATATCTGCTCAAAAGAATACCATAGGCCTCGAGGATATCCACGATCACTATGTCAATGCACTTTTGCACCCTAGAATCAGAGGATAAGCGAATGATGACATTATTAAATTCACGTAGGAACCTGAGATCTATCGAGTTGAATGATCCCGACGTCATTTTTCTTAGGGCGGACGTTTAACTTCTTGCATACAGACAAGGGCATAACATTTGTGGATGCACCAGAATTGACGAGGCAATTATGGACATTGAAGTTGAAGATCTCAAAGGATAGAAGGAAAGGTGGTGTGGATCCCCTAGAGTTTGCATTAATGGCATTCACGATAGACTAGGGACTAGCAGCAGCTTGGGCAGATGTGGTACTCACGGGTTTGGTCGCCAGTAGGTTGGCAAATGCTTTGAGGATAAGATCTCGCTGGTTAGCAATGCGAGCGAGTTCATAGAGAGAAATATTGGCCCGCGTTTTCTTCATATCCTTGATAATGTTGTACCCAGAGTTTGGGTGTGAGATAAGTTCGGTGGAGGCTTTCGAAGAAACTGATGATGATTTAGCCTTTGGGCTTACTCGGGGATTGGTTGGGCTAATTTTCTCAAGATTCTTGGTTTGGTTCTCTGTGTTTGGTGGAAAAATTTTCCTTAACAAAGCTTTTCTCTTTTCCTCAAAGGACTGTTCAGGAACTGGGCCTTTTCTCCTTAAGCTATAGTTTCTAGGGGGTTTGGATTTAAGGTCGGCAACCAAATTTACTTCAGTTGTGGAAGGGGGGCTTTCCCTGTGGACCACCTCGAATGTAAGTACAGTGGAAGCTATATCCTCTTTTGGGGGAGACGCTTCCTCGTTATCTAAAATAGCCTCCTCCTCTAAATCCCCAGGGTTTTGGTCTTATAAAAGTTGATTCACCACGACGGTCATGCTATTAATCCACCGGGGGCAAGTTTTCTATGAGTGGGAGGCTTGATGGAAAGAACATAAATTATCCTTGCCGATTTATTCAACCTTGAGGCCAATACTCGAGTTTGATGGAGGTTGGTTAACAACGGGGTTATTCTTTATAAAGAAAGGTTTCTGCGTTTTGGCACCTGAGGCAGATTCATTCTTTTTCCTCTTCAAATCAAAGACTTCATTGGTTAATAGTTTGGGAGACTTTGTGATGCTTTCAAAGTCAAAAGGGTCTTTGTCTTTGTCTCCGGCCTTATGAGTTGAGGATTGGACTCTCTGTGTCTGGATTTTGCTCATCTCGACCATCATGATCAATGGCTCCTATGTATAGCATGTCCCTTTCGACAGCAAGGGCGGTGGTGTAATTTGCCGCTAAGGTAGCTCTAGCTTCACGTTTTACGAACACAACAATATATTGAGGGAGAGCCCTTGTGTAGTAGTCAGTGGTGATGGAATCATCTAGGGCCATGTTCGGAGGGAATTTGTTCAATATAGTAGCGAAGTGTTGGTTGAAGTCTTTGAATTTCTCCTTCTTCTGGCATTTCAAAGTACTAAGTTCTATGAGGAGCATATAAGGAGTTTTGTCCTCCGAAAATTTTTGGAGGAAGGTTCGATGAAATTGCTCCCAGGAAGAAATGGAAGCAACAGGGAGAGACCGGTACCATGTAGCAGCTTTATTTTCTAAAGTAAGAAGAAAGAGATGGCGTGCTACATCGTCAGACTGCACCCTCATCATTTATAAGGCCAGGTAAAAGTTGCTTATGTGATCTTCAGCCAACGTACCCTTTCGAGGTCAAACTTAGGGAGGTGCTTCTCAGGGTGTCAGGGCATGTCATGGAGGGGACCTTGGAGGGCTAAGGGAGATTGTGCCATCCAAGCCAGCAGCTGCACACGCCTACCTTTCTGGTGGCTCAGTATGTATACATGCCCTATTTCACTTTTAGATTCACTCCCTATGCCTGATCCGGATGCTTCTCCTTCATGATGGGAGTGCATATCCTGATTTCTCCCGCGGTTCCCTACATTCCTGATGTTTCACCAGTTATAAAGGAAAGGGAACCTATTTTGATTTCGGTTGTGGTGAGGGTGTCCCATATTTTGACCTTTCCCACAACCTCTATCTCCCCAACTCCTGTTTCCCTAGACCTTCTCGGTTGCGCCCTCAGGCTGGTTATTTTCTTGAGTGTCATTGTTCAAAGGTTGGTTGTGTTGGGTTTCGATGATTTTCGAGCCACCTCCTTCATTCCCTCGGGGACTGTCGGGGGGCTCTACTGAATTACTCTCTACTGCATCTGCATAATCTTCTATCATGAGACCTACCAGCTGAGGTAGGGAATTGACCAGGGCTCCCTGGTGAGTCTGGTTGGATGCGGGAGTTCGAGGGTTGAATAAAGAATCGGTGGCCGGGACATTTTGTAAGCCTATGATGAGCTCACGGGCGATTGTGGCCTGAAGGGAATTGAGACTTGAGACCTTTGATCTAACTGCAACCTGCGACCCCTCTTGTCTGTTGCGACCTGCGACGTCTTCTGTTTGCTGAAATATGCGACTTGGTCGTGGAAGAAATTAGGTGATTGTGAGATCAGGGAGATCTACTTGTTGTTTTTCCTTGAGATAATTTCTCCATGCTTGATAATCTACAACAACTGGGGAGACCTGAGGAGTATCTTATCTCAATCTATGAAGGCACTCGAGAGAATTTGGGATCAAAGTGCCTCTCTTGATCATGATCTGGTTCGACAGGGAGGCCAGTTTGGTATAGATTCGGACTGGTGTCACGATGAATTGAACAAGGTTTTCTTGTGATGCCAAGAGGTCTTGGGAGGTAGTTGCTTCCATTATGGGTTGTATAAATGCTTGAATTTCTTGAGCGACTTCTTCCCATGTTTTCTCTTCGCCCAATGCACCTAGAGAAGGAATGTGGTGTACTTCAGCCATTGAGTCAATGCCGCTAATCAGATGTTCATATGCGGACATTACTTTCTCCAAATCCTTGATAAGTTTCTCTTTGGATTGCACCTTTATCCGAATTTGAACTTTTTCATTTTGGGTGCCAATCCAATATTTTCTAGGCAAGGTTTTTAGAGCTTGTGGATACATATTTGACCATTCTAGTATTCTTTCCAAGGCAGTAGAGGCTTCCTTTAGCTGTGTGTTCCTCCTCTTAGTTTTCGCCTGTGGTTTCAGTAGTGGCGTGATGATATGTTTTATTGTAAGCAATCCTTCATCTACTTGCTTCATAGTGGCTTCCAAAGTGACTAGCTCTCTTTGAATAGTGAGTGGAACTTCATTAGTAGGGGCATTCTTAACCTGAAGTTGTTGGATTTCTTCTTCTAGTGTCTTCTTTTCTTGTTTTGACTGAGCTGTCTTTTGTTCGGAGGCCTGTAGTCTATTCTGCAGGGACATAATTTCTCTACTCATCTTGTTGACTTTTTCCTTTGTGGTTGCTGCAAAAGCGGTGCCAGCTAATGCAATCATAACTAGATTGGTCCTGGTATCCAAGACTATATCCTTTTCTAATGTAGCCGTGAGAGGTACAGCAAGGTTCCGTGCCAAGCATCTTCTCTTCCCCTACCTGATCTTGTGCGTGAACTAATCATAGGTTAGTCTTTTCAGATGGAATACTTCCTCATACTGATCCTCAGAGGTACCCAAATCCAAGAGAGAAAAATGCACATTGGTTGTAGTAGTTGTATGGGGCACCTCGATGTGTGGCAGCTCCGTCTATTTCTCGGTCTCTGTAGGAGGTGTCTTGCTGCCTTCTACTTCCTTGGAGGAGTCTTCCCTTGACTTCTCACTTTCTTCCTCCCTCCTCTTTCACTCTGCATATGGTCTATCTTGTTCTTTCTTTAGCTTGCACTCAGCTTCTGCTTTATCTTGATCTTCCTTTAGTTGGCGCTCAGCTTCTGCTTTATCCTAATCTTCCTTTAGCTGACACTAAGCTTCTGCCTTTTCTTCCTCTTCTTTCCTCCTTTGTTCCTCTTACTTTTTCTTGTGGGTTTCTTCTGCCCACTTCTTTCTTTGTTATTCCTTCAGTTGTTTCTTTCGTTTATCCTCCTCTTCCTTCTCCTTCTCCTCAGCTTCTTGTTGTGCTTTAGCCTCCTTTTCTCTTCATTGGGCAGAAGAGTTATCGCCCATACCGGTCCTTTTCTTCTTGGCTTTGGAAGACGAGGCTCCTCCTAGTGTGTGCACTCTTTCCTCTAAATTTTGATTGTCTTGATCTTCCTGATCGGTTGATTCCTCCGAAGCGGCCTCCCTGTCTTTTTTTTACCAGTTCTTGATTCTATCTTCAGCTGGGCATTTCGTATGTTGGTAACTCCATTTAAATTTGGCACATTTGCAATGGGCGGGGATGATTCTCTCAGGATCATACATTCGGTGTGTCACGGGAGGTAGACAAAATCCCTTAACTTGCTCAGCCTCTGCCTCTACTTCCCTAAAATATTTGAGTGTGTAGGCGCCGATAGTGAGCGGAAGAGTGGGCCATGGCTTCTTCTTGCCCTTAGTGAGAACCTTTGAAAACCCACCTGACATTTGGTAACATGTTTCTTGAAGGATTAGTTTGTCAGTGATGAACTGGGGCAGTGCATGGGGAGCCTTGAGTGACCCGAAGACTCGGATGAAAGTGCTATCCATGACAGGAAACTAGTTGGCCACTTAGGTTTTTGTCTCCATGGCTCGCCTGGACATGCACGGGGTGTCTTTGCCAAACAGTTTTCCATAGAGTGCGGGGATGAAGCTGTGCGAGATTGACTCTATATCTTGCTTATATCTGGAGTCCTAGAACACTCGCAACTCCTTGTGAATTGGAATATCGTGATTTGGATCCCAGTTTTGTGCCCACCCCTCAAAATGGCACCTTGCACATACTGCATCCAAAAGATAGGAGGCCATATAAAATTCCAATGCATACCCTTCATCAGGCGCTAGTACTGAAGATATGTTAAATTTGAGGGCTACCACTACCAAGTTGGCCCAGTTGAAGCGGGTGCTGTATACAATGATAGCGCACATGAGAGAAACTGAATTTTCATTGAAAGTGGTGGCATCTGGGCGGCCATAGATCCTACATAACATTGTTTCCAAGAGCTTGTAGACCTTCTTGAGACCCGATGTCTGATATTCCTGGTCCTTTTTGAACTTGAACTTTTTTGGTTCCTCCCACCATCCCCTTAAGGTCTCGGGTATGGGAACTGCATGAGTAGTGGCCCATTCCTCGGTGAAGGTCTGTTCTCGGGTGGGAAGTGCATAATAGAATTATGCATCCTACCCCTTCAGATTTGCGAATGATTTCCCTGCATTGATCCCGAATAACCCAGATCTTGTGGTCGACCTTTTGCAAGATCCATTCGATCAGCTCTGCACATGGGAATATAGGTGGATGGGCCTCTGTGTAGTGGAGCTTGGATCTCTTGACCTGAACATACACCTGCTGGTCTAGGAGGTCTTCTGGAAATTCAGGCTTTGTGAATTCTTGGTACACCTGATACCAACTCATACTATCCCCTTTTCCGAATGTGCAAGTGGTATCTCCATAGATAGGGGGAGAGAAAGAGGCATTTCTTCTTCTGATATTTCTATCTCGGGGCTTTTTTTCCTTTTCTGAACTACCGAAGGCCCCATATCGCTTGAGGCTGATGAGATGGATACGTGCTCGAGCTCGACTTTAAGGTTCCTTGGCATATTCATGAAACAATCCCACGATAAGACATATGTCATATTTATAAATACTTGGGCTGCTCCTATCTCTACTCAACTATTTTTCAAGAAAATGGATGAACCTGTGACCTGGAGACCTTGTGGCTGGGTTGCTAGGTCGCTAGGTCACGTTGGTTTAAAATTTTGCAGAAAAGAAACCTAGCGACTTAGCGACTTGCGACTAGGTTGTGAGGTCGCTATGTCGTGAAGTCGCACCGGTTTAGATTTTCACGGAAATGTGACCTAGTGACTTAGCGACTCGCGACTAGGTCACGAGGTTGCTGAGTCGCGAATTTGTGCCACTTTAAAATTTCATGGATATGTGACCTAGCAACCCTACGACTTAGCGACCGAGTCGCTAGATCGTGAGGTCGCGAGGTCGCTCTAGGGCTCGACAAACAGGTTACGTGGCGACGAAAGCTTTCCTCTTACTTTAAAATAAAAGGGGAGGTAAGACAACATATCAAGTGGAAAGCATACACGAAGCTCCTCATTGAAGGGAGCTGGGAAGGGAAACTGAAACAGAATGATGCAAGGGAAGCTTCTTAGATGAGGTAAACAGGGAAGTCAAGCTGTGGGGAGGAGCAAGCTTAGCAATATAATTCACGGGAGGTTTAAACAAAAGCTAGGATGAGTTTTAAATAGGCCAAGGTGAGGGTAATGGAGGAAATAATCAAACAAAAGGAAAAAAAATGAGGAGTAGGCAACATACCTGGGAAAAATGTGCTCCAGCTGGCTTGTCAGAGGCGTTTTATTTCTCCGTCGCGCAGGTCGAATGTGACCTATGCAACCCTTCTATTTATAAAGGGGTCGCATGTGTGGTTAATAAATGAGGGTAGCAAAGTCACAAATGAGTTCAGTTGATGAGATATGCGACCTTGTGACTCTGCGACCTTGCAACCTGGGGGTCATAAGGTCATAAGGTCGCAAGGTCACAAGATTTTGGTTTGACCAGTTCTACAACTTTGCTACTTGAGATTTTGAAAGAGTGAACCTAGGCTAAACTATATTTTTTCAAAAGGTTAGAGGCTCAAAAAATTTAAAAAGGGGAAAAAATTTGGAGGGTGTTGTAGCGGCTACAACATGTTGATATTTAAAAAAATTTCCTGGCTCAATTTCAATTGGCATGTTGTTGCGAACATTAGTCGTAGGTATGTGCTAGTCTTCAGTATCTGTTAAGGGGTATTCCTAAGATTCGTTATCAAGAACTACTTTTAACATTTTTCACTTTAAATTCCTTGAAGTAGATGGTTGGTTTATAAAGTTTTGATCACATCATCTTCAATTTGATATTTAAATTCAAGTGCTTCAACTATTGTCAATGGTGAATGAATGTTTTGTTCCCAGTATGTATGTGGTTGTTTGTAAATATTTACAGTGGGAAGACTTGGTTTGGTAGGGGGATATATAGAAATAGTCTTTATGGTATCTCCTCTAGCAATCGTCATGCTGCCTGTTCGACAACCTATGTAAGCATCAATCGTCGCTAACCAAGGTCATCCCAATATTAGGGGATGTCCATCTAATCTACTTTTTGGGTTAATAACTAAAATGTCTACCGGGTATTGCCATGATTCCACAGAAACCAGGATGTCCTATAATGTACCTTCTGGTTTGACAAAAAATCTGTCAGCAAGTTCCAGCAAGCTAGATGTGGGTTCCAAGGCTGTTATACCTAATGTCTCATAGTTTTTTGTAGTTAAGATATTAATAGTTGCCCCCAAATTGACTAATGTGTTTGAAAAGGAGCGGCCATAGATCTGTACTGTGACTATGGGGTTTCTTGGATCCTCATATTTTACTGGTGTTTCTTTACCCAAAAGTGAATCTTACAGTGCCCCTACTACATGAACAGTTGGTAAAGTATTTTCTTTCCTCACATGTATTTTTAAACACAATTATTTGATTTTTTTAACATAGATAAGGATGTCTTGTATAGCCTGCAGGAGAGGAATTTTAATGCAAAGATTTTTTAATTCCCCTATGAGATCAAAATATGAAGAGACCATTGGTTTGGGTATTATTAAAATCTTAGGGAATGGAGGAGAGGAAATAATAAGGTTTTCAAGATATTTTTGGTCGACAGTTTCCCTCCCTCGTTCTATCTCTATTTCCGTCGTAGTCAATTGTTTAGGTACTGTTGGAATTTTAGACTCAATTTGTGGCAAGGCAGTATCTTCTTTAGGTGAAATAATGTGCCTTGATCTCGGCCTAAGTTCATTGCATTCCTTTTGTTCAATTTCGGAGTCTGGATTCTCAACAATATGGATCAGTTGAACTGGTTTGTTATTAGGATTAGGATTTGGTTAAGCTGGAAGTTGAGGGTGTATAATAGGCTGAGGATTTTGTTGGACTTGGTGTTAGTGTCCCGTGATTTGGCAGATTGTAAACCAAATGACAGGGTAACATCAAACCATTCTTTGGAGTCCTAGGACCTAGCCTTCCTATAATCAAAGAGGGCTCTCTCTATTATGTGAAGGATGTGAAATTGTTCGCTTTAAGTGTTTTATTTTAGGCTAGTTATTAAGTGTAGGTTTGTTGTTTGTTTTGTTTGGGGTAAGATGATTAAGTAGGATAGGTGGAGTTAGAGGTTATCAAATCAATTGGGCTATGGATTCTATGAAGACATTGATATATCGATAATGAATCGGGGTACATCATAGGGAAAATCTAGTGTAGTTAATGGATCTTTAAAGTTTATGTATGAGGTGAAATGGACATTAAGTTTGGGAACCAAGGTAGGGAAAAGGGTAGTTAAGAATCCTTTGTCAAATACCTATGAACAGAGAGATCTTAAATACTGATAAGCAAAAGATACTAGTTATGAGATAGGGAACACCATTTACTCAATAAAAATACTTTTAAACAAATACACATTCAAGATATACAATCCAGTGGAGAAAATGAAGTAAGACAAATTATCTAAATTCCATGATTCTACTTTCAAGATTTGAAAACATATAGGAAAAAAATAGGATTAATAAATGGAGAGGGAACGCCTAATTAAACTACAAATAACTTGGAGGCAAACTGATAAGCATATACAAAGGGCAAGATCGAAACAAGACCTCTTTGGCTTAACCTAATCAATCAATACATCAAAGAGAGATTTCAAGACATAGTTTAGATAGCATAAAACAAGCAAGGCTTACCATGAATCATGTTTGTAAACTAGCATATTAATCCAATAATGAAATAGAAAAGCTTAGGTGGGCCTAAGGAGCAACTAAGAATTCCTTAAACTAACCCAGCAGAAGAAAACATGAAGACAATAGCAAGCAGGAGGACTGAGGTGCCTCAAACAACATTTCTCATCCTATACTCTTCTGAGTTATTGAAATATAGAAAGATGAACATATGAAAAACAAGAAAAAACATGAACAAATGAGAGATACTTCACCATTAACTAAACTCAGGAATCCTGCAAGCAAGCCTTCATCACTATCAACCAAGGCAAATAATCCACAAGCTCCATAACACTAGATTGTTCATCAACTTCTGAAAACCATGTATTGTGCTTAAACAAATAAAAATCCCAACTGTTACAATGAATCTTCATGCCTTATATAACGATCAAGGAAGAGGAAATCCTAATAGAGAATCTAGAAGCCTATTGGCCAACAAGAAATATCCTAACTTGTCCTTGAGGCCTTGGAAGGCCCAAGGCACAAAAATATCTAACAAATATATTTTCTAGCCATATATAGAAATTAAACTGACTTTTAGGCCCTGACAAGAATATAATAACTTTATAAATGCACATTCTACCTTGTCAACCATAGGAGCACAAAACACTGTGTAAAAATTTGAATTTTATGTTAGGAGCGCAACATAGAGACAAGAAAAATAGGCCTTCTTGTAGCAGTGTTTTGGAGACCTTCCTGACGTCGAAAAAGGCTCCGTGATGACTCGTTGGAAATCCATTTAAGTATAATTTCCATATATACCTTTATTTATTCAATCTGACCTCTACAACCTGTACAAAAAATGAAAATTCCATGACTTCCAGGAGCGCAGCACATGCTAAGAAAAGTGGGCAGAATGGTGAAAAAATGAGTGTTTTTGACCCTTTTGGGGGACCAAAACAACTCCAATTGAGCTGAAAATTGGTGAGCATGCTCCTCTCATGATGAGGAATCCAAAAATGTAAGCCTCTCCTCTTGAATATTCCCAGGGAAAAATTACAGCACAGGGTGTGTTGTGCTTCTAGCCTCAAAATTTGCAAAAAACAAAAACTTGTTCAATTTCTCCCAAATTTGGTAGATGAGTGCCTCATGGGTCCTGGCAGACCTGTAGAGAAGCTTGGTCAAAATTATCAAGGTTAACTTGGTCCTTTTCCTTCTTTAGTGCTTGACCTCTTTTTGGGCAATTTTGAGTTTTTTCCTTGCAATTTGGTTTCTTCGTGCATAGTGCTTAGCCATTCTCCTCTGCAAGTCTAAGTTTTTTTTGGCCTTCTCCAGCTTGGCTTCAAGGTATATGTTATCCCTTTCAAGCCATGATTTCCTATCATGCTCAATTTCCATGGCAAGGAGTTCAGTGAGGGGAAATTGTTGTGCTTGGGATGATTCTTCTTCTTTCTGCTTTGCCAATTCTTTCGTAAGACCCATAGTCGTAGGTCTCCTTCTAGTTTGACCCTCTTCAACACGACTTCCTTCATAGGTGCCCATGAACTCCTATAACTTTACTTGTGACCTTTGAGCCTCTTTCAGGTACTTGAGTGCTCTTGCTTCATAGATGGCCTGTTGGCCACTCATCTGTTTGCTTTGCATCTGATGGAAGTAAATGACATATTTAGCTCATTCTAATTCAAATTCCAAGTCCCTTATCTGTGCATTCCTGTATTGTAGAAGGGAGTTTGAAATTCTTGTTTCATTTTTCTCATCACTATCTATGTGGATGAGTTCAAACTCTCTTTCCTCCTCATGATTTTCTTCTTCCTCTTTCACTTGTTGTTTACCTTTATCAATATTTTGAGTTGAGGAGGATGGCATGGCCCCTTGCCCTTTGGAGGCAACAAATACATGCCTTTCTCCTCTTTGATAGGTAATTGGGAAAGGTGCAACAAGTTTCACTTGAAAACCTTGATCATTAGTGACCTTAGGATTGCTTTTCTCCTCATGGATGATATATGTGTGTGCATCTTTTTCACCTTGCTCTTGACTGCCCTTTTGAGAGGCATTTTCACTATCTCTTGTTCCATTATCACTATCAAGACCCTTAGGACTGTCATATTCAAATTTTTCAATGCTAGAGGTGTCTTTACCATTTCTTGGTTCATATTCATCTCCATGACTGTCCTCTTCTTCATCTTTTGACCCACTGTGTTCACTGTCAAACTCAGCCTTTGAATAACTGTTTTCACTTTCTGTGGGGTCACTATCATAGGCAATCTCATTAGTCCCTCTTTTACTTTGATGGTCACTTTCTTCCTCATTAGGTGAGTTTTCTTCACTTATCTTCCCACTATATTCTTTGTCTTGCCTATGGTCTTCACCCTAAATATCAACCTCTATTTCATAACTTGCATCATCTTCATTTTTTCTATCCTCATTGTCCTTGTCTTCAGAATTTGTCCCTTCACTATCATGTATACCGTCCTCTTGGCTAGCTTCTTCTTCTCTATCTGGTTCATTACCCTCATTATTGGGCTCATGGTCCTCATTGTTTTTCCCACTGAAATCACTTTCAAACTCTGTTTCTTGGCTATTTTTTCCATCTTTGTCACTTTCTTCTTGGTCCTATTTAATTCTTTAATATGCCTCCTCTCCATTGCCCTTTGTATTTTCAGTGTCATCTTCTTCATTGTTTACTTCTTCTCCTTGACTCTCATTTGTTTTTTGACTGTCATTAGGCTCACTGTTTTAGTCTTTTTCTAGCTCACTGTTTTGGTCTTTTTCTAGCTCACTGTTTTTAAAATTATAAGTTGCCTTTGTCCTTGTATATTTGGAGTCATCTTCTTCATCATTTGGCCCACTATTTTGGTCTTTTTGATCATCATTGAGCTCACTTCTTTCATCTCTGATTTCTTCACTTTCATATCTTCTTTCTTCTTTGTCATTGCCTTTATTACTTTCTCCACTTTCATCTTCCTTTCCTTCACTGCTTTCTTCATTTTCATCTTCCTCTCCCACATTGCTTTCTTCATTTTCATCTTCCTCTCCTTCACTGTTTTCTTCATTTTCATCTTCCTCTCCTTCACTCCTTTCTTCATTTTCTGATTTTTTAGCAGAAGGTGAAAGGGGGAGGTTTTTTTGGGGAGATGATTCATGTGAAGAGGATGAATCATGGTCAGTGGAGGGTGATGGAGGTTTGTGAGGAGGAAGTTGAGATGATGATGGCAGAATTTGCAGAGGGAGAGGTTGTGGAGTTGTGAAATCATCATGGGCGACGAAAACCTCCCATGGGATGCCTTGCTATTCTAGTTGGCATGAGACAATAATTTTGATGAGGGAATGATGAAAAAGGTTTAACATTTGTTGGGATGGAGGCCTCTTTTGCATGATGGAAGAAATTTTCTCAATACTTTTACAAAGGTGGTAGGGAAAATGTAGCAGCTTGGTTTTGGTAAAATGCATGAGTAGTCTTATGTGGTAGGAATAGACTTTGGAGAACCTACCCTCACAGGTGAAGTATTTCATAATGATCTTCATTAGGAGAGCATATATGTACAATAAATGAGAAAAGGGGAACATGGTTTTGCAACCAACTTGACAACTTGGTTTCAAGAATGGGTGATAGTGGCTTAGGTCTAGATACATTTGTTTGAACCACCTTTCTCCCATGCAAGGTATTCTAGTGGCCATAGAGATGGCATTGGTGGTAAGCTCAAAATTCACCCCAGCTAGGTGTACTTGGTGGTTATGAAGGTTTAGGGAAAAGAGCTTGGTCAATTGAGGGTGACTTTGGATCTTCTGTACTCTCTCACAGAACTCATAGCATCTTAATTCCTAAAAACTAGAAACTATAGTAGGAGAGGTTATCAGTTATTTAGTGCTTAGAGGTTCAAACCTATTTTTTTCCCACCCTTCCTCTGCTTCTCTTTAGGCCTTTGACTTGCCTCATCACTGTCAACACTACCTTCCCTAGGAATTTTTTCCTTCACCCTTGCCTCAAGAATTTTGAAAAGAATTCACACTGCTTGAGGAAGGATGTGAAAATGGTGGATGAGATGGCGAGGTTGCAATGAGGTCAAGGCTCAGCAGTGTGGAGACCAAGTACTTTCTTTAGGATTTCTCTACCTTCTCTAAATTCAACCTTCAATTTTCTTTATAATCCTAGCTTTCTAAAAATAGGAATATGTGGGAAAAACTTAAATACCTCTCAAAATATCTCCACAGATGAAGCAACAGGCTCAAAACAGATTGTGGGCAAGACGGGCGCCTCCTGCACGCGTTGTCGGGCAGCTACTGAACGGACAGGAGCGCACCACGGGCGCCTCCTGCACGCGTTTGTAGAAATTATATGCACTAAGCATGCATTTGTCCTAGATCCACCTGATCTCACACTATTTAACTTTATGCAAGATACTGAATCTATTCCACTTGTTAATATTTTGCGGAAAAATTAATTGCACACACATGTGAAGCATAAACAAAAATATTCAATTGCACATAACATAGTTTTTAACTGGGAAAGCCTCAAGCTGAAAACCCCAACTATATATTATGTAACATGGAGATCATGTAACAATCCTCATACAAAGCTTAGTACATCAAGCTCTCAGTACAATCAATCATCACACACTAGTAAAGAAAAATATTGCAAATCCATGCACCGATCTTTGCCCTCCTGCTAGCCTGCCTCCACTGGGCAATCTCTGCTGAAGAATAGCTCTGAATGAATTCGAATTACTCCATCCTTGATTTTGCAATCCTCATTAGAATCTCCACTGAGTTTGTGATGTAATCAATGCATCATTATAGTCACAACAGATAGTCTATCTTGCCCTTTCACCTATCTCTCCACTAGTCTCCACTGAAACTGCCATGCACTGTAGTTAACTGCTGTATTGTTCAGTTGATTAATGAGTTATTATTTGTGAATTAATTAATCACTTAACTTACCCACCACTAGTGTATCAATTAGTTAGACTATTAATAGTTCAGCTCAACCAGTCTAACCCAGTTAAAAATGAATAATAACCCATAACTACTTCTTCAATTAGCTACAACTCTACTTGAGTTCTAACTCCAGTCCTCCATGACCAGCTCCAAGAAACTTTGAATAGTGTAATTACTTCTGTTAGCTACTATGCCACATCTGTGCACTGAACTGAAGTTCTCCAAGAGAATAAGTTGCTGTTTAGAGTCTGATTATTATTAAGAGCTAATAATAATCGACATGCATCTATTTTTAGATTGACGATCTATAAATAGACGTCGCCCAATATTTTAAAAATAGAATTTCATTTATTTTTCCAACTTGATCAACCATCCATAAATAGCATCCTGCAACTTCTGAAATATGATCATCATGTCTATAAATAGACTTGCGCCAGAAATAGCCTGCGGGCCCACTTAGTGAAGGCGACTCTTTTCACTAAGCTCATCATCTTGTTGAATCTCAATAGCGTTGTCGGGCAGTGCTGAACGGGTGGTCGTGTGTGTGCTCGGGTGGTCCTGAATGTGTAGGAGTGCAGTGCAGGTCACCTCCTACATGTTGTCGTGTGCCTCCTGCACGTAGTCGGGTGGAGTCTACACGTTGAGAGGTCGGGCAGAATCTGCATGTTGGTATGTCAGGAGGAGCCTGCATGGGCTAGGCGCGCAGCGAGTGTGTTGGGACTCGGACGGAGTCTGCATGGTGACGGTCGAGCGGAGTCTGCACGGTGACTTTTCTATAGGCGCACAACACCTTTGTACAAGAATGCAACACCCTTCAGAAAAGTATATGGGAAGTGAAAATAGGAGTGCAACACAGTTTCATAGGAGCGCAGTGCTCGGAAAATCTGTCCAAAGACTCTGTCAGGAATTTTGAAAATCTTGAAAACCCTCAACTCCTTTGCGAATAACCAAATGGTGATTGGGAGATGTTGCTTGGGTTGCTTTTATACTCTTTTGAAAATATTAAAGATAAAAACCCACTTTACTAAGGTTTATGGTGTGGTTCTCCCTTTTGCTAATATGCTCTTTTTCCTTTTGCAGGTAGTGTCAAAAAGTAATGTTTTTTTGATCCTCTCATTTCTTTTGGAGCTTGGCACTTTTTTCAAACCCTTGGAAAACTGGTGATTTTGCTTGGTTTCTCCACTTTTACATATTGAACCTATGCATCTCTATCCTTTTCTCCTTCTGCATGGATAATTGACTGTAAATGAGAGTTTGGCCTCCTTTACACTAAACATTTTCAATCTTTCCCTATGGTGTAGTGAAATGATGTTGTCTTAACAAACCATAGAAATTATTCTCTGACATCATCTTCTAATCTCTGCGTGTAGTTACCAAGGAGGATTTTCACTCTGGATTTTTGCTTATTGAATCTTTGCTTTGTGCACAGTTGTGCTCATGTGCCACTGTCTTCAGGATCTTATGCATGGGCTCTTTGCTGGGAAGAACTTTACAAACAATTTGTCATGAAACTATGATCCTATTTGTGAACTTAGGCCTGTTGTATCTCTTCATATGGGTAATGTTATTTATGAGTTTAGGCCTCTTACATTGCATTTTTTCTGCTGTTAACCATCATAAAGCATTCCTGCAGAAATGCTTTAACATGGGAAAACTATCTTTATGCAGACTTAGTGTTTGATCAAGGAGATACCTTTGGAGGCCTTTGATGTCTTTGGACAATGACAAGTTCACCTTTGTTTTCACTTGAATTCACCTTTGAATATTTGTAGAAATAGTAAATGTAGAACTATGACAATGAATAACCTAGGAGATCCTATATGACTTATTGGGATGTCCTCTGGAATAGGTTTTTGACTGAAAATCTCGAATCAGGGTTTGGAGGTGAAGACAGGGTTTTGATGCACTTTTATGCATTTCCATCCTAGATTACTAAACAACTTTGATTTATCTAAAGATCTTTACAAAAGGAGTTTTAAAATCACCTCTTCTTGAGGCACTTGGTGAGTAGGGGAAAAGTTTGGGTTACTTGGCAAACCAAGGTGTGAAAATTGAAGGCTTAGGAAAACAGAAAAAGAGTTTTAAAGGCAGAGGTGGAAAACATATTGAGAGTGAGGTACATCAGTCCATGATTTGGTCTTCGGGGAGTGATAGGATGGCCAAGGTGTGATAGAGTATTAGAAGAATGAAAAAATTATCCTGACGATAATGAAGGTAGTGAGATTTCTAGAACTCACAAGATATATGAATTTTGTTTCTAGATATTTAAGACAAGAAATTAGTCATCTAAATAGGTAAAAATTACTGATGACTAATAGTGGCTCCACTTGGGGAGGGCAGCTCCTTTTCAGGAGGTGTCCATAATTTCAGATCTCTTGGTTTATGAAGACCAGTGCCTCATCCATTGGGCAGATTTTCTTCTTTTCTTTTGCTGCTGCTTTCACTGAAGTAGTGATTTTGATAATCTGAAAGCATGATTAGCTCAAATTCACCTCTACCTACCCAACCTACTTTCCTAACATTTTCTCTTCCTTGGGTGCACTTGAACTAGCAAACCCATTGACATCTTTTCTTTTTGAAAGCAAAGAAATAAACTATCTACTTCTACACTTATTTCTTCCAAGACTTCAAATTATGCTAGTGAACTCTTCTTATTCTCTACCAAGTCTATTTGATTGTCAATATTAAGCAGTATGATAGACTTCATTCTCTAAGCTATTTGAAAATAAATTTAAAGCATGAATTGAACCAGGATTAGACAACCTGATCCATCATGAGTCGTGGCATCAATACAAACTGCACACAAACTTTATTTTCATAAGAAAACAAAAATAGAAGGTGTGAGGGCTATGTTTCATCATTTTATAATCATCCCTACCCTTATCTTTGGTTCAGATTTGAGCATGTGGAACCAGTATCTTTCATTCCTAATATATTCTCTTTGACAAGTCAAGATTCAATGATTTGACCAGCATTCTTTCACTAACTTATCAACAATAAATTTAAAACATGTTCAGCCATGATTAGGCTAGATGACTGAATAAGACATTATTTTGCACCAGTAGTGGAATTTAGGCTTGCACACTTTCAGTACTACTATTTTTTGGGTATGGGGTTGTACCTTTTTTTGAATCTCCCCTCTGTTCTATTCTTTTCTATGTTTTTGTGTTTTTCTCTTTGTGGCCCTTTATTCACACAATGGTATGTACAATGAGTGTCAAATTAAAACCTAAGGATCTTGAAAAAAGTAGTGTTTTAGTGTCCTGCCATTGACAGGACATCCAAATGCTTCAGTTCCATCTGTCTCTTGTAAAAAGAAGGCATTGTTTCCTCTAGTTGAACTGATAATGAATGGCCCTTTCCACAAGTTTTCAAACTTACCATGTTTACCTTTGTCTTCTCTCCTTGAGTCCCACTTTAGCACTTTATCTCCAATCTGAAAATAATCCTCCTTGGTTCTTCTGTCAAATATTTTCTTCATTCTTTCTTGTACTACCTTAGTCCTTTTGTAAACATCCTCTCTTGTTTGCTGTAAATGGATAGTTTGGTTCAACCTCCTTTGCATATAATTCTCTTCTAATTGCACTTCTTGTAGAAATTTCATTACCAAAACTCCCAAAGATGTTGGGAAGATGGCATCCATGCCATACAATATTTGATAGGGAGACATACCAATTGATTTCTTGGTGGTTAGTCTATCAGCCCATAGTGCATGTATTAGTTTTCCATGCCATGCTTTTTGATTATGTTCTAAGAGCTTCTTAATGATATTGACCAAATTTTTATTAGAAGACTCAGCTAGCCCATTACCTTGAGGGTAATAAGATGTGGAATGTTCCAAGGCGATGTGTTATTTATAACAAAATTCAACCATTATTTTTTATGCAAAGGAAACATCATAATCTGTGATGATCTTTTTGGGGCAACCGAATCTAGACAAGATATTGGTCTCAATAAATTTTATAATGACTGAAGCAGTGGCGTTCCTAGACGGGATGGCTTCTATCCACTTGGTGAAGTAATCAATGGCATTGAGGATCCACTTGTGTTGGGTATATGAAGTAGGGCGGATCTTTCAGATGAAGTCTAAACCCCATTGTTGAAAACGGGCTTCAACAATGATAAGATGCAAAGGTAAAGGTAAGAGTTTTCTCTTGGCATCAAAAATCTGGCATTTATGGCAAGTCATGACCCGTTTGTGGGTGTCAGGGAAAAGGGTGGGCCAATAGTAGCCAGCTCTAAGAATTTTGTTAACTATGGTTTTCCAGTAAAGATGGCCCCCACATTCACCTTCATGCAGTTCATGCATGATTTTTCCTGCATCATCCTCAAGCAAACACCCAAGCAATATACTAATAGGATTTTCCAATATAAAACTCCATCTAAAATGTAGAAATTCAAAGCTTTTTGTTTCAATAATCTTGATTTTGTCTTTGATAGGGTAGGAGGAGCATTAAGATAAAATAGTACATAAATAATATCAGCATACCAAGATGAATTCAAAAATGTTTCTTCAACATGAGGGGTTGTGCATTCTTCTTGTTCTTCTAAAGTATCAACAAAATTCATATCCAATGCTTGGAGATTTGTTTCAACCATAAGAATTGCAAGCCCTTGTCCTTTAACCAATTTAGTGGGTCTTATTTCTAAGTCATATTCTAAAATAATAGCAATCCACTTTCCCCTTTTACCATCGGGGTCCGGATTTAAAATTTCTTTGACAACAATATGAGGAACAAAAGCTATGACATGAGAATGTAAGATATAAACTATAAAATCTTTCAAAGCTTCAATCAATGTAAAGGCCTGATTTTCCATGATGTTGTACTTTAGGGGAGCATCTCTAAGGGATTTTCTGAAGAAGGCTATGGGTTTTTCTTGTCCCAACGCATTTTTTTGTAACAAAATTGCAACCATAGTGTGTTCGGATGCAAATGAGAAAATATAGAAGTCTTTGGTGAAATCAGGACTTATTAGAACTGGTGTTTGAGTGAGTGCTTTCTTAACCAGTTCGAAGGATTGTTTGGCCTCCAAAGTCCCCTTAACTCCTACCTCCTTTTTTAGCATGTTTGTAATATTTCTCAAGAGTTCAGCAAGGTTGGGGATGAATATTCTTAAGAAGTTGATTTTCCCAATAAAGGATTGCAACTCTTTAATGTTTCTGGGATGGCTGATTTGCAATATGCCTTCAATTATTTTGGGGTCTATTTTTATTCCTTCTTCAGAGATGATGTGGCCTAGGATTTTTCCTTCCTTGAGACCAAATAGTGTTTTCTTGGAATTCAAATACAGGTCGTATTTCCTACATTTTTCAAAAACTTTTCTTAAGTGGACTAAGTGCTCTTCATTGGTCTTAGAGTAAACAGTGATGTCATCGAGGTAAATGACTATGAAGTAGCCTATGTCTTCTAAAAAGGCTATTTCCATGGCCCTTTGGAAAGTATCCCCCGCATTCATCAACCCAAATGACATTTTAACATACATGAATGTACCCCAAGGTGTGGTGAAGGCAGTTTTGTGTTGATCACTTGGGAATACTAGCACTTGGTTTGTAACTGGAAAAACCATCAAGCAATGAGATTCTCTTAGAGCCAACTACCTTTTGAAGTATGTGGTCCATTTTAGGCAAGGGATAGTTATCTTTCAAGGAGGACCTATTTAGATTTCTAAAGTCAATGCAAAGCCTGATCTCTCCGGTTTTCTTCCTAACTAACACAAGGTTGGAAACCCATTCAGAGTATCTGAGAGAAACTATTATCCCAGCATCATTCATATTTTTAATATCTTGTTCAACTGGAGGTAGCAAGACAGGGTTTATTCTCCTCAACTTTTTCTTGAAAGGTTTCTAGTTTTCCTTGAGAGGGATTTTGTGTTGAATAATGCTTGTGTCATATGATTTTAAATCTTGATACCCCCATTCAAACACATCTTTAAACTCCTTAGAAAGCTCAATATAGGAAGGGTCTTGGAAAGTTTGATCATTCTGGGTTCTTTTATGCTTCCTATGTTGTACTCCTCTACATCAGCCTTAGTAGATTATATCTTTGGTTTTTTAGCTACATCATTAAAGTCGAACAACTCTTCTAAAGGTGCAAGGCCTCTTGGTAATGTGTCATTTTTACAGTGTAAGACTTCAAGGTCTCTTTGGTCTAGGTATTCAAACATTTCAGCTTCATAAGGATGTGTGATCAGATTTATATCAGCAAAAGAGGGCAACTCTGATTCATGATTTTTATCTTCAGCAGGACCATCTTCTTCATGTTCTAAGCTAGGTTTAGTCAATGTAAATCCATTCCTTGATTGCAGGAAATCATCAATTTGTTCATCACCCTCAAACACTTGCCAATGGTTAATGTTGTCAGGTACTGTAGGATGATGCTTGACTTTGATAGGGTATTGTTCGTTTGCAAGTGGTATTTGGCAATTGTTGGCAACAAATGTGAGCTCATTGGCGAGGCTATTTTGGGCTCTAGGAATGTAAGTGAGCTCATATTTCTTGAAATTTTTGAGGAGGTATAGGGCTGCATTTATGTACTCTCTTAATCTTGGGTTCTTAGCTGAGTATTCACCTTTGATCTGTTTAATGACAAGTTTTGAATCTCCCTGGGCTGATATTTTCTTAGCTCCTAAGTCTTCAAGCAAGTGTAAACCCAGGAGGAGAGCCTCATATTCTGAAATTTTATTAGTACATTGAAATTATAATCTGTAAGAATGACCCTAATTTGTGTTATGTATCTAGAAACTAGCCCCTAAACCGGCCTTGCCACATGAGCCATCAAAGCTCATGGTCCAAAGCGTTTCTATTTCATGTTTATCCCTGAGTTGTTGTTCAGGGCTGCTAGAGTTTTGGTTATCATTTTATTCATTTGAGGGTGAGTGTGAGTGTTCTGGAAGGCCTAGTTCTTTCTCACTTCCTTTTACTTGTCCACTAATCTCATTCTCATTATACAAGATAAAATAATCCAAATCTGAATGAATGGAATAAACCGGGGTGTTGTTAGGCCTATTTAGGCTACTCACCATATACTTCATGTGGGATTCTCGGTATAGTCTCCTAGTTTGATTGAAAACAGGGATAGTAGCATACAACATATCCATTTGGAGGCTGCCTTGAAGTTTGGCCCCCCATGATCTGGACAAAAGCATGCCATACTTTGGGGGAATGTCAGTGACCACTATATCCATGACTAGACTTTTGGCAGGTATTTGCGCCAAAGTGATACACAGATCCTTGATTAGACCTGAACACTTTACTCTACTTGAATCGAATGAGTATAAGTCTTTGTATGGTTTGGTTATTTCTAGGCCTAATCTCTCCATGACCACCTTAGGCATGAGGTTGTACGAGGCACCGAAATCTAGCATGGCATTGTGTAATATTTTTTCGTGTATGTTTAAGCTAATATAGAAAGGAGGGACAACTCCTTTGAATTTTCCCTCAACTTCGGGACCAAACAACAGTTCTGGTTTGTCACTGTCAAATTTAGCGTATTTGTATCATTCCCTATGTTCAAAACTTTCAAAACTTGGGACTGGTACATATCCTGAGCTACCAGTTCAGTGAGAGGTATAGTTATTTTGATTTTAGCAATCTCTCCTTCAAAACTAAAAGGTACTTGGGTTTTGGACATATTTACATCAGTTTTGTCAGCCATAAATTTTTCTACATTTTTAATTTTCTGATTTTGATTCGAGGTTTTGGTCAACAGAGTTTTCTCAGGGCCTTTAGTAGAGGTACTAGGACAGTTTGTGTCACCACTTGGTTGGCTAGTTTTGTATTTTTTAGGATCAGTTTTATTAGCCATGGTGTTGGTATTGTCTGTTGTTCTTTTAAGAATGTTTTCGGGTGTTTTCTTAACAGCAGTTTCTGAGTTGTTTTTCCTAGAGTTGTCTTGGTTTTTCTTAATCCTAAGTTCATATTTCCTATGGACTTCCATTATGGAATTTTCTAATCCCAATTCGTGGTCTTCGGAATCTTCATAATTTGTTTCATCTTGTTTTGAGGGGAAAAAACCTTGTTCTTCTTTTGTGAGAAAAACATCACCCTCGCTATTAGAGCCTATTAAGTTTAGATGATTTTCATCTGGTTGTTCAATATCTCTTTCCCCATCATCAACATAGTTATCTTGGAAAGGTGGCCTAATTTGTTGATCATTTTCCCTTTGTCTGATTTAGGGTGGGTCTCTTCTAAAGTTCTGATTCCGGTTTCTGTTTTGGGGATTTGGTTGGTTGTCCCTAGGGGGTGCTCTTTCATTTATGCTTATTCTCTCCATCATTCTTTCCATGGTTCTAAGTAGGTTTTCAATCTTGGAATCAGATGAAGAGGTTGAGGGCATGGTTTCATCTTTGTACGTTACCCTCTTTTCTGATCTGAGCCTAGCTCTCTTTTCAATTAAGTTGGCCTCTACACTTATATCTCCCTTTTGCATGTCTTCTAACGTTAGGGGCTCTCTTTCTCTTAGTTGATAGGCCATGTTGGGTTGAAAACCTTCCGGGAATTCAGCTAAGGCTAGGCCTAGTGGAGGTTTCATGTTTGGTGGTAGTGCGTTATAAACACTATTGAACCTAGTGCAGTAGTCTTGGACACTTTTCCCTGTGTTTATTTTAAGATTGTTGTATTCTGAGAGGATCTGGAGAGGGATTTTCTTAATCTCCCATTTTTTTATGAAATTTTGGTAAAGGGAAGTGAGATCATGTATGCTGTTGGGAGTTAGGCTTTTGAACCATTTCTTAGCGTCTCCTCCTAGGCTTTGGGAAAACATCCTCATCTTCATGGTTTCCTCTTCTAATTCCATGTAGTCAAAAGCATCATTCATTCTATCTCCATGCTATTGGGCAGTGGTAGATTCTGCCCCGGTGAAGTGTGGGATTCTAGGTTGGTAATCATTTGGAAAAGGTGCTAATGGTTGTGGTAACACCAGGGGGGCATACCAAGCTGCTATGATGGGAGCTAATGGTGGATTTACAAGCGAAGGATTTTTGATGTGAGATGGAGTGGTTTGCACAGTGGAGGTGCGAACGGGTGTGACAGAAGTACTTGGACCAAAAAATTGATTTTGAGCAAATTTGGGGTGAAAAGAGCAAAAGTGGTGGAGAAGTTGGAAATTAGGTGGTGTGGAAGGAGAATCTTATCCACTAGGACTCTGCTACAAGTCTATGGGCTCAAGATTGGTTTGGTCAATTCTACTCTGTGACTTGGTTCTGAAAAGGTTTCTCGTATGGTGTAAGTCAAATTGGGGATCTTGCAAGGTTGTAAGATGTTTAGGTACATAGCTTGCTTTATGAATGGGCCTATTAGTAGCTAAGTTTCCAGTTTCGGATTTTTTCCAAAAAATATTTTCTAGGTCATCAACTATAGTAGGCGGATTTGGGTCTGGATGAGATCTGGTATTGATTCTTCGCGAAGCCAGATTTCAAACTCAAAATTTAGAGAGGCTAAAAGTTTTTGAACTTTTTCGAAAGTTTACCTATTTTTGCGTTTGCTAAACTCACACAGTGTGCGACTACAATTCTAGACTTCCCATGGTGGATTCGGCACAATCCTATAGGAGTCTAGGGATACTAGTAAAGTTAGAAGGCCTACTGGAGGCCAGTGGAGTCGCCAGGTGGATATTTTTAGTTGTTTTGAAGGTATGTGTCTATGGTCCACCACCAATACTGACAAGAAGACAATATAGGAATTTTTTGGGGTTTTCTGAGTTCTTATACGTAGCCCTAAGGTTTTTGAGAGTGTCCTATAACTGAGTCATCATTTTGCTAGGATGGTGAAACAACTAGATTCTACTCTTTGGCTATTAATCTTGAGTTCTCTATGATTTGGTGAAGGTTTCTGAAGTCCTAAGGGATAATTAGATTGTCACTGACATCATATTTTTCATCATTATCACCATTGTTTTAGTGATAGCGATGAAGTAGCTATAAATCATAGGATATTGTTTAATCAAGGGATTCTGGAGTCCTAAGGGGTACTTAGATTCTCACTAACTCAAAAGGTCCGACCGTGATCACCATTATGTTAGTGTCCCGTGATTTGGAAGATTGGTAAACCAAATGACAGGGTAACATAACACCAGTCTTTGGAGTCCTAGGACCTAGCCTTCCTGGACGCAGAGAGGGCTCTCTCTATTATGCAAAGGATGTGAAATTGTTCGCTTTAAGTGTTTGATTTTAGGCTAGTTGTTAAGTGCAGGTTTGTTGTTTGTTTTGTTTGGGGTAAGATGATTAAGTAGGATAGGTGGAGTGAGAGGTTATCAAATCAATTGGGCTATGGAGTCTATGAAGTCATTGATATCTCGATAATGAATCAAGGTACATCACGGGAAAAATCTACTGTAGTTAATGGATCTTTAAAGTTTATGTATGAGGTGAAATGGACATTAATTTTGGGAACCAAGGTAGGGAAAAGGGTAGTTAAGAATCCTTTTTCAAATACCTATGAATAGAGAGATCTTAAATAATTATACGAAAAATATAATAGTTATGAGATAGGGCACACCATTTACTCAATAACAATACTTTTAAACAAATACACATTCAAGATATATAATCCAGTGGAGAAAATGAAGTAAGACAACTTATCTAACTTCAATGATTATAATTTCAAGATTTGAAAACATATAGGAAACAAATAGAATTAATAAATGTAGAGGGAACGCCTAAACATCATTCATTAAACTACAAAGAACTTTGAGGCAAAATGATCAGCATATAAAAAGGGCAAGATCGAAACAATACCTCTTTGACTTAACCTAATCAATCAATACATCAAAGAGAGATTTCAAGACATAGTTTAGATAGCATAAAACAAGCAAGGCTTACCATGAATCATGTTTGTAAACTAGCATATTAATCCAATAATGAAATAGACAAGCTTAGGTTGGCCTAAGGAGCAACTAAGAATTCCTTAAACTAACCCAGCAAAAGAAAACATGAAGACAATAGCAAGCAAGAGGACTAAGGTGCCTCAAACAACATTTATCATCCTATACTCTTTTGAGCTATTGCAATATAGAAAGATGGACATATGAAAAACAAGAAAAAACATGGAAAAATGAGAGATACTTCACCATAAACTAGACTCAGGAATCCTGCAAGCAAGCCTTCATCACTATCAACCAAGGCAAATCATCCATAAGCTCCACAACACTAGATTGTTCATCAAATTCTGAAAACCATGTATTTCTCTTAAACACATCAAAATCCCAACTGTTACAATGAATCCTCATGCCTTATATAACAAGAAAGGAAGAGGAAATCCTAATAGAGCATCTAGAAGCCTATTGGCCAACAAGAAATATCCTAACTTGTCCTTGAGGCCTTGTAAGGCCCAAGGCACAAAAATATCTAACAAATACCTTTTTTCCGGCCATATATAGAAATTTAATTGACTTTTAGGCCCTGACAAGCATATAATAAATTTCTAAACACACATTCTGTCTTGTCAACCACAGGAGTGCAGCACACTGTGTCAAAATTTGAATTTTATGCCAGGAGCACAACAGAGAGACAGGAAAAATAGGCCTTCTTGTAGCAGTGTTTTGGAGACCTTCCCAATGTCGGAAAAGGCTCCGTGATGGCTCGTTGGAAATCCATTGAAGTATAATTTCCAAATATACCTTTATTTCTTCAATATGACCTCTGCAACCTATCCAAAAAGTTAAAATTCCAAGACTTCCAGGAGCACAACACATGCTCAAAAAAGTGGGCAGAATAGTGAAAAAATGAGTGTTTTTTACCCTTTTGGGGGACCAAAACAACTCCAATTGAGCATAAAATTGGTGAGCATGATCCTCTCATGATGAGGAATCCAAAAATGTAAGCCTTTCCTCTCGAATATTCCCAGGGAAAAAATCATAGCATAGGGTGTGATGCACTCCTAGCCTCAAAATTTGCAAAAAACAAAATCTTGTTCAATTTCTCCCAAATTTGGTAGATAAGTGCCTCATGGGTCCTGGTAGACCTGTAGAGAAGCTTGGGCCAAAATATCAAGGCTAGCTTGGTCCTTTTCCTTCTTTAGCGCTTGGACCTCTTTTTGGGAAATTTTGAGTTGTTTCCTCTAATTTGGTTTCTTCGTGCATAGTGCTTAGCCATTCTCCTCTACAAGTCCAAGTTTTTGTTGGCCTTCCCCAGCTTGGATTCAAGGTGTATGTTATCCCTTTTAAGCCATGATTCCATATCATGCTCAATTTCCATGGCAAGGAGTTCAGTGAGGGGAAATTGTTGTGCTTGGGCTGATTCTTCTTCTTTCTGCGTTGCCAATGATTTCCTAAGACCCATAGTCCAAGGTCTCCTTCTAGTTTGACCCTCTTCATCACTACTTACTTCATAGGTGCCCATGAACTCCTCTAAATTTACTTGTGACCTTTGAGCCTCTTTCAGGTACTTGAGTGCTCTTGCTTCATAGATGGCCTGTTGGCCACTCATCTATTTGCTTTGCATCTAATGGAAGTAAATGACATCTTTGGCTCATTCTAATTAAAATTCCAAGTCCCTGATCTGTGAATTCTTGTCTTGTAGAAGGGATTTTGAAATTCTTGTTTCACTTTCCTCATCACTATCTATGTGGATGAATTCAAACTCTCTTTCCTCCTCATGATTGTCTTCTTCCTCTTTCACTTGTTGTTTACCTTTATCAATATTTTGAGCTGAGGAGGATGGCATGGCCCCTTGTCCTTTGGAGGCAAAAAATACATGCCTCTCTCCTCTTTGATAGGTAATGGGGAAAGGTGCAACAAGTTTCACTTGAAAACCTTGATCATTAGTGACCTTAGGACTGCTTTTCTCCTCATGGATGATATATGTGTGTGCATCTTTTTCACCTTGCTCTTGACTACCCTTTTGAGAGGCATTTTCACTATCTCTTGTGCCATTATCACTATCAAGACCCTTAGGACTGTCATATTCAAATTTTTCAATGCTAGAGGTGTCTTTATCATTGCTTGGTACATCTTCATCTCCATGACTGTCCTCTTCTTCATCTTTTGACCCACTGTGTTCACTATCAAACTCAACCTTTGTATCATTGTTTGCACTTTCTGTGGGGTCACTGTCATAGGAAATCTCATTAGTCCCTCTTTTACTTTGATGGTCACTTTATTCATCATTAGGTGAGTTTTCTTCACTTCTCTGCCCACTATCTTCTCTGTCTTGCCTATGGTCTTCACCCTCAATCTCAACCTCTGTTTCATAACTTGAATCATCTTCATTTTTGCTATGCTCATTGTCCTTGTCTTCAGAATTTTTCCCTTCACTATCATGTATACTTTCCTCTTGGATGGCTTCTTCTTCTTCTCTATCTGGTTCATTACCCTCATTATTGGACTCATGGTCCTCATTGTTTTTCCCACTTAAATCACTTTCAAACTCAGTTTCTTGGTTTTTTTTTCCATCTTTGTCACTTTCTTCTTGGTCCTCTTTACTGCTTTCATATGCCTCCTCTCCACTGTCCTTTGTATTTTCAGTGTCATCTTCTTCATTGTTTACTTATTCTCCTTGACTGTCATTTGTTTTTTGACTGTCATTAGGCTCATTGTTTTTGTCTTTTTCTATCTCACTGTTTTGGTCTTTTCTAGCTCACTGTTTTCAAAATTATAAGCTGCCTCTGTCCTTATATCTTCGGAGTCATCTTCTTCATCATTTGGCCCACTATTTTGGTCTTTTTGATCATCATTGGGCTCACTAATTTCATCTCTGCTTTCTTCTTTGTCATTTCCTTTATTACTTTCTCCACCTTCATCTTCCTTTACTTCACTTCTTTCTTCATTTTCATGTTCCTCTCCTTCACTGCTTTCTTCATTTTCATCTTCCTCTCCTTCACTGCTTTCTTCATTTTCATCTTCAACTCCTTCACTTCTTTCTTCATTTTCATGTTCCTCTCCTTCACTGCTTTCTTCATTTTCATCTTCCTCTCCTTCACTGCTTTCTTCATTTTCTGATTTCTTAGCAGAAGGTGAAAGGGGGAGGTTTGTTTGGGGAGATGATTCATGTGAAGAGGATGAATTAGGGTTAGTGGAGGTTGATGGAGGTGTGTGAGGACGAAGTTGAGATGATGATGGCAGACTTTGCAGAGGGAGAGGCTGTGGAGTTGTGAAATCATCATGGGTGAAAAAAACCTCCCGTAGGATGCCATGTTGTTCTAGTTGGTGCGACACAATCATTTTGATGAGGGAATGACGAAAAAGGCTTGACATTTTTTGGGATGGAGGCCTCCTTTGCATGATGGAAAAAATTTTCTCAATAATTTTACAAAGGTAGTAGGGCAAATGTAGCAGCTTGGTTTTGGTAAAATGCATGAGTAGTCTTATGTGGTAGGAATAGACTCTGGAGAACCTACCCTCACAGGTGAAGTATTTCATAATGATCTTCATTAGGAGAGCATATGTGTCCAATAAATGAGAAAAGGGGAACATGGTTTTGCAACCAACTTGACTACTTGGTTTCAAGAATGGGTGATAGTGGCTTAGGTCTAGATACATTTGTTTGAACCACCTTTCTCGCATGCAAGGTATTCTAGTGGCCATAGAGATGGCATTGGTGGTCAGCTCAAACTTCACCCCAGCTAGGTGTACTTGGTGGTTATGAAGGTTTAGGGAAAAGAGCTTGGTAAACTGAGGGTGACTCTAGATCTTTTGTACTCTCTCACAGAACTCATAGCATCCTAATTCTTGAAAAAAAGAAACTATAGTAGGAGCGGTTATCAGTTCTTTAGTGATTATAGGTTCAAACCTACTTGGTTTCCCACGCTTCTTCTGCTGCTCTTTATGCCTTTGACTTGCCTCATCACTGTCAACACTGCCTTCCCTAGGAAATTTGTCCTTCACCCCTGCCTCAATATTTTTGAAAATAATTGACACTGCTTGTGGAAGGATGTGAAAATGGTGGATGAGATGGCGAGGTTGTAATGAGGTCAAGGCTCAGAAGTGTGGAGACCAAGTACTTTCTTTACAATTTCACTTCCTTCTCTAAATTCAACCTTCAATTTTCCTTATAATCCCACCTTTAGAAAAATAGGAACATGTGGGAAAAGCTTAAATACCTCTCAAAATATCTCCATATATGAAGCAACAGGCTCAAAATAGATTGTGGGAAAGACGGGTGCCTCCTTCATGTGTTGTCGGGTAGCTCCTGAACGGATAGGAGCGCAGCACAGGCGCCTCCTGCACACGTTGTCAGGCAATGCTGAACAAGTGGCTGTGTGTGTGCCCGGGTGGTCCTGAACGTGCAGGAGCGCAACACGGGTCACCTCCTACACGCTTCCATGTGCCTCCTGCACATAGTCGGGCAGAGTCTACATGTTGAGAGGTCAAGTGGAGTCTGCATGTTGGTATGTCAGGCGGAGCCTGCACGGATAGGCGCGCAGCGAGTGTGTCGGGCCTCGGGCGGAGTCTGCACAGTGACGGTCGGGTGGAGTCTACACGGTGAATTTTCTACAGGCACACAGCACCTCTGCACAAGAACGTAGCACCATTCAGAAAAGTATATGGGCAGTGCGCACAAGAGTGCAACACAGTTTCACAGGAGCACAACGCCCGGAAAATTTTCCCAAAGACTCTGTCAGGAATTTTGAAAAACTTGAAAACCCTCAACTCCTTTGCTAATAACCAAATGGTGATTGGGATATGTTGCTTGGGTTACTTTTATACTCTTTTGAAAATATTAAAGATAAAAACCCACTTTACTAAGGTTTATGGTGTGGTTCTCCCTTTTTCTAATATGCTCTTTTTCCTTTTGCAGGTAGTGTCAAAAAGCAATGTTTTTTTGATCCTCTCGTTTCTTTTGGACTTTGGCACTTTTTCCAAACCCTTGGAAAACTGGTGATTTTTCTTGGTTTCTCCACTTTTACATATTGAACCTATGCATCTCTGTCCTTTTCACCTTCTGCATGGATAATTGACTGTAAATGAGAGTTTGGCCTCCTTTACACTAATACATTTTCAATCTTTCCCTTTGGTGTAGTGAAATGATGTTGTCTTAACAAACCCTAGAAATTATTCTTTGACATCATCTTCTAATCTCTGTGTGTAGTCACCAAGAAGGATTTGAACTCTGGCTTCTTGCTTATTAAATCTTTGATTTGTGCACAGTTGTGCTCATGTGCTATTGTCTTCAGGATCTTATGCATGGGCTCTTTGCTGGGAAGCACTTTACAAACAATTTGTCATGAAACCATGATCCTCTTTGTGAAATTAGGCCTGTTGTATCTCTTCATCTGGGTAATGTTATTTATGAGTTTAGGCCTCTTACTTTGCATTTGTTCTGCTGTTAACCATCATAAAGAATTCCTGCAGAAATTCTTTAACATGGGCAAAATGTCTTTATGTAGACTTAGTGTGTGATCAAGGAGATACCTTTGGAGGCCTTTGATGTATTTGGACAATGATAAGTTCACCTTTGTTTTCACTTGACTTCACCTTTGAATATCTGTAGAAATAGTAAATTTTCATAACCTAGGAGACCCTATATGACTTATTGGGATGTCCTCTGGAATAGGTTTTTGACTGAAAATCTTGAATCAGGGTTTGGAGGTGAAGATAGGGTTTTGACACACTTTTATGCATTTCCATCCTAGATGAATAAAAAAATTTGATTTATCTACAGAGATTTAGAAAGGGAGTTTTAAAATCACCACTACTTGAGGCACTTGGTGAGTAGGGGAAAAATTTTGGTTACTTGGAAAACCAAGGTGTGAAAATAGAGGGCTTAGGCAAACAGAAAAAGAGTGTTAAAGGCAAAGGTGGCAAACATAGTGAGAGTGAGGTACACGAGTCCATGATTTGGTCTTTAGGGAGTGATAGGATGGCCAAGGCGTTATAGAGTAGTGGAATAATGAAAAATTATCCTGAGGATAATGAAGGCAGTGATATTTCTAGAACTCACAAGATATATGAAATTTGTTTCTAGAAATCTAAGACAAGTAAATAGTCATCTAAACAGGTAAAAATTACTGATGAATAACACTGGGTATGGAGTTGGTTATGTGGGTTGAGTTTGAGCCCCTGTTCCCATAGGTAAATTGGTCATTCTCAAGGGTTGCTGCCAGTTTTGAGACCAATTCGTATTTTGTGAGGTGGAGAAAGGCCACTGGAACTGACATGGATTGTTTTTCCAATATGTAGGAGAGAAAGGAAAACTTGGCCAACTATTACGTGGAGAGGATTACATCGGCCAAGGGGTCATGGAAAATGATTGGGATGGCCAAGAAGAAAAAGGTGATTGTCTTTTCCATGCTGTTCCAGAGTTATTTTGATTAAATTGTGGAGAAGGAAAGAATTAAGACGGGTCTTGTGACATACCTGGTCATGCTTGCCACTGTCGACGTTGATTCATTAGATACAAAGGTTTTGTTTCTTCTTTTGCTTCTTTAAAAACTTCTTTCAACCCTGGAAGTGAAGGGAATTGCTTAGTGGCGTGGTCCTTAGTACAGATAGCACAGGTCTGGACCATGTCTAATGGACACTCCCGCTGGTTGTGCTTCTTCCGACATCGTGGAAAAAAATGGCTAAGTTCTGTTCTGCTAAAGCTTGCTTCTACTTGGCTTGTAGGACATCTATATGTGTTGTGAGGGTGTGCAAGGTATTTGTTTTGATATCTTCTAAGAGATTACTGAATTCTGCTCTAGTCATGCTGCCACCTGACTGTTTGTAATTCCTAGTAACTGAATCTTGTCCAGCTGGTCTATTCCGCGTACTACCTCGAGATCACTTGATACACAATGCAATAATGCCATCATAATCTTCTTGATATATGTCCCCTTTTCCCATTATATTAAGTGTTTCTACCTATTCTTCTTTCATTCCTTTAATAATTGTTTCTTTTAGGATATCTTTAGACAATGTAGTATATGGAGATATTTTCAAATTATATTGAAATCGTTCAACATATTCTTCTAATGTCTCATTTTCTTTTTTAGACATGTTGAAAATTTCATATTTTAGTTCTTGAGTCTAGCAATAATCTTGGTATTTATTAAGAAAAGAGTTTTTCATCTGATCCCAACTATTAATGGTTCCCCCACCGCGTCCCATAAACCAGCGTAGTGCTGCCCCCTTCAATGTAGAGGGGAATAGTTTCTATTTTTGAGGGTCAGTGGTGTAGTCATATCCCCTACATAAAACATAAAATTCAAATAAAAATGCATTTCGATCTTCTAAGTTCAGTCCATGGAAGGTGGGGATGTTTTGTAACATGATAACTTTCATAGGGGAATTTGCAGCCAGATCAACAATGGGATACTCCAATGTTGATGTCTATATCTGGTTTTGGTTATGCGCCATTTGGTCAAAGATGTGCCAATAACCTTCAGGAATTTCCTAGTTTGGGAGGATAATTTGAGTGGAATTAGGGGGTGGATTTGGAGGAGGCTTTGTAGCACTACCTAGATCTAGAATATTGGGTGTCTTTGTCTCACCAATATTTCAGGAGATCCAGGCTCTGGAGTTTTTATCTTTACTGCACTACTGGTTTCTCCCTCTCCTTCTTGAAAATTTCAAGAATTCGCCTCTCGCGAAGGGTTGGGACTCAAATATTCTATAGTCTGAAAGCTCTATTCAAACCCTTCTATTTCGCTATGAATCTCGGCATGGGCTGCAGATGGTGAGGCTACTGCCTGAGGGATTATAGTAGGACTCTTTTCAGGAATGGTTTTGGGTCCTACGGATGACTGGGATTCAGTGTTCCTTATGATTTCGTCTATGTATGTTTTTCTGCCAAGGACCACTGACCCCTTGGGTTTTGCAGATTTAGATGGGGGGTTTCGCTCTAATTCTATCTTTTTATTCCTAGTCATAAAAAAAAAAAAAACACCTATCCTATTTAACCTCTGCACAATTTTTGAGAAGTGGGTTGGAGAGCAAGAATTTTTCTTGCTAATACGTAGGTTCTTACCTCTTGTTTTCAATACCCAATTATTTCACGACAAAAAGAAAAATAAAACGATATCACTCCTAAACACTCTCCCTGGAAATGACGCCAAAATTTTGAGTCAAGAAGGTGACTGTTAAAGGTAACCTTAATGCTTCACATTAATCATCAACCCAGGGCAAGTCCTTTTATTTCAAGAATGCGAGAAAAATATATGCGAGTGAAATCATAGGTTAACTACTCTAAATCGTTGTAAGAAACGTTATCTAATTCTCGAATTTCAATAAAACCAACTCAAAAGTAAACTATGAAATACTTCAAATAAATCAAAGGAATAAACTCTTAATCTAAACCTATGCAGAAATAAACACTCAATGTTGAAATAAAGGATCTTTGCAATTGAACATCACGCTTAATGAATTGAACAACAACCTGGATAAATTGAACATCAATCCTAATGAATTGAACAACAATCAATTATTTAACATTTTGCAATGGAATTCTCTATAACTCAAATAATAACAATATTCAGAATTGAACAACAAACCATACATTCACACTTATGATGGAAAGACTTAAGAAAAAACCGTATGCAGAATTGAACAAAAACTACTTAACCATTCTGAAATTAATCTAATGAATGTAAAGGCGTCACTCCATAATAAAGGAACATCAATGATAAATTCAAACTATTGAAAAGGGAATTGCAACACATCACACTTGAGATTAATGAATTGAATGGTAATTCTACAAAGTGTAAAGAATAACTAAATTGAAAGAATCAAGAAATAAACATATAACACAAAATAACAGGTGAACTCCCAAGGACCGGGCCTGAAGCCTCTAGAAGTCTTCTGCCAAGAAATAATCAGAATCTGCTTATAATGAAAACACCAACTTCTTCATTAATCAATGGGGCAATACATCATCACGAGTTCGAAGGTTCTATCTGAATAAGTTTATTACAAAAAATTATATTACTTGAACAACTCTTTGTCTCTTTCACCTACAACCTTTTATAACTTAAAGGTGAAACAAAATAGAATAACAAATTAGCCATCAACCGAATGCTTCAAGAATAGGTGTGTCTCTGCGTCTTTTGCTGATTCATAGGAATCAATGTGATTCCATTTAATTTTCTTAACTGCAGTTGTTTATTCGTTTTGGTCAGTAGTCAGTTTGTTTTGATTCTCTATCAATAAAGACATAAAAAGTTGGTTTTCATACTATTAATGTATGGATTAATTTGTCTTGCGAGACAAGACCGATCTCCCTAGTACTAAAAGTATCTAGCAACAAACAGCCAAATAAACTAATATTTCTCTAAGCATATATGATTTACAAAAAGCTCTATAGAGGTGTAAAAGACTTACCGTATGTCCAGCGCTTGTTTGAAGTCGTTGTTGTCCCTCACGTGCTTGAAGGAGTTTTCCTCGTAAACCTGCAGTCACAAACAAGAAAAATATTACATAGCACCTGTATAGAAATCATCATAAACCATGCTTATCATAGTGATCAAGGAATATATGAAATAAACCATTGATTGAAAGCTTATTGAGAAAAATGAGTATATTTGTATTAATTTCAAAAGAAGAAAATCCTTACAACTTGAGCCTTGATGTTGCACAGGACTTTCCGGGGTCTGAAGCAAGAATCTCCTTTACTTTGATAAGCTCTGCACTCCTCCAACCAAGACTAATAGAGGTATGTAATCTCTCCTCACAAAAGTCTTAATCAACTGAGTCTGAATCTCAACAGCACTTAACTTCAAATATTCTAAAGCTTCCACTCCCCTTGAGGCTACCCAATGCCTCTTTTTATAGTAGAATAGAGGAGGTTTCTTGTTCCAACTATGAAGGGATAGAATCCTCCTTCAAAGGGATAAGCTCCTCACATCAAGGGGTTAGCTCCATAAGGTAAGGGATTCATGCACCTCACAAGAGCGGTTCTGCCACCGCAAAATCCATTCTAGAAGCTTCCAGAATTCACTTTTATTGAGCTTTTTGGAATTTACTTGCGCCTTTTTGATCTTACAGGGGTCCGCACCTTTAACACAGATAAAGTGCGTTCAGGTACGCAAGAGAGCTGAACATTAGGTGCGGGACCGCAGGCAAGATAGAGAGAAAGTGTGACACCAAAGTTTAGGAGATTTTTAGGAACATTTCTCTGATTTTCAAGGCTTGACATGAGGAACTGATATGTTAGACTTGCAAAGGGAGAAGTATGAGTAATAATGAGCTCATACACATAGCAGAATGTCAGGATGACAATTTTCAGTGTAACAGATTTCCCCCTAAAGTGCAAAGTCTGGAATAGATGATGCTGAAGTATGTCATATATGAAGAGTGCAGTACTTTATCATTTCAAGGATCATCCTGTGGACACCCCAATCGGAACCTGTAAAAACATTCCATGCAAAGTATATATATATATCATCGCTGAGGTAGGCATTCCCATACTCAGATCAAAACTAACTAGAAACTAATTCAAACTGTTCTATACAGGAATGATTTTGAGTACATCACAGTATAGACATGTGTAGACACAGTATGGACGCAGCCATCTGTTTATAAATAGTCCACTGTATAAATGATAAAAAAATTCCTCGCAGCCTGGATGGTAGAAACTAGATCCAGGGTCTTGATTTCCGCATCTCGAACTAGTACGATTCTATCCATGTGAATAAATGTGTTGAAGTCGAACATGGTAGAAACCACTTGATTACTAGTCAATGATGTAAACTGTTAACAAGTGTGAGAGTAACCACCAGTAATGTCAATGGCTCTCAAAGTACCCAGTACAATCCATGAAATGTGAATGAATGAGCTGAAGTCGAACATCTCACGAAATCATTCGATCGAAGGTCGATGATGTAACCCGTCGTCGAAAGCGAGAAACCTGCCATTAAGGCATGCAGATTTCAAGGTACTGACGATTTCTAGATCAACTTTCTAGATAATGAGTTGTCGTCGATAGAAAGCGATCCGTCGTAGGCAAGCCCACAACACGAAATCATAGATCAAGTTTTGAAAATATATTGGCAAGGACTGACTCAAGGATGGTCAAAATGGATGACAGATATTTTGGAGATGAATGGTTTATTTGAACTGTCCTCTTGAACACATAACGACACTGCAGATGGCTTGGTGACAGTTGACCCAAAGCTAATACCCAGGAACCGGATGAAGACTTTCAAATGAGGTTTGATTAACTGTTAGGCAAAGGATTTCCCAACCCAGGTGATTGAAAGTGTCGTGTTCAAGAGTGGTTAACTAGATTTTCGAAAAATCAAAATACAACAAATAAGTCATTTTTCTCTCTTTTCCCCCACCATTTCTGGCAAGTACCTCTTTATTTTTGACAAGCTTGAGGAGGATAACATTTTCTTGTTTATAAGCTCATCCTTCGAATGAGTCCAACTTAGTTTAAGATTCGAACCCTAAGAAGGAGTGGTTCGTTCCTGTTTAAAATTGAACAGGTCCTTTACTGTTAAATTTTAACGAGTCCAGTATAGGAGAAACTCGATGTTTTTCATTTTTAGGGAGTCAGAAGAAAAAACTTAAGAAAACTCCATGGGTGTACTTTTTCGTAAATTTAGTCTCTCGAGCCCGAAAAAGGATAAAATAATGCGGGAGAGAACTCTATTGACCATAATTAGTCAACGTATACCTTTTTCGTAAATAGTCCATTTCAGTCCGGAAAAGGGGTAAACTTATACTGAAGGGACGATCATTCATTTACTTTAACGAGTTCGAACAATCAAGTACTCGGCAATATTTTCATGTTTAGAGAGTCTGAAAAGGGCTTAAAAGAGAACTTCAATGTTTCTCTTTTTCGTAAAATTTTGAAAGAGTCTGAAAAAGTGATAAAAGTATGCTCTTTGTTGAAAAATGGTCAATTCTCCTAATAAATCCAATTTCTGCACAAAAACTTGAAACATTACACATACCTGTTTAAAATAAGTAAAAATGCTTTCAAAATACCCTTTTTAAAGTGAAAAATAAACAAATTAAAATTCATCTATTCGAAAAAACTTATAAAAAGGACTTTTTCAACTTCATTTTTACCGTTCAAGTTCAGAGTGAAAACTAGAAGCTTTTGGGTAAAAACGTTCCTGTGAAGATTCCGGAAGATCCGTCCGACGAAATTGAGAATCGTTAGTCCCAGGTAATCCATGACCTCTTAATATTGCTTTTCATCCATTTACAATTCTTTTTAGGCTTTATTTTTCATTTTTTAAGGGAAAAATATGTTTAAGAAACCGCCCACAAGACCTGCGGACCCCGACCTTTTTCTATGTAGAAAAAGGTCGTGGGTCCGCACTTTACCTACAAAACACGTGCGTTCCTACGCACTGTGTACGAAGGAAAAGTGCGGTCCCTGCGCAATTGAATCTCAAAATCAAAATTTTCATTTGCCGCCCAAAAATTTTCAAATTAGATTGTTCTAACTTATCTTTTTATGCATTGTAAGATTAGCAAGATGTTGATTTGGAGAGAACGTGAGCATGAGGATGTGGACGACGCCACGATGCTCCATTTTCCCACAATGCAGGCTTTAAGAGCATGCGGTTTGTATAAATTCTGAGCCTTTCAAGGCATGAGGGCACAGGTAGACCTCCTGACATGGTTGGTAAACAGGTGGAACGTGCAGGACCAATGTTTCATTATTGGCGGTCACCGGCTCGAAATTGAGCTAGAGGATATTTATTTTCTAACTTGTTTGTCCAAGAGGGGCGAACAACTTTCCTTGTTTGGGACTAGGCCAGGTGGCCAAACTGTCGCTAGTCTTTGACAAGAGTTCTGTAATGATGAGGCAGACCCCAGGGACAAACAGATTGATATAAAAACTATCATCCGTCCCTAGCTGAAAGTGATTGCGTTTACTATTACCAGATTGTGTGGGAGTGCCGCACTGCATGTGGCTACCAGTTCCCAGATGCGTATTGTTGTGGACTGTTTTCGAGGCACCATTTTCAACTGGTGCAAAGCTGTATTGGCCAATGTAAAAGGCCAACTAACTAGAGAGAAAAATGGAAAACTAAATAACTTTGGATATGGATCCATCGTGGTCACTTTTTCTCTAGAGAGGGTACCCATGCTAGCTCCGCAAAGTATTCCTGTTGATGCTGGTCGACCCCGAGAACCTAGGATGGTTCGTTGGGTTGCATTGATGGCCCGTCACGGTATTTAGGGCGCTGAGATTGTTCGATTTCCTCCTTCATATTTTCGTTGGCTGGACCGCCAACTTTTTGTCATTGAGGAATTTCCATATGCTAGGATAGATTTCCGCGGAGATCGGGAGCTGACTCTCCCAGCAGGGGAACAGTGGGATGAATCAAGTAAAATCATTTTCAACGAATTCTAAGTTCTAATTTTTTATTTTTGATCGTCTTGTCAATTAATAACCAATTTTTTTTTATGAATGCAGATGTGGGTCCACGGCGACTAGCCCATCTCCAGCCTTATGACAGAAGGCAACCAGTTGCAGCTGCACCAGCCCCAGTAGGCCAATCAACAGAAATTTTGTCTGATTTAGAGCATCATCTAGAGCGTCTGACTCTAGATATTCCAGAGACGGACATAGATGAGATCCCACTCAGATTGCAGAGATACGTGATTGGTGTTCCAGGACCTTTTAGGAGGTTCCTGTGTAGGGTGGCTCGGGCAGTGGTTTCTTATCGTGATCATCATCAGTGATGGCATGATCGTGTTGTAGACTCATATTTTCGACTTTTTGTGTTATCATTTTGCCGATCATAAGGTGTTTCCAACCTATGATCGAAGACGATGTATATTTTTTGAAAACATTTTATACTATGATATATCACTATTTACCGGCTATCTGTGTACATATTATGGATGTTGTTTGTTTTACTGTTTTGATTATTGCAAATGTCGATTTATCATACTAGAAGCAACTGCGTCTACTAATGTATTTAAATGTCTTGGAATATGTTGATATTCAGTGTAATCAAATTCACGTTCCAAGAGACGAACTCTTAAAAATAACCATAATAACACTGGATTTTTAATGGCATAAACTCTGTTTAATTGTAATACAACAAGTTCAGAATCCAACCTAACAATCAAACTCTGAATCCCAAATGATATGGATTCAGATAATAACTCAATCACTGCACTATACTCGGCAATGTTATTTGTTGTTTGACCAAGGCTTACCCCATGCATGGATACTAACTCGTTAGAGGGTGAATAGATAACCCAAGCTGCGGAAGAAATGTTCCGTGTACTACGACAAGCACCATCAGCAAAACCAATGTAGGTTTGAAGAGACGTCGACATCTGCAATATCAAGAGTAAAACTTAGATAAGCAGGAATAGTGATAAAAACACACTTCTAAACTAAGCACGCTTTTCTAATCTAAAACACACCAGCAGTAAAGAAATCTAATCTAATAAAAAATATCCATACCAAGTTAAGCATAGTATCGCTTCAGATAAAGTCCATTTCTGGGTTTATCTAAAGGGACACCGTCAAAATCTATCAGCTCATAGGCCCCTTTAGCTAGCTTTCGCTTGACAATGAAAGGGCCATGCCACATGGGCACGAATTTCCCAGCTCCTAGCTTATCGTTGGCTTGATCATAAACTAAGACTAGGTCTCCTTCTGAAAAATTTCGAGGGGTAACACTTCTGTCATACTGAGCTTTTATTCGTTTAACATGAGCCTCGTTTGCTATTACGGCATTTCGTCGATTCTCATCCAGCTGAGCTAAGTATAGGAAACGTTTCTCCTCCTCAGACGTAGCTGGGAGTAATTCTATGGCTAATTTCAGTGACGAAATTTCGCATTCAATCGACAACACAGCTTCCAAACCGTAAACGAGTTGAAAGGGAGTGAAACCAGTTGATGTTTTTACTGAGGTTCGATATGCCCAAAGTGCTGAAAATAACATGGAATGCCAATTCATTTTGTGAATACCAATAATTCGTCTAATCATGGTGACTAAAACTTTATTTATAGCTTCGACCAGACCATTGGCTTGTGGATAATATGGAGTGGAACTATCGTGGCGCAGGCCAAGTTGATCTGTCAGTTCAGTCATCATGACATTTCGAAAATGACTTCCATGATCTGTAATAATGGCTTGAGGAACACCGAACCTAGAAATTATGTGATTAAATACGAAAGTTGCAGCAGTCTTGCCGTCAGCCGAAAATGTAGGCATCGCCTCGGCCCATTTAGTAAAATAATCTACTGCTAAGATAATATATGCATGCCCCCCGGCCGAGTGAGGGTTACATGTAATAAAATCGATACCCCATTTCGCGAAAGGACCAACAACAATTATGGGATGAAGAGGAGCGGGTGGCGCGCGCATCTTACGATCAAAAAGTTTACAATTATGGCATTTCCGGACTGCATAAATACAATCTTTGAATAATGACGGCCAGAAATAACCAGCGTGCAATATCTTTTGGGCTGTGGCATACCCAGACATATGACCACCACATGCTCCAAAATGGAAATCATTTAACACCTTTTCAGCTTCTTCATGAACAAGACAATGTCTGAAAACAGAATCCGCTCCACGAAGATAGAGTGTTTCACCAATAATATTATACTGTTGGGATTGGAAGCGTATTTTCTGTCGTTGAGATTGTGAGATTTCAGGCCGAAAAGATTGGGTTTGGAGATAAAAAATAATATCTCCATACCATGGATCTAGAGTATTGATAATAAACAGAGATTCGTCCACAATGGGCTCTTCTGCCACAGTTTCAGTATCAGTAGAGGGAAAATCACACATCAGTTCCGCAAATACCAAAGATTTCTTTGCCTTGGATTTCTCAAACTCCAAGTCAAATTCCTGTAGGATGACTATCCATTTGGAATACTTGCCCCCTAGCAATTGTTTGGTTAAAATATACATCATAGGGTTGCAATCAGAAATTACAGTGGTTTTACGTAACAAGATGTAGTGCCTAAATCTTTGGACGGCTTGGACAGCTGCCAATGCCAATTTCTCCACATGTGTATATTTGATCTCGGTCGGATGTAGATTCTGAATAAGATAGTAAATCACATGTTCAGTATGAGGTTCATCTTCCTGAACTAACACCATCCCAATGGTGGAATGAGAAGCAGCGAGGTACAAAATGTAATCCTGGTTGTAGTTGGGAGGATGCAATAACGGTGCATGGGTTAACGCGTGTTTAAGTGCATCAAAAGATCGATCAGCGATCTCATCCCAAAAGAATGGAATGTTCTGTTTCAGCAACCGGGTAAAACCCTTTGTAAGCTCGGCATAGTTAGGAATGAACCGACGTAAAAAGTTTGCTTTCCCTTGCAAACTTTGGAGTTGGCGTAAAGTCGAAGGAGGAGGTAATTTAACAATAGCTTCGACCTTCGACGGATCGACGCGAATGCCTGATTTTGAAACAAAAAATCCTAGTAAACGACCCGATTCTACATAGAAAACACATTTGTGTGGATTTAGCCTAATTTTATAATGCTGACACCTCATAAAGATAGCTCGTAAGTGTGTGAGATGGTCGGCCCTGCGTGATGAATGAGCAGGTAAATCATCGAGATACGGCTGCACAATGTGCTTAATGTCATGAAACGCGTAAGACATTGCCCTTTGAAAAGTTGCTCCAACATTCTTCAAACCAAAGGGTAGCTTGCGATAAGCAAACGTCCCCCACGGAAAAATAAAAGCTTTTTTTGGCTGATCAACAGGGAGTATGTTTATTTGATTATACTCGGAAAATCCATCCATAAAGGAAAACATTTCACTACCGGCACAATCATCGATTATTTGATCGATATAGGGAGTTGGATAATTGTCTTTGGGACAAGCTCGATTAATATCCCTATAATTGATACATACTCGTATGGTTCCTTGTTTTTTAGTCACAGGAACAATATTTGATACCCAATCCATTAAGGGAATTGGATATATGAAACCTCCACGAAGTAATTTTTCAACTTCTGCTTTGATAGCAGCAGCTTTTCTAGGATGTATTTGACGTAAACGTTGACGAACAGGTTTAGCATCCGGGTAAGTCTTGATTTCATGTACGACAATTGACGGATCAATTCTTGGCATTTCTTCATAGGACTAGGCAAACACATCACGGAATTATTGAAATAGGGCTTTATAAGCTTTAATTTCATCTTCGGTACAACAAGCACCTATATGAATGTTTTCAATTATTCCTGGTTTTACTGAAATGTCAATTGGAACTGTTCGAGAAATATTTTCCAAATTTAACTCAGAATCAGGATTTTGCAATGGATTCTGGGGTTCTTTGACATATTCAGCAGTAAAAATTGAAGCGAAATCATCTTCAAAATGATCTAGTTCAGGTAAAAACGAAGATCGGTGATGCAGATCTTCCCATGGTAAATCATCAACGGACAAAAATTCACGAATGTGCTCATCAGTATGAACAACATCAGGAAATGTTGTTGTGGCTGAACTGGATATAGAAAGTGATTCCTCACAGATCCCATTCATTGGATCATTTTCGGTTGAAGAGGGGTCGGAAAGTGACTGTACAGCCTGGTATGCAATTTCAAATGGACTCAAAGGCATCATGCCATCAATTGAATCTAACTCGGAATCAGAAGGTATGATCCAAGGATCATCAAACATAATAGTATTTGATGAAATCATGTGAATAGTTGCAACGACAGGCGATACATTAGGAGGAGGAAAGGAAAAAGTTCCTAGTAAACTAGAATCTTTAACTAATCCTACTCCAACATCCTTATAAGGGATAGTCGCTTTACCAACATGCTGGATTGTTTCTGTAGAGGCTGGGTCGGAAGAGAAATAAGTTAACTGATATATTGTGACGATCTTTCCTTGATATGGAAATTTTATGAGTCGAAAGACCGAAGAAACAACAGCAGTCATCGCATAAGACCAACTGCGACCTAGAAGAAGGTTGTAATCTAGAGGGGCATCAACCACTTCCACATCTAGATTTATGGTTTTACCTTCGACCCCTATGGGTAAATCCTGCAAAATACCAAAAGGGTGGAAACCTCGACCATCAAAAGCCTTAAGAATCATCGGAGATTGGTTAAGTGTAGGAGAACCAAGCGATTTCCAACACTAAATCGACATAATACACGTTGAAGCTCCCTCATCAATCACAGTCCGATAGATTGGTCTGTTTTTTACTAACACTGGTATCTGGAAAGCCATTTGATGAGGTAGACGAGGTGTACTATTTTCTAAATCGAAGATTATAAGATTAGAATCCTAAACATCTACAGCTCCTATAGCAGAAAAAATCAATTTACGCTGTGCTGGGCATGATTGCAGCACTTCCAAATCCGACATTGCTAAAGGGGAAATAGTTAAGTCTTCAAAAATGTTGTAATTCTGAGCAGCTCTTGCATGTGGATTGAAAGCTGATTTACGAAGAACACCTTTAGCAGGCGGTTTGATTATTAAGTTTGGATTTTGTTTCTCGATCTGTAGTGGACCAGAAACAGGAGGAGGTGTAGTTGATGCATTTGCATTAGAAGATTCTGCTTCTTTCCCGTCAACAGGATTCTTAGTACCGTAATCTTGCGATCACGTCGCAATCCTTACATGAGACATCATCAAAATAGGTTCTTCTGAAGCAGTCGAAGTGGAACCAACCATCTTGCTATCTTGAGTCGGAAAAGGATCCTTCAAGACAGCAGGTTGTTGTGAACCTTTAACGAATTTTGCAACCTCTGCTCGATGTGGGCATTCCTTAGTAAAGTGATCCTCATCACAAATGTAACAAGGATAACGAGGTTTGCGCTTTTCGTCATTGGATTCATTTTTATCATTTTTCTCTTTTGAATTCTTTTTGTTTTTATTCTTCCCTTTCTTTTTACCACCGGATTTAGATTTAGCCGTAGATGTCTCTACGACATGAATGTCGGCAGAAACTTCGGGGGAAGATTCTCCTTTCGGGGAATCTGGTAAAGTTATAATAGGAGAAGAATTCTTTGAAGATTTCTTCTTGCTTTTAGTATTGACTGTACCAATCATACCATCAGCGACATGAGACCCTGAAGGAGCAGCAGCTATTTGACCTTGTTTTGGAAGGTCGAGGATTTTTTCGTGTAAAGTACCTGACTGCGTATAAACGAGGTCAAGGTACTGAGCTTGAGAAATTACTTGCTCTTCAGTAACAACACCAGCCTTAGCTACATCTTCAGTAATCTTGGGTAACAATGATTTAACAAACCATTCCGCCAAAATTTGATCCAGAATATAAACTTTCACCAAATGTCTCCTACGTCGCCATTCATGGATATGATCAGAAATATACGTAGACGTGGATTGTTTCAGCGAAGTTAATAATTCCGTGCCATTTTCGTATCTGACTGGCAACTGAAAATGAGTCAAGAAGGCAGTTGCTAACTGACTAAAGTTATGAAACGAGCCTCGTGGTAACTCAATGTACCATTTGGCTGCAAGACCAATAAGAGTCCTTTGGAAAAGACGTAAGCGAATCGAATCATCAATAATTGAATTAGACGCACACCAGAGGTGATAAGTCATGACGTGATTTGATGGATCCTCTCCTGACTTACCTTTGAATTTCGGTATATCACTAGGCAACTTATGCGGCATTGGCGGCCAGTACGAATAATAGAAAATCGGATCATTCGTAAGGCGCGTCAAATCAGGTAAATCCAAAGTTGAAATAAACGGTAACTGACGGTTAGGGTCACGAAAACCTTGAGTAGCCAAAGCAGTTCCAGGAGGTGGATACCCAGGATAACTGGGAATCGGATTTGCGTTAGGAATTGTGTGACCTCCTGGAAAACTAGGATTAACTGGACCAAACTGGGGTTGTTGAGGCTGCTGATAAGTGTAGCCAGGGTACAGTTGATACTGATAACTTGGATTTTGTGAACCGGGACCAAATTGAGGATATCCTTGGTACAGTTGATACGTGAATTGCGGTTGACTTGTGACAACTGTACTTGTACCAGCTTGTCCTGCAGGCATCTGAACCGAAGTCTGAACTGAAGGTCCTGACTGGGGTATAGAGACTTAAGGGATTTGCATGGATGCAGGGATAGACGAACTCAGAGTTACAGATACTCCAGAAATAGGTGTTACAGGTTGGACAGACGTTGCAACGGTTGCAGCAGTTTGAGGCAGAGTCTGAGGTGTACTAGGCGCAAACTGCTGAACAGAACTAGGTGCAGAAGTTTGAATAGTTGGCTGGACAGGTTGTTGGGTTAAACCAGAAACCAAAGGCTGTCCAGGTTGATAAGGTAGCTGCATGTTAGGCTACATAGGCTGTTGATACTGGGATGGATCCCACACCATATTCATTCCGGGTTACTGTCCCACAGAAGGTTGAATGTAAGGATCATAACCTGGTTGAACATAGGGTTGATAAGTAAGTGGTAAATTTCCGGCTCCTTGAACAGATGACTGACCAGAAGGCCGTTGATAACCTTGAATTGGGTACTAACCTTGAGGTTGATAACCCTGAGGCGCGTACTGAAGCTAGGGTTGATAAGGATCCTGAGGAGCATATTGAGCTTGGGGTTGACCCTGGGGTATGTACTGTCCTGAAGGTTGATATCCTTGAGGTATGTACTGTCCTTGGGGTTGTCCCCAAAAATAATATGATTCCACAGTTTGTCCTAGGAAAAAGCTACCTTGAGGTTGACCCCCAGGTGGTAACTGACTTCCTGAAGGTTGCCCCCAGGCGGTAACTGACTACCTTGAGGTTGCCCCCCAAGCAGTAACTGATTTCCCTGAGATTTCCCTCCAGGCGGTAACTGACTGCCTTGAGGTTGAGGATTCGGAATATTACCAGACATCATAAAGATTTGCTCTGCGTTCGATGTTTCAATTTTAATTCCACTTAAACCAGATGATAACACGCTTTCAATCGGTTGAGGAGCTACCCTCAAGAAAGTACTAAACAGAGCCTGATATCCCGAAGGAACAAAAGGACCACCGTGTAAAAATGCTTCCGGTGTCTGGGAAAACATGGATGACTCTCCTGCCATAATGGATGACGGATAGTAACCTCTGGGTGTTGGATGAAATGGAACTCGAGGTGGAGAAAAAGCAAGACCCGGATTCTCTAAAAAATTTGTTAAGGATAAATACCAAGCAGAAGTTCGAATAGGGCTGTAGAAAATTGATTCACGTTCCCTAAGATTTAAAGACTGAGGGGAATCGGGAAGGGATAACTCTTCGTCTAGATTAGTAAGTTCTTCAATAGAAATTAGTCCAAATGGAAGATCGTTAGTGACAATATTTCTTACCCTAGTTGAACCAGGATCGCTAGAAGTTGGTGTAATAAATCCTGAAGATGTTTCCAAAACAGAAGGTTCAGTTTCAGGTTCAGAGATTTCAGGTTCGTCAGCTAGTTCATTGGTAGGAGAAATACTACCAGTAACTTCAGAAACCGAAATTGGCTCTTGAATGTGTTCTGTTATGGGTGTTTGATAATCAGGATGAACAACTATAGATGAAGTCCCAACTTTTGTTGATTTAATCCTACCGCTACTAGATGATACCAGAGCACGAAGCCCTTCAAGCTGACTTGGTGTATATTCAGGGGGTTTCCCTTGTAGTCTCTGGGATTGTCTCGGCAATTCCGCCATGATTAAATATTTAACTAATCACACGCAAACAAATAAAATTTCAATGAAAACACCTAAAGTCTCTAAAGAAACAAACAGCTGAATCACACGCTTAAAAATCTAAGAGTTCAAACCACACACAAACGGTAACTTCCCGTACTAAAAACACTAGTTGGTGATGAAATCCAACTTAGTAGAAATTCAATACAGAAAGCACGGTTGGAACAGTTACCTCGAAAACTTGCTTAATGAAATAGACTGGCACAAGTTTCCTCACAAAACCATCTCATGTGAAGATAACCCCCCAGAGAGTCCAAGTGAGTCTAGTCGACGTCTGCTCCAAGTACAGTGAGATCTTTCCTTCACCGTCACCTTAGGAAATACTCTTAAGTTTGTAGACACTAAGGTTACCAATAGTAACAAATATAACTGGGGGAACAGTCTACGATCCGATCCCACGCGTAAGGGCAGAGTATCAAAGCTCAATCCCCTTGAAGGCTCCTCGACATGGTTAATCCGAGGTTTACCAACAAGTGACCCCAGGCTCCTCGACAATGGTTAATCTAAGGTTTACCATTTGTAATACGCACAAAATCTTCTATCTTCCCCAATGAAACAGAATTGATTGTCTGAAAGGTTCGGACATGATCTCGTGATTGACTTCTTTAAGAGAAGCTTCATAGATTATACAAATTACGATTGGGTTTATTTCCTACCGCAAGATTTGTCTACTTGTTTGTTTTACTACCTTGGAGAGTTAATTACTCCCTACTCCAAGATACTAGCCTAAGCTATGTTGGTGATAAGAGCCCTAGAAAATAAAAAGATTTCTAGATGAATTTTAATTAAGCGTTACTTTTAAGAGTTGTTTCTTAAGTCAATGGGTGCGGAAATGAAACTCTGATGGTGTGAAGACTCGACTTCCAAAAAACACTAAAAATTCACCTAAAAATGATAATCAGATCGTTTCCTTTCAATGAAATTCTAATTAAGGAAGAGTTGGAGAATGCAATTCTTTTAATGAACAATTCCTTCTTTAAACATAAAGAGCAATTGAAAGAAAATATTTTTGTCTTTTCAGCAATAACTCCAAATAAAACAAACTATCAAAGCTCATAAGAAAATCCTTTCACTTTCAAAACTTGAAGCTACAAAACAAGTTTCCTTCAAAAGAGATCTACAAAATTTTATAAAAAACACTCAAAACTATCAAACTAATTCTGAGATCTACAAATTTTTAAAAATCTAATCGAATAAAAGCTTTAAGACTTTTTTTTTTTTAAGAATGTTTTACTTAGTTATTCAGCAAACTAAGGATCTATTCGTTCAGAATAACAAACAGATCAAAAACACTCAATTATGTTTTTATAAAAAATGAAATTCAAAAACCAATAACAAAGTTTCTTTTCGAAGATTTGCAAAGAAACAGGTAACTCTATTTCTCAATAAAGGATGATTTCATAATCAGGTCAGATTCAGCAAAAGACAAAATACCAATGTAATCTTAGGTACTTCAAACATTCAATGCTTTGAATCGCTACAAAGACCAAGTGAAAAACAATCCAAAACGCAAAACTTCTAGAAAATCATCAAAACACCAATACTGCTAAGATTCATTCAAAGAAATCTTTTGACAGAAACAATCATCAATCTAGGAAAAAATCAAAAATTATAAATCAAAATAAAGATAAACTAAAGAAATAAATCTAAAGGTTTTTCAAAATTTTAACAGCGTCCGCAGGCTTGCAAAAGTAATAGGTGCGGTACTGCACTGTTTACTAAAGCAAAGATGAGAAACTACCCGCACTGTGAAAAGAAGGCAAAGTGCAGTCCCAGGAAAAATTAGAGAAAAACATAAAAGATCTCAAAATTTTCAAAAACAGAGAAAACCTAAGCTACCCAGGCAAATGTCTATCAATCAAAAACTAGGAAAAACGTTTCCTCAAATCAAAATAAAAGAGAACCAAAAACAACAAGTTCTTCCCCAGTGGAGTCACCAATTTGTTGTGTGGATTAATCCGTCTTGTAGACAAGACCGATCTCCCTAGTACTAAAAGTATCTAGCAACAAACAGCCAATTAAACTAATCTTTCTCTAAGCATATATGATCTATGAAAAGCTCTATCGAGGTGTTAAAGACTTACCATTTGTCCAGCGCTTGTTTGAAGTCATTGTTGTCCCTCGCGCGCTTGAAGGAGTATTCCTCGTAAACCTGCAATCACAAACAAGAAAAATACTACATAGCACCTGTATAGAAATCATCATAAACCATGCTTATCATAGTGCTCAAGGAATCTATGAAATAAACCATTGATTGAAATATTATTGAGAAAAATGAGTATATTTGTATTAATTTCAAAAGAAGAAAATCCTTACAACCTGAGCCTTGATGTTGCACAGGACTTTCCGGGGTCTGAAGCAGGAATCTCCTTTACTTTGATAAGCTCTGCACTCCTCCAACCAAGACGAATAGAGGTATGTAATCTCTCCTCACAAAATTCTTAATCAACTGAGTCTGAATCTCAACAGCACTTAACTTCAAATATTCTAAAGCTTCAACTCCCCTTGAGGCTACCCAATGCCTCTTTTTATAGTAGAATAGAGGAGGTTTTCTATTCCAACTATGAAGGGATAGAATCCTCCTTCAAAGGGATAAGCTCCTCACATCAAGGGGTTAGCTCCATAAGGTAAGGGATACATGCACCTCATAAGAGCGGTTCTATCACCGCAAGATATTTTCTGGAAGCTTCTAGAATTCACTTTTATTGAGCTTTTTGGAAATTACTTGCGCCTTTTTTATCTTACAGGGGTCCGCACTTTTAACACAGATAAAGTGCATTCAGGTACGCAAGAGAGCTGAACATTAGGTGCGGGACCGCAGGCAAGATAGAGATAAAGTGCGACACCAAAGTTTAGGATATTTTTAGGAACTTTTCTCTGATTTTCAAGGCTTGACATGAGGAAATGATATGTTAGACTTGAAAAGGGAGGAGTATGAGTAATAATGAGCTCATACACATAGCAGAATGTTAGGATGAAAATTTTCAGTGTAACATAAACACACCTTTTATCAATAATTCATTTTACCCTCCTTTTACATTATTATCCTTTGATTTATTTTTGAAATGAAGGAAAACATATAAAATTTAATGATAAACCACGCTAAAGATAGGGGTAAAATGTACCTTTTCCTCAGCCCAACAATTATATTTGAAAAAAATACAAGGACTTCAAAACAAGGGAAAGTGAAGTACCTCCATGAGGAGCTCAAAGTGAAAAAACCAAGAAAATCTAAATGGGCTGATATTCAAAGGGTGAGGGGATTGTACCCTCATATATTTGTTGACTAAGAATGAGATTTTGGAGGTCCAAAAGCTTCTAGTGGGGAGGAATGATCCAATGGATCCATAAAATGCTAAAAAATCAAAGTTCTCGAAATGGATCTAAATTGGTTCTAAAACAAATATATCGCTGCCTTGAATCCAACGCAACTCATTTCACTCAAACCAGATATCGTATGCTCCTGATATCGTGTTCTAACGAAATTTCCAAACAACTAAATTTTTTGTAATTTGAGTTGCAAGTAGCCCATTCAGTAGTTTTTATGTTAGTAGGGTGAGTGTATTTTTATTGGCCAAAGGTGTTTTGACAAGTGTATTTTTATTATTGGTTCATGGTTGGTGAAATTTTATTCGTTGAATGGTTGACCAATTAGGGAGGGCCATGTGGGCCAATGGATTCCAGCCACGTGGCCTCTTACTTGTGCAAAATTTTTGTATATGGCTAGAGAGGGCCTCCATGGGAATCAAAATGCAGACCTCCAGATCAGTAGCACGGTGCTCCGCCACCACGCCACAAGTGTTGCTTATAATTCATAGGTCACATTACCTATTTAAAATTTAATGTAATTTGTATTTCGTGTGAGGTCTGAGGTTAACCCCTGGCCCCTGGTCCACCCACCCATGAGACCGTAGGTGAGGAAGCCAGGGGCACTGGGTTAACCTAGACCCCAAACCACGTGTTACAACACCATGTATCAACCAACCACCATTTTTAAGAAATCAACGGAACCAACGGTAACACAAATCCAAACCATGTTTATTACCACAATTTTGTAGGAGTTTGAATATGGGCACGAAGTTTGACCGTTAACCCCGGCAGAACCATCGTTCAAACCATGGTGTAAATAGAGAATGGTTCACACTTTGGCACACAAAGATTTGACGTCAGTTTTAACCCTATCACTGCTCATTACCATAGTTCACAGGCGGGGTCAGCTTAACGATGGGTTATTAACTAGACCACACCAAGCCGACCATGGTTCAGGTGCGTTCAAGCTCGTGGCGGGAGCAGTTTAAACCACCCAAATATAATGGCTCTTAATGCACCAATGGCGCATTTTATTCAGTTCGTGGGGGTCACTGTACAATTTAATGAAGTGACAATTTTCACCCAAACTGGTGCGAATCTCGGTAGTGCGGGGAGAAATTGTCGCTCCACGACCCCAAAAACTGTAGAATTTGTAGGAAGGATAGCATGTGGGTGCGAATTGGAGGAGAGTTAGCATCAAATTTATTCAGGAGCATAACTCAATCCATTTTTGACAAAATTGAGTGCAGAAAGAACCCAACTAGGGGTTTTTGACTACTTTGGACCCATTGGAGACAATATTTTTGCATTTTGAGTAGTGTAAGTTTATGTAAACACATATTTTTGAGCATAATGAAAGAGGCCCAAAATTGGAAGTTGGAGCAGGGGATGTAGCCCAGGAGGGGTGAACTCCTTCATCATTGGTTCTCTTGTGTTTTCTATTATGGTATTGTTTTCTCTGTTATTTTATGCAAAATTATGTTAAAAATCATGCTTTATGTGTTAATACAACTTACATAATTGTATGAAAACCCTAAAATTTTCACTTGCAATTTTGATAAAAAAACCTTCAAGTTTACATATACAAATCACTACACCCCTATAATATTGGATACCTGGATGAACTGGTATGACCCCTACATGTGATCACCCCCTATCTAGAATATGTGGGGAAACTTAGAGAAACAAATTACACTGAAAAAAATTCATGAAATAAGTACCTATAACAAATCCCAAGACTTTCAGAGCTGCCACATCAAAACTCTAAGAATGATTCAAAATCTCCTTTTCCATGTCACTTCCACGTCATCTACCAAGTTATCACACACCCACATATCATTCTCTTCTATTGCAACATGCCATATGTTACTTGTAGAATTAGCCAACCAAAATGCCAAAAATGGGTTCCACGTGTCATTACCTCCACCCGCAACATAAATAACCTCTTTCACCTTGCACCACATATCATGCTACCTGTACTACCATGTCAGTTAGGGTATATCTACTGGCTAAGGAAAGGCAATCCAGGTCTGGATACTATTGCGGGATAAAAATCCCTAGGGTTAGGGTTGAGAATCCAACTAGATCGAAGGACATCTATCAACAAGAAGAAAGTAATTGCACAGTCCTAATGCATAAACTACTAAATTTGGGTTAGAAGAGAGTACTTTTTGGTCCTACTTTTGGTGTTGTTCTCATAGGTTCCAAACCCTCTGCTTCCTCCAAGGCTTTAAAACCTCCAATAATGTTCAAAGAATCATATATACTACAAGTAGTTTAAATCATGTATATGATATGAACGTTAGATCATATAAGCATAAAGATATAAATCATGAATCATACATAATAAGATCATAATGTGAATTATAACATAAGATCATAACATTCAGGAACAATACAAAGATTCTTTATTGATATCAAAAAAATAATATGGAAGAATGCAACCTGATTCGACCATGACTCCAAGTGAAACCTTCCTCCGGATACATCCAACCCAAGCCTCAACAATCATCTCTCAAGCATATACACATGTATCTTATATAAAGGAAATGAACATCTCTATGAGGAAACAAGGGTTTTCTATGACTGGGAGTGTAGGAGGCACATGGAAACTCAGACTTGATCAGGGACCAATCGACTAGAATATCAATATCCTATCTCTCTCTCATTATAGGCCTTCCCATGAGGTGTATTTATATCACTCAAAACAGTTGATTCAGTTGGGATACAGTTAGGCCATGGGATCCTATAGGTGGGATTTCAGTGAAACCCATAAACCCAGGCCAAAAAATAGGATTTTTTTAATATTATTTTCATATTTTAAATTATATACATGTATTATATATATATAGACCCATGTGTGTATGCATTTATTTAAGGGAAGAGTTTCATATGGAATTGAAAATATTGTTTTTTAATAAAGTGATCAAGTCTGAAGGGAAAAGGCTACCCAAGGCCATAACACAGTGCATCAGATCTACATGAGTGTTTAATGATGCTATAATATATGCCCCCTAATATATGAGGTCAAAAGGGGTACATGATGACCGAAGTGTATTAAGCGTATCAAAATAATCATGCGAGGACTTGGGAGGAGATCACCAGATTCTAGCCTGCCAAAAACCAGTGGAAGAGATAAAAAAGAAAGCTCATGTTTGAGGCGGGCATACTAATGCTCAAAAATAGTAAAGCATGTCTGCAAATCAAGTGTAGAGAAGATCCAATATGTATAAACACACAAAGAAAACTGAGAAGTACATAGTGGATCATCTGATCATAGCCGCATAAGAACATATCAAGACCATGTCGCAATATCACATATAGAAAATATAATCAATGATGCTCAAGGATATTTCTGATCACTGATGTCACATAAATGATCCTCAAAGTACCAAGTCATAAAGATGTAATAATGGTACTACACGCAACTCAGGTGTCAACATATAGGATGTTGTTGTGATAAAGTGCAACATATAAGGTGGATGGTATCACTGGCACGAAACTAAAGGAGATGACAAGGGAACCAAAGAATGCTGACACAACCTAAGGTATTCACCAACCGTAGATGGTACATTTCTAAACTATGAGAATGAATGAGTTTAAGTCGACCACGGGAGAAATTGTTTTATTACGGAGTTTAAGTCGACCACGGGAGAAATTGTTTGATTACCGGTCATTGATGTGTATTGTTAACAAACGTGAGACAACTCACCGATAATGATGATGAGATTCAAGGTACCCCAATACAATCTAACAAGTGCGAATAAATGAGTTGAAGTTGAACATCTAAGAGAATATACCAATCAAGTGACATTAATGTATTCTCACTGTTGATAAAGAAGGAACCTGCCACTAATGACAGCAAACCCTAAGGTATTGAAAAGTGACTCTAGATATTTTTCCTAGAGCAACGAGTTGTAGTCGATGGGAAACGATCCGTTGGAAGGAAGGAATTAAGGCATCCCACATCAATCTAGTGCGATTATAACCCACAAGCCAATAATTTGGAAGGACTCAGACGAAGAGAGATGAAGTAACCATTATGAAGCGCGTTTTCGGCATACACAAGATGTGGCTAGTGCACGATATAAACCCTTTGAACCAGCCAATAATTAAAGTTGACACATAGGCACGGAATCCACCAATAGGGTAAAATGGAAACCAAGATACTACATGAATCCCAATTTTTTATAATGTAAGTTGACATTGAACACAATGGAAAGCACTTAGTCAAAGACCCATGATACTGATTGATGTTGGGCACAAGGTCACCTACCAATCATGGAAATAGGGCCAGGGTGTGACTCTAGCCACACTACTTATATGTTTTGAACTAGGGTTTTGCAGTGGGTTGACTCTCTGACTTGCACATGATTTTCGTAACCCTATAGACAACTGTGCGATCCCTCCATCTCGCCCAGGTAGGTGCTCACGCAGCTCCATGGTGTTTTAATGGTTTTTCGTACTTTATTTCGACCGGGAAATAAGAATGAGGGAGACCAAACCCTCGTCTATGCTATGGCACGTTTCGACATTGTTATCCCTTGTGTTGGAAGCTTATAAGGAGGATTTCTTATCGAAAGCTTTGGTTATCTATTTTTTTCCATTTTCGAGTGGTTGTCTCTGTAATTTAAATTGTTTAAGGTTTAAGATGGAGGGTTTCCTTCTCCTCTTCTTGCAAGCGTGTAATAGATTTGAACTCTTGGTATTATTTAAGTTTTACACCTAGGTTATGGCACTCTGTCATGAGAAGCTCCTTAAGATACATGTATAGTTAAGAAAAATCTGTCAACTACTAAATATAATCATTGCATGGGTACTTACTGTGCAATAATTTTTATAAATCATGTGTTTTGTAATTTTACTGTTAACTGATACTATGCTTGCTTAGCATTTTCTTTTACATGTTTCCATTCCATTTTAATTTTTATTTCTTTTGCAAATATCACATGATTTCATAGATGGTTATATAAAAATGTTAATTTCCAGTTTTCTTTGACATCCTCAATGTCACTCTATAGATGTGCTTTGGTTAAGATTTAGATATGAAATGTTTAAAGGTTCTTTTTCCCCATAATCTCAGAGGACATAAGAGCCCAGTTCCAACTATTCTATTGGTCTCTAGGGTTTAAACCTCCACGATCATTCTCCTCAGAAAATATTATTTTTTTATCTATGAAGTCTGAAGGTTTGTTTTGAAGCCTCTCAGCTCCAGGTTTTGGGTTTATCTGCTATCTATTTGAATGCCAGAGACTTCTCTTGGTTTTTCTATTTAAATCCACTCTCTAGACTTTATTATAAATGGAAGAGTGATCTACACTACATAATGTAGAAACGATCCTTGAATAGCTATTCCACTGTAACTTTTTAAGAAAGTTGTATCCAACAATGTTAATTCTTATAAGTCATTTGTAACTTCAAAATATAGTGTATCTAGAGATAGTAGTTCATAACAGTCATTTGTAACTTCAAAAGATATTGTATATAGAGATAGTAGTTCACAACAGTCATCTGTAACTTCAAAAGATATTGTATCTAGAAATATTAACTCATATTAGTATACATAATTTCCTTGAAAGAAAGAAGGCTATTTTCTCTTCCAATTTCCTAGACATACATCTATCATTCATCATGAATTGTGCACAATAATTTTAAATTTATTTTCTAACTGTTAATTCCCATCATAGATATTCACTTATCTCAGAATAAACTAAACTAATGGTACCTCCCAACCTTGAGTGAGGTAATGACGTCCTACACTCCCGCCGTGCTCCTCACCTAAGCGAAAGATAGCAATTTTTCCTTGAGTTAGACCTCGAGACCTTCGTCGAGGCTCTTCTCCGGTTCAAATTGCAGATTTCCACTAGTTATTAGCCAGGTCTCGACCACTCTTCCTCACAGCCATGTTGTTGTTCCTTCTTTTCTTTTTGCACAGAACGCCTTCTCCTCTCTGGGATTTCCTTTTTATCCTCAGAGGAGAAGGTAACTGTCAAGAACTACTTCTTCCCAACTGCTATGGAAATCTTGGAATTATTTATCAATCAATTATGTAAAATCTAAATTTATTCACAAAGTATAGCTCAGGTTGTTACAAGATGTTTGTAGAATTCATATAAATTTCATGGCTTGACATTATTCAAGGAAACCATTGATATCAACATGTCAAATCATTGGAATATTTCTGCATCTCACCTTTATTCTCTTTTAAATGTTATGCAAAAAATCAAGATCTTATACTCTTTACATTGATAAAGAAAGAAAAACACACTTAATGATCCGTTAATATAACCCTTTGCAACTCTTCTAAAATCAATAAGTTCTTAAAAATTTAATAATTTAACTACATATTCCATATGTGAATGCATTTCATAATTATGTGCTATGTATGACATGTCTTTGTCTCCATGATAATATGATTTTCTCTAATTCCTTAGTTCATAGTTTTTTTCAATTAAAATTTATTTCTCAATATATTTACAACACGTAGATTTAAGAGAGAGACAACGTATGGAGGAAATGAGAAACTGTCATGTGAGCCTAGGCTCAACTTAAAGAGTGCATACACCGAACTTCATATCATTGACCAAATAATTTGTACATAAATAAGATTAGAAATTTGTTGAGGAAATCAAACTAATTCCTCAAAAATAGGATCTAATTTATCCAATCACAACCAATAGCTGATAATAAAATAATCCAGAGAATTTTACATTTCTCCATTATTCCAAGTCTCCCCCTTAATGGAGAAATTCACCCATAGTCATGTTTTGTCTTCCTTTTGTTGAAGTTTGCAACAAGAAACAATGAAATTGGCATCCGAAAACAACATCCTTGATCCTAGTGAAAATGAAGCACCTACACTAGGTGGGGCCCACACATGCTATTTTTAGGTGTATGTCTATTTTTAGAATGTTGAGAAAATTCTATTTATAGCGGGAGTCTATTTTTAGAATGGTGAGAAAATTATATTTATAGATTGCGTGTCTTAAAATAGAATGCATGTCGGTGTATTATCTCTTAATAATATTTGGACAATAAATATTAATTTATTCTCTTGAAGCACTTGATTTTAGTTAGCGATGTGGCAAGCAATTACCGGAAAATTACGAGTTACAAGGTTGGTTGGTGGGACAAGTGGAATTAGTTGTAGCGAGTGATTCAAAGTTATGTGAGAGTTGGATGTGTGATTATGTGAGTTTTCAAAGTAGTTTCCAACTAGATTGATGAGTTAAACTCGCATATTGCTAGTTAGCAACTAGTTGTAACTGAAGATACACTAGTGAGAGATCATTGAATTAATTATTAATTAATTCACAATCAATGGTCTCACATGCAATTGAAGATTTACTATTGTTAACTACATGCATGTCATATCTAGTGGAGACCCAGTCGAGATGTAGGTGAAAGGGACAGTTTGACTATCAATAATGACATTAGTGGGTGCACACATGCAACCACACACACATTGGATGTGCCTATGAGTATTGCGTATTCAAGGCAGGCAAGAATGATTCATTCAGAGGTTCTTGACCATCAGGGATTGCGCAGTGGAGGTAGGCTGTCTGGAGACAGTAAATTGGAGCATGTATTAGCCATTTTTTGTATGATAGTGTGAGACGATTGCATATTGTACTGAGAGCTCTTGGATTAGATTTTTGTATGAGATTGTTTCATGATCCATGATATATACATAATATATGATAGTGGGGTTTTTAGCTTTATGATTTCTCGGTAAAAACACCTATGTTATGTGTGATTGATCTTTCTTCGTGTGTTTCCAATTGGCGATTAAATTTCCAGAAAGATTTTAGTAGAAGGATTATGTATTTAATAGTGACATATAATTGTTAGATCAGGAGAATCTAGGGAATCTAGGCAATACATAAGCGTAGTAAATTTTTTACAAATTTTAGTGTGAGACAATAAGAAACACCATAAACCTCATGATCAAGTTTTTCCTCATGGAAATATACTTTGCCTAATTTTTTGGTAGTTGATAATGCTTTAGAGAGTACGGGATTTTGTAGGAGCATTTTTCTTGCTTTCGGTGTCCAAATTTGAGCACTAGATTCTTTGCGGCCATAGATAATTTCATTTCTTCCATTTTCTCATTGTGAGTCACCTCATTTCATCTAGGCCATTCCCTTGATTGTTGAGGATGTGTAATATGAACTGATTTGTCCTCCATATGTTGCTCCTTGTGAGTCACCTCATTGGGGCCCCTTCCCTTAATTGTTGAGGATGTGTAAGATGAACTGATTTGTCCTCCATATGTTACTCCTTGTGAGTCACCTCATCGGGGCCCCTTCCCTTGATTGTTGAGGATGTGTAATATGAATTGCTTTGTCCTCCATATGTTACTTTGGAGCTTTGAGATGATGATTGCCTTAAATAAGAATTGTTATCTTGCGTGAACACACCTTGGTTTCCGTTATGCTTCTGTTGTGTTTTGAGTCATGTATTGCCTTGGTCATCATACCTTTCCTCATGATTAATAGGTAGCTCTTGAATCACAACATCCTGCAGAGGAAACTGGAGTTCATGATACTTATGTTCATAAATAAAATTGTTTTGTTTGTCATATAATTCTTCTTACTAATTATCATAGGATTCTTCTGTCTAAAAAATGCTTCCAGAATAAAAAAATGCTTCCAAATGGCATCATGAAAAAAATATCATCAAAAGGGTCATAGTAAAAAAGGTAAGATAGACATATCACTTGTGTCAAAAGGGTCATAGTCAAAAAGGTCTAAAAATATAGACATATCACATGTGCACCACTTTACCTCAGCAAATAACAAAATCTGCAGTAAACAAGGGAGTTTGGAGGTGTAACCATGCTCCAAAGAGACAAAGTATGGAGAAAATGAGCAACTCTAAGGTGAGCCCAACTCATATTTCACCAAATAATTCACACATAAATAAGATTAGAAATATGTTGAGGAAGTTGAACAAATTTCTCAAAAATAAGATCTAATCTATCTAATCACAACCACTAGAGAATAATAAAATACTATGAAAAATTCTACATTTCTGTTGGAATTTATGAAAATTCCAGAACAAACCAGAGAGAGAATAAAACTCTCCTCTTAACACAGAGAAAAATAAAATTTGCTTGCTGGAGAATAGAGTTTCACACTAAAAAAAAACTTCTATTCATTCACTGTAAAATCTATTACAATAAAAAAAATTATTCTGTCTCACACTGTTACAAAAGATTTCACTCTGTCTGTGCAAATACAACACACTGCTGTGTATTCAAAATACTCTCTGTCTCTCAAAAAGCAACACACTGCTGTGCAATATTACAATACTCTGTCTATTCTTCAGAAAATAACACACTGCTGTGTTTTTCAATTTTCAATTTTCGCACTGCTTTGCTTTTCAAAATAAAAACATTACACTGTCTGTTACAATAGCCTCTCGGGCTTATTACTTTATATATGCCACGCATATTAAAACATAAAACAAAAACTATATGAAAAGAAACTAAACTAAAGTTTGTGGGGCCTATTACAAAATGCACACATGTAATATATTGACCAAGGTTTGAATAAACCTATGTGTGTGAATACAAACTATTTCAAAGACCTTATGTCACGTGATGAAATAAATCACAAGAACCCATTTCGCGTAACAAAACCGCTGACTTCACAAGACCTTTTCTGCACGCGATGAAAACTCAAATCTGCCTCATAAATCATATCGCGTCCGAAAATTGGCTATTGACGCAAGCCAAGTTTGTGACGTGAAAACTTATCAAATCTGCCACAATAAACTACATCGGGTCCGGTTTAAAACAATAAAACAAACGACCAAACAAAATTTCTGATTCCGATGGAGGAATGGACCCGAGATCAAAATATAAACTGCGCTATATAAAAGTGGATCGGGTTCGGACTTATAATAAAAACAACCGGTTCAAATAAAATTTCCAATGCCGATTATAAAACAGACGTGCGATGATATATTAACAAAATTAGATAGCTATTCATCAGGTCCGGTTCAATACTGTGAAATCGGGCCAATAAAAAAAGCGCTCCCGATTCGATGATCACATTGGGCCAAAACCTTCGGAACATAATAACAAGGCGGAGATTTATATGTGATCATTCTGATTGCGATGAACGCATTTGAACTCGCCACATCAACAAGACACTGTAATCTGTGGGGACCATGGGGTTTTAAATAAAAAACGCCCGCGTTCATATAAAAATCAAAATGATTCTGTTCACTGTGTTTAAAATAAAAAGTACTCTGTTTTACCCAAAACAGAGACTGTCCCCAAACAAATAAAAAAAAAGACTCTATTTTTCAAATAAAATGGACTGTGCCGATCAAACAAAAACTGGTTGTTCACCATTTTAGAAAGCGGCCCATTGTCAACATCCTTCCAAACAGAATTAGAAGGTGGCAGAATGTACAGGAGTTGAAAATAACATTTCAACACTCCCCCTTACTTTCAACTGCTGGGTTATCAGTCACACCCAGGCATTTTCTCAAAAACTCATTACTCTTCTGCCCCAATGGCTTGGTCAAAATGTCTGCAAACTGCTCCTGAGTTCTGCAGTGTTCCAAAACAATTCACCATTGTTTACCAATTCTCTGATGTAATGAAACTTTGTGTCAATGTGTTTCATTCTCTTGTGAAACACAGAATTCTTGGATAATGCAATAGCTGAGCTATTGTCACAATAAATCATTGTTCCTTTTACCTGCTCTTGGCACAAACTTCTTAACATCCTCCTCATCCAAATTGCTTGACAAGCTGCTGCTGTGGCTGCCACATATTCTGCCTCTGCTGTAGACAATGCTACAATGGGTTGTTTTTTAGAAGCCCATGAAATGGCTCCTGAACCCATGTGAAAAACATAACCAGAAGTGCTCTTCCGATCATCTACACTTCCAGCCCAATCACTGTCAGTGTATCCAACTAAATCTGAACATTCTGAAGCAGTATATAAAATGCCATACCTTTTGGTTCCTTTAACATACCTCAGAATTCTCTTCGCTGCCTGCCAATGTGCATCCTTTGGCTTCTCCATGAATCTGGAAATTAAACTAATAGCATGCATTATGTCCGGCCTAGTTGCAGTCAAATACATGAGGCTGCCAACTATGCTCTTGTACAAGCTAGGATCAAAATCCTTGTTGTTGTCCTCTCTGCTGAGTTTTAATCCCATCACTGTGGGAGTGATTGCTGCTTTGCTTTCCTGCATATTAAATCTTTCAAGCACTTCATTAACATATTTTTCCTGTGAGATAAAAATCCCATTTTCATCTTGTTCTACTTCTATTCCTAAGAAGTATCTCAACAAACCCATGTCAATCATTTCAAATTCTTCTTTCATGACTGTATTAAAATTTTCAATAAGGTAATCATCATTACCTATGAAAATAACATCATCAACATATAAAACCACAATCAACATTTTACCATCTTTTTCTTTGATGTAGAGGGTGGGTTCCCCCTCACACTTTTCAAATCCATTTTCCAATAGATAGGAGTCTATTCTACTGTACCACGCTCTTGGTGCTTTCTTCAGCCCATAAAGAGCTTTCTTCAACTTGCACACTTTGTGCTCTTGGCCTTTCTTTTCATAGCCAAGAGGTTGTTCAATGTAAACCTCTTCCATTAACACTCCATTTAGGAATGCTGACTTCACGTCCATTTGGTAAAATTTCCACTTGTTTTGTGCTGCTATGGACAGCACTGCTCTCACGGTTTCCATTCTAGCAACCGGTGCGAAATTTTCCTCATAATATATCCCATGCTTCTGCTTATACCCTTTGACGACAAGTCTTGCCTTGTGTCTCTCTATTTTTCCTTCAGCATTACTCTTGGTCTTGTAGACCCATTTAACTCCAATGACATCTTTACCTTTTGGGAGTTCAACCAAATCCCATGTCTTGTTTCTTTCTATGGCATTAATCTCCTCATCCATAGCTTCTATCCATTTCCTATCTTTAATAGCTTCTTCAAAGTGGATAGGGTCATCAACATGACAATATAAAACAAAAAAAGAGTTCATACCTTCATTTGCTACCTCTTGTTCATAAATGTCATTTAAATTTCTGAACTTCTTACCTCTTTCATTAGGTGTACAAATGCTTGAAGAAGCACTTGAATTTCCTCCTTGTGGTGTGCTTGGAGAAGCACTTTCATTTCTCCTCAAGGGTGTCTCTTGCTGCTCTTGTGTTGGTGCTGCTGTTTGGGGATGTATTTCAGCCAATTCATCATCATCTTCATCATGAGATAAACAGTGTTTAACATTCACTGTTTTCTCTATGCTTCCATCCCAAGCTTCCTCCTCAATAAACTGAACATCTCTACTCACAATAAACTTCTTGGTGGATGGGTTATACAACCTATAATATTTGGATTCCTCACTATATCCAATGAAAATAAATTTCTCCCCCTTGTTGTCTAACTTCTTCCTTAGTTGATCTAGAATGTGTGCATAAGCCACACATCCAAAAACTTTCATGTGTGTGACACCTTGCTTTGTGCCACTCCATGCCTCTTCCGGCACTTTGTTCATAACTTCTTTTGTAGGGCACCTATTCGAAATGTACGCTACACAATTTACAGCTTCAACCCAATAATCATTAGGCAAATGCTTTTCCTTTAACATACTCCTTACCATATCCATTATTGTTCTATTCTTCCTTTCGGCAACTCCATTTTGCTGCGGAGTATATCTAGTTGTAAACTGCTTATGAATCCCATTTTCTCTACAAAAACGTAGAAAATATTTAGAGATATACTCACCTCCTCTATCAGTCCTTAGGACTTTGATATGCAACCCACTTTGGTTCTCAACAAGTGCTTTGAAATTGCAGAATCTTTCAAACACTTCACTTTTGTTTTTCAAAAAGTAAACCCAAGTTTTTCTAGTAAAATAATCAATGAATGTTAGCATATAGTGGTTGCTAGCAAGTGATGGAGTTTGCATCGGTCCACATAAATCTAAGTGGACAATCTCTAAGGGTTCCTTTGCCCTTATGCTTTTCCCGGAAGGAAAACTTTCTCTGTGTTGTTTCCCCAAAATACAACCTTTACAAAGGCTATCCGGTTTCTCAATCAATGGAAAACCTCTTACCATTCCTTTTCTATTCAACAATTTAAGACCTCCAAAGTTGAGATGTCCAAATATCAAGTGCCACAACCAATTGTCACTTTTGGTTCACTTTGGAAAGCCTCTTGTGTCACTACTGCTATCTCTTCTTCATTTTTCAAATCTTCTCTCATTCTGAGAGGAAACATCCTATTCCTTGTCATCTTCACTTCAGCAATACATTGTTTGCTGGGTGGTTTTCCATGATGGTGCAAATATCATCCTCAAAGAAAACATTGTACCCCTTTTGAACAAGCTGTCCAATACTTAAGAGGTTACATTTCATTCCTGGAACATAATAAACATCTGCTATGGATTTCTTTTCACCTTTCCTTGTTAAAACATTTACATCTTCTTTTCCCATAACAGAAACTTTACTATCAGTCCCTAGTGTGACTTGTGACTTCACACTCTCATCTAACATAGAAAACATGGCTATGTTTCCTGTCATATTGTTACTGCAACCGAAGTCTAGAAACCATAAATCTTCACTCTTTTCCTCAACCATATTACAAGCTAATTTTTTTTATCTTGGCTGATATTTTCTCTAGCAAAATTTGCATTTGTTCTATTACCCATATCATGCTGCTTCTTCCTACATTAATTTTCATAATGTCCATATTTTTTACAATAGTGACATTGGACATTGGATTTATCATACCTTTGTCCTTGAGCATGCTGCTAACCACTTTGCTGGCTGCTGCCTTGGTCTTGATGCTGATTTGGATTGCTGCCTCTTCCTTGAGCATTTGTTGGACTGTTTCTTCCACCTCTGTTTTGGCTTCTTCCTCTTCCTCTCTTGTTTCCTCTGCCTTGCCCTCTTCCTCTTCCAAAGAACATCTAGGTCTTAAAGGCATGCTCTAGAGATGAGTTTTCATTTCTATCCAATCTCTGCTCATGTGTCATTAGTGATGCATGTAGCTCATCAATTGAAAAGTTTTTGAGATCCTTGGTCTCTTCTATGGTGGTGATAATCACATCAAACCTTGAGGGTAGGCTCCTCAAGAGTTTCTCCACAATACTCCTTTATTCAAGAGTCTCTCCATGAGACCTTATCTTTGTGACCATTCCAATCACATGTGTGAAGAATTAGTCAATATTATCTGACTCCTTCATGCAGAGAGTCTCAAAGTCTCTCCTTAGCAACTGTAGTTTCGTTGTCTTCACTTTCTTCATGCCTTGATAGGTTGTCTTGATATTTTTCCATGCTTATTTGGATCTCTTAGCTGCTGCTATCCTTGGAAACACATTCTCATGCACTGCTTGATACAAAAAGTAGAGGGCTCTTGAATCCTTCTTCTTATTTCTCTTTAGCAGTTCCTTCTCTGCCTGAGTTAAATCATCAAACTCATTTTCATCTGATGTCTCTTCAAAGCCATCCTCAACAAGTTCCCATAAGTCTTTGGAAGAAAACAGGGCTCTCATGGTTATTTCCCAGTAGTCGTAGTTTTTCCCATTAAATTGTGGGAGCTGAGTATTACCAATACCCATGCTAGTGCTAGCTCCAGCCATTCTTGCACTCTTAACTATGCTTCAAAATACTTGACTATGTTTTTAAAACAATTGACTGTCTTCAACAGTAACACAATAAAAATGACTTGAGAAATACCTTGGATTCTTCTTGACTGAGTCTTCACTCTACTGGAGAAGCTGCTGCAACAAAGAACTCATTCCTTCAGCTTCTTTGACACCTTCAAAGAGCCTGGACTAGCTCCGATACCATGTTGGAATTTATGAAAGTTCCAGAACAAACTAGAGAGAGAATAAAACTCTCCTCTTAACACAGAGAAAAATAAAATTTTCTTGCTGGAGAACAGAGTTTCACACTAAAAAAAAACGTCTATTCATTCACTATAAAATCTATTACAATAAAAAAACTTCTTCCTGTCTCACACTGTTACAAAAGATTGCACTCTGTCTGTGCAAATACAACACACTGTTGTGTGTTCAAAATACTCTCTGTCTCTGAAAAAGCAACGCATTGCTGTGCAATATTACAATACTCTGTCTATTCTTCAGAAAATAACACACTGATGTGTTTTTCAATTTTCAATTTTTGCATTGCTATGCTTTTTAAAATAAAAACATTACACTGTCTATTACAATAGCCTCTCAGGATTCTTACTTTATACATGCCGCACATATTAAAACATAAAACAAAAACTATATGAATCGAAACTAAACTAAAGTTTGTGGGGCCTATTACAAAATGCGCACATGTAATATATTTACCAAGGTTTAAATAAACCTATGTGCGCGAATATAAACTATTTCAAAGACCTTATGTCGCGCGATGAAATAAATCACAAGAACCCATTTCGCGTAACAAAACTGCTGACGTCACAAGACATTTTGTGCGTGCGATGAAAACTCAAATCTGCCTCATAAATCATATCGCGTCCAAAAATTGGCTGCTGACGCAAGCCAAGTTTGAGACGTGAAAACTTATCAAATCCACCACAATAAACTGTATCGGGTCCGGTTTAAAACAATAAAACAAACGACCAAACAAAAGTTCCGATTCCGATGGAGGAACGGACCCGAGATCAAAATATAAACTACACTATATAAAAGTGGATCGGGTCCGGACTTATAACAAAAACAACCGGTTCAAATAAAATTTCTGATGCCGATTATAAAACGGACACGCGATGATATATTAACTCAATTGGATAGCTATTCATCGGGTCTGGTTCAATACTGTGCAATCGAGCCAATAACAAAAGCGCTCCCGATCCGATGATCACATCGGGCCAAATCCTTCGGAACATAATAACAAGGCGGAGGTTTATATGTGATCGTTCTGATTGCGATGAATGCATCGGAACTCGCCACATCAACAAGACACTGTACTCTGTGGGGACCACGGGGTTTTAAATAAAAAACGCCAGCATTCATATAAAAATAAAAATGATTCTATTCAGTGTGTTTAAAATAAAAAGTACTCTGTTTTACCCAAAATAGAGACTGTCCCCGAACAAATAAAAAAAGACTATGTTTTTCAAATAAAAAGGACTGCGCCGATCAAACAAAAACTGACTATTCACCATTTTAGAAAGTGGCCCATTGTCAGGGTCCTTCCAAACAAAATTAGAAGGCGGCAGAATGTACAGGAGTTGAAAATAACATTTCAACAATTTCTCCATTATTCCAAGTCACACATTTATAATATATTCTATTAACTTAAAAAACTTTCTCATTTCACTACATATAAAGATGTTACAAGAATTTGACCAAAGAAAAAATCGCACTTACACAACTATATTTATCTTTACTTTTACTATTTCTCGATAAAACCATACTATTATGCAGACTGCTTTTTTTTATCACTTGGAACCTTGCTACTGATATGCACCAATCGCTAATTAATACATTAACCCTATGACAGACAAAGTGAAACCCAAATCATCAGGCTTCAATACAGGAGATACAATATAAATATCTTTGAAATCTAGCTATCACACCAACAGACATGATAATTATATGTCCACAGAGCGGCAATAATTGTTTTATGCTTCAAATTTGCTTACTGTTTATAACAGTCAATATTGCATAAATCAAATCCTATTATATTGCGATTAATCATGGGTTCCAGCTTCAAACTTATTTGCTTGTTTTTAATACTCCATAGGGGATGAATCAAATCCTACTATATTGGGATTAATTATCCATTCATTCTTGAAGATGTAGACGGATCGAAAAGCCTTTAGTCAAGTGAGAAACAGGAAAGTAGGAGATCTTATCATCCTGCAGTGCCTTTCATCTGCAAACATTACATACACGTAAAACATAACTTTAGCGCAAAATTTGATTTGTAAAACAAAAATATTGTACAGCGTAAATAAGTTCATTCATACACCTTGTTGTGACAATATTTTGTATTCTTGTTTTCTTTTCTCCAAAAAATAACTAGGAGTGATGTGCAAGTAAAATTGATGTCTTGTTTGTCTTGCTCTGAATTAAGTATAAAGAAGGAAACATAGGACCTGAATTTGGTGATGAAGTTAAGAAGAAATAGGGCCAGCTCAAGTTTTTCCAGATGCGTTCCTGGACAGAGCCTGGGGACCCCTCCAAAAGGCATAAAAGAGGGGTTCTTTAAGAGCTCCTGCAATAATATATAAAGAGTACTAACAGAATTAGACAGAGAAATTAGATTGCTAAGAAATTTTTATGGGTTCCACAAAACATAACAGAATTAGACAGAGAAATTATATTTCTAGGAGAGAAATTATAAATGGAAGAGTGATCTACACTATATAATGTAGAAACGATCCTTGAATAGTTGTTCAACTGTTACTTTTTAAGAAAACTGTATCCAACAATGTTAATTCTTATAAGTCATTTGTAACTTCAAAAGATAGTGTATCTAGAGATAGTAGTTTAGAAAAGTCATTTGTAACTTCGAAAGATATTGTGTCCAGAGATAGTAGTTCACAACAGTCATTTGTAACTTCAAAAGATATTGTATCTAGAAATATTAACTCATATTAGCATACAAAATTTCCTGGAAAGAAAGAAGGCTATTTTCTCTTCCAATTTCCTAGACATACATCTATCATTCATCATGAATTGTGCATAATAATTTTAAAGTTATTTTCTAACTATTAATTCCCATCATAGATCATTCACTTATCTTAGAATAAACTAAATTGATGGTACCTCCCAACCTTGTGTGAGGCAATGACGTCCTACACTATCCCTTGCTCCTCACATGAGCGAAAGATAACAATTTTTCCTAGAGTTAGATCTCGAGACCTTCATCGAGGATCTTCTCCAATTCAAATTGCAGAGTTCCACTAGTTATTAGCTAGCTCTAGACCACTCTTCCTCACATCCATGTTGTTGTTCCTTGAACAAAATGGAAATCACTCAATCAAAGACCCATGATACTGATCGATGTTGAGCACAAGGTCACCTATCAATCATGGAAATAGGGCCAGGGTGAGACTCTAGGTGCACTCCTTATATGGTTTGAACTATGGTTTTGCACTGGGTCGACTCTCCGACTTGCACTGGATTTTCGTAACCCTACAGACAACTGCGTGACACCTCCATCTCGCCCAGGTAGGTGCTCACGTAGCTCCATGGTGTTTTAATGGTTTTGCATACTTTCTTTCGATCAAGAAATAGGAGCGAGGGATACCAAACCCTCGTCTATGCCGTGGTACGACAATGTTATCCCTTGTGTTGGAAGCTTATAAGGAGGATTTCTTATCGAAAGCTTTGGTTATCTATTATGTTCCATTTTCGAGTGGTTGTCTCTGTAATTTAATTTGTTTAAGGTTTAAGAAGGAGTTTTTCCTTCTCCTCTTCTCGCAAACGTGTAATAGATTTGAACCCTTGGGATTATTTAAGGTTTACACCTAGGTTATGGCGCTCTGCCGTGAGCAACTCCTTAATATGCATGTATAGTTAACAAAACTCTATCTATTACTGAATATAATCATTGCATGGGTACTTACTGTGTAATAATTTCTATAAATCATGTGTTTTGTACTTTTACTGTTAACTGCTACTATGCCTACTTAGCATTTTATTTTACATGTTTCCATTCCATTTTAATTTTCAGTTCTTCTGCAAATATTGCATGGTTTCGCAGATGGTTATACAACAATGTTAATTTCCAGTTTTCTTTGACATCCTCAATGTCACTCTATAGATGTGCTTTGGTTAAGATTTAGATATGAAATGAATAATGGTTCTTTTCCCCCATAATCTCGGAGGACGTAAGAGCACGATTCCAACTATTATATTGGTCTGGGGTTTAAACCTCCACGATCATTCTCCTCAGAAAATATTAATTTTTTTTATCTATGAAGTCTGAAGGTTTGTTTTGAAGCCTCTCAGCTCCAGGTTCTTGGTTTATCTGCTATCTGTTTGAATGCCAGAGACTTCTCTTGGTTTTCCTATTTAAAGCCACTCTCTAGACTTTGTCATAAATGGAAGAGTGATCTACACTATATTTTGGTTTCAGCTTTATGTTTGTAGGCAATACCCCATCCTTTAATTGTTAAACCCATTAGATAGTGAAAGCAGGGTTTCTATATACCAATTTTCTTTTTAAAATAGATAATGCTATTAAGCAGATTTTTGTCTTTAATTTCATCAAACCATATAATGCAGAAACAATCGTTGCATAGCTGTTCAACTGTAAATTTTTAAGAAAACTGTATCCAACAATGTTAACTCTTATAATTCATCTATAACTTCAAAAGACAGTGTATCTAGGGATAGTAGTTCACAACAGTCATTTGTAACTTCAAAATATATTGTATCTAGAGATACTAGCTCACAACAATCATTTGTAACTTCAAAATATATTGTATCTAGAAATATTAACTCATATTAGTACACAAAATTTCCTTGAAAGAAAGAAGGCTATTTTCTTTTCCAATTTCCTAGACATACATCTATCATTCATTATGAATTGTGTATAATAATTTTAAAGTTATTTTCTAACTTTTAATTCCCATCTTAGATCATTCACTTATCTCAAAATAAACTAAACTAATGGTACCTCCCAACCTTGAGTGAGGCAATGACGTCCTACACTCCCACTGTGCTCCTCACCTGAGCTAAAGATAACAGTTTTTCCTGGAGTTAGACCTTGAGACCTTCATCCAGGCTCTTCTCTGGTTCAAATTCCAGAGTTCCACTAGTTATTAGCTAGCTCTGGACCACTCTTCCTTAGAGCCATGTTGTTGTTCCTTGTTTTATTTTTGCACAGAACCCCTTCTCCTCTCTGGAATTTCCTTTTTATCCTCAGAGGAGAAGGTAATTGTCAAGAACTACTTCTTCCCAACTACTATGGAAATCTTGGAATTATTTACCAATCAATTATGTAAAATCTAAATTTATTCATAAAGTATAGCTCAGGTTGTTACAAGATGTTTGTAGAATTCATATAAATTTCATGGCTTGACATTATTCAAGGAAACCATTGATATCAACATGTCAAATCATTGGAATATTTCTGCATCTCACCTTTATTCTCTTTTAAATGTTATGCAAAAAATCAAGATCTTATACTCTTTACATTGATAAAGAAAGAAAAACACACTTAATGATCCGTTAATATAACCCTTTGCAACTCTTCTAAAATCAATAAGTTCTTAAAAATTTAATAATTTAACTACATATTCCATATGTGAATGCATTTCATAATTATGTGCTATGTATGACATGTCTTTGTCTCCATGATAATATGATTTTCTCTAATTCCTTAGTTCATAGTTTTTTTCAATTAAAATTTATTTCTCAATATATTTACAACACGTAGATTTAAGAGAGAGACAACGTATGGAGGAAATGAGAAACTGTCATGTGAGCCTAGGCTCAACTTAAAGAGTGCATACACCGAACTTCATATCATTGACCAAATAATTTGTACATAAATAAGATTAGAAATTTGTTGAGGAAATCAAACTAATTCCTCAAAAATAGGATCTAATTTATCCAATCACAACCAATAGCTGATAATAAAATAATCCAGAGAATTTTACATTTCTCCATTATTCCAAGTCTCCCCCTTAATGGAGAAATTCACCCATAGTCATGTTTTGTCTTCCTTTTGTTGAAGTTTGCAACAAGAAACAATGAAATTGGCATCCGAAAACAACATCCTTGATCCTAGTGAAAATGAAGCACCTACACTAGGTGGGGCCCACACATGCTATTTTTAGGTGTATGTCTATTTTTAGAATGTTGAGAAAATTCTATTTATAGCGGGAGTCTATTTTTAGAATGGTGAGAAAATTATATTTATAGATGAGTTTCTATTTTTAGATGCATGGGCGAAGTCTATTTATAGATCGCATGTCTAAAAATAGAATGCATGTCAGTTATTATTATCTCTTAATAATAATTGGACAATAAATATTAATATATTCTCTTGAAGCACTTGATTTCGGTTAAGCGATGTATGGCATGAGTTAGGCGAAAATTCTGAGTTCTAAGGTTGGTTGGTGGACCATGCAGGTGGACTTAGTTGTAACTGAGTGATTCAAAGTTGTAACAGAGTTGGATGTGTAGTTATGTGAGTTGTAAAGTAGTTTAACTCAGTTAAGTGAGTTAAACTCAGTTGTGCTAGTTGTAACTAAAGATACACTAGTGAGAGATCAGTGAATTAAATATAAAATTAATTCACATGGAGTGATCTCACATGCAACTGAAGATTTACTATTGTTAACTACATGTCGAGGATCCACTGGGAATAGGTTGAGAGATAAGTGAGGACATTGTAGCGGTGGTGACATTGGTGGGTTTGTGAGCGGTCACAACATAGATACATGGGTATTACACAATCAAAATGAGGCTAGAATGATTGATTCGAGAGGTTCTTGACCATCGAGTTATATGATGGAGGCAAATTGTCTAGTGGATGGGGTGGTATGTTTGCCAATTTTTGTATGACAGTGTGAGACGATTGTATATTGTACTGAGAGCTCTTGGATTAGAGTTTTGTATGAGATTGTTTCATGATCCATGATATATACATAATATATGATAGTGGTGTTTTTAGCTTTATGATTCCCTGGTAAAAACATCTATGTTATGTGTGATTGATCATTCTTCATGTGTTTGCAATTGGCGATTAAATTTCTGCAAAGGTTGCTATTGAAAAGGATGTATTTAACGGTGGCATATGATTGTTAGATCAAAGAATCCAGGCAATACATAATTGTATTAAAATTTATACACCTTTTAGTGTGAGATGATAAAACACCATAAACCTTGTGATCAAGTTTTTCCTCATGGAAATATGCTTTGCCCTGATTTTTGGTAGTTGATAATGCTTTAGAGAGTGCAAGCTTTGTAGGAGCATTTTTCCTGCTTTCAGTGTCCAACATTTGAGCACTAGATTCTTTGCGCCCATAGAGAATTTCGTTTGCTTCCATTTTCTCATTGTGAGTCACCTCATCGGGGTCATTCCCTTGATTGTTGAGGATGTGTAATATGAACTGATTTGTCCTCCATATGTTGCTCCTTGTGAGTCACCTCATTGGGGCCCCTTCCCTTAATTGTTGAGGATGTGTAAGATGAATTGCTTTGTCCTCCATATGTTACTTTGGAGCTTTGAGATGATGATTGCCTTAAATAAGAATTGTTAGCTTGCGTGAACACACCTGGGTTTTTGTTATGATTATGTTGTGTTTTGAGTCATGTATTGCCTTGGTCATCATACCTTTAATCATGATTAACAGGTAGCTCTTGAATCACAACATCCTGCAGAGGAGAGTGGAGTTCGTGATACTTATGGTCATCAATAAAATTGTTTTGTTTGTCATATAATTCTTCTGACTAATTATCATAGGATTCTTCTGTCTAAAAAATGCTACGAGAATAAAAAAATTCTTCCAAATGGCATCATGAAAAAAATATCATCAAAAGGGTCATAGTAAAAAAGGTATAAAATACATATCACATGTGTCAAAAGGGTCATATTAAAAGAGGTCTTAAAAGATAGACATATCACATGTGCATCACTTTACCTCCTCAAAGAACAAAATCTGTAGCAAACAAAGGAGTTTGGAGGTGTAACCATGGTCCAAAGAGACAAAATATGGAGAAAATGAGAAACTCTAAGGTGAGCCCAACTCATCTTTCACCAAATAATTCTCACATAAATAAGATTATAAATATGTTGAGGAAGTTGAACAAATTTCTCAAAAATAAGATCTAATGTATCTAATCACAACCACTAGAGAATAATAAAATACTGTGAAAAAATCAACATTTCTCCATTATTCCAAGTCACATATTTATAATATATTCTATTAACTTAAAAAAATTGCTCATTTCACTACCATATAAAGATGTTACAAGAATTTTACCAAAGAAAAAAACACACTTACACAGCTATATTTATCTTTACTTTTAATATTTCTCGATAAAACCATACTATTATGCAGACCGCTTTTTTTTATCACTTGGAACCTTGCTACCTTGTTGTTTAAACAAGGATATGCAACAATAGCTGATTAATACATTAACACTATGACAGACAAAGTGAAACCCAAATCATCAGGCTTCAATACATGAGATACAATATAAATATCTTTGAAATCTAGTTATCACACCAATAGACATTATAATTATATGTCCACAGAGCGGAAATAATTATTTTATGCTTCAAATTTGCTTAGTGTTTATAAGAGTCAATACTGGATGAATCAAATCCTACTATAATGGGATTAATCGTCCATTCGTTCTTGAAGATGTAGATGGATCGGAAGGCCTTTAGTCAAGTGAGAAACAGGAAAGTAGGAGATCTTATCATCCTGCAGTACCTCCCATCTGCAAACATTACGTACACGTAAAACATAATTTTAGCGTGGAATTTGATTTGTAAAACACAATATTTTATAGCATAAATAAGTTCATTCATACACCTTATTGCGACAATATTTTGTATTCTTGTTTTCTTTTCTCCTACCACCAGAGCGATAAGCCAGAAAGCAGAAATTGATGTCTTTATTATCTCTGCTCAATTAAATATAAAGAAGGAAACACCTGACTCTAATTCCCAGGACGAAATTATGAAAAGAGGGCCACCAAGCCAATAGATGCATTCCCCGGATATTCGGCCTCCAAAAGGTGCAAAAGAGGGGTTCTTTGAGAGCTCCTGCTAATAATAATATATAAATATTACTAACACTAGACACACTATTTCTTCATTTCAGAAAGTTGAGTGTTCAATGCAGCTGGAGACGGAAGCATCAAACAAAGAGGAATTACTCTGATAAATTGGCGAAATAAATTGTTGGAGAGGCCGATGGAATCCGATTGATAGAATGAGTGATGCTTATGTATAGCCAGTTCGAGATTCTTTCAAATTTTGGAGACCAGGAGAATGGGTATTAGCGTTTCTACACCAGTCTGTAATTTTCTAAATAAATATGATGTGGTATGGAAAAGCGAGAGTTACATTCAATAGTAATCTGAAAATACTATTCTGGAAAGTCTATGCAAAATTACAAAATGGAGTTCATACTTTAAAAGACCAGCGGCAAAACAGAGTTTGGAATCCTGGAGGTAGCAAGTCATTAAGACTTGTGGTTGTCACATTATTATATAAAAGTGACAAACCTCATATACAAGAGTCTATGGAAACTTCTCTACATGGGGAGTTTGATGTAGGAGCATCCTGCCTAATTTTCATTATTTATTTGTGTGATTTAGGGGGTGATGTTTTTTTAATTATTTTATAAATTATGTACATTTTAAAAATAAATTAAGAGGAAAATCTGAGTGTGAGGTTTATTGTAAATATTCTCTTAATAAATTGAGGATATGAGTGGAGTTGGGTTGGATAGATATTTTAGGGATTAGGAATTCCTTAAATGGAACTTAGTTGAGTCAAAAAAGGGATAAATATATTTTAGGATTTGGTTGAGATATTTGGGGAGGAAATCATGGATTCAAATTAATCCATAGTTATGTATAAATATGAAGCTTTGTGTGAGGATAGAGGGACATAGAGAATGGAATAGGATAGAGGAAAATGTAGAGAGGGATAGTGTGCGATGTGATGGAGGATGAGGGCCAAGAAGGAAACAAATGTATATTCGGCCAAAGAAGGGTTTGAATTTGTAATTTCTTATTGTATTTTATGCAAGTATTTTGTTTATTGTTCGGCTCTCTCTTCATATATATTGATTGTTGAGTTTAAGTGGTTTTAATGAAGATTTTGATAAGGATTCCATGTTAATGGAAACACACACTCTATTGTGCGCAAGTTTATGATTTATTGCAGATTCTCTGCATCACCCTCCCCTACCACCAAACCTTCTTCCCAACCCTCCTCCTCCATCCCTGACTCATCCCCTTTTCTGGGCACTAATCCCTTTGATATTTTATCCAAATCTCTCATCCCTTCAAATCCCCCATCCCCCCCTCTCCCCCTCCTCCATCCCTGACTCCTCCCCTTTTCTGGGCACTAATCCCTTTGATATATTATCCAAATATCTCATCCCTTCAGAGCCCCCATCCCCCCCTCTCCCCCTCCTCCATCCCCCTGATCACTCATTCCCCTCCTCCCCCCCTTCTAGGATTTTTCTCTCATCAGGAGGACTCCCCCATCCTTTCTAGACCCCTCCACTCTCCTCAGACCAGATCCTTACTCGAAATCAATCCAAAGAGTCCCTTATTTCCACTGAGAATACAAATAAAGTAGGAAGAAAATCTAACAGAGAAATAAGAGATGAGACAGTTTTCAAGGATCTTTCCTTGGGCACGCAGCAGGAAATGGAAAGTTACCTCGAGAAAGGCACCAGGAACAAAGAAAAAGTCCAATAGGTCCATAAAGGGAAAGGTCCCTCAGCCACAACCAATAGTAAATAATTATAGTTGTCTCTTGGAATTGCAGGGGGTTAGGTCATCCCTCCAAGATAAACTTCCTAAAAGACCTCATAAAATATGAAAAACCAAACATCCTCTTAATGCAAGAGACAAAAATCACCAGCCAAGAGATGGACAGCATTATAGAAAAATCAAAAATTTATGAAGGGCAAGCAATTCTAGCGAACAGAGCTTCAGGAGGGATTTGTACTATCTGGAAAAAAGGAAAATGGCACATGCAGCACTCAACAATGAAGGGGAATTAGATAAATACAATTATGGAAAATGCAGCAAATGGAAAAAAATCATCATTTATAATATATGTTCACAAAATCATTACAGCGATAGATAAACATGTTGGAAGACACTAAAAGAAATTACAATGGAAGACCAAGAAGAAAACCTCGTCTTAGGAGGATATCTTAACCTCATTCTCAAGCTGGAGGAAAAAAGAGGAGGCACCTTTTAGCCAGACCCAAACAGAGAGATTCTTGAAGGAATCATGGAACTATGTAATATTTTGGACATCCCTCCCAAAAATGGGAATATACATGGGATAACAGGAGATTAGGGAAGGCTAATATCAAGGAAAGGCTGGATGGGATCCTCATTAGGGACAGCATGGTGGCCAACTATAGCAGAGTCTCTTCTAAAATCATCCAGTCAGCAGCTTCAAACCATAAACTAGTTTTAATTGAGCTTGGATCAACAGAAAATTATGGACCTCTATCTTTCAAATACAGCTAGCTATGAGGCATCCATGAAGAGGTTAAACAAGAGGTGGAGAAAACATGGAAACAGAATATCAACGGATCTCCATCATACAGATCGGAGACGAAACTAAAAGCCACCAAAGAAAGATTGAAAGACTGTGCAAAAGCCAACTACAAGGAACCACACAGAGAGAAAGAAGCATTGAAATGAGAATTAACAAAAATCCAAGAGGAAATGGAAAACATTGATAGCACAGCTGAAAGGCAAGCAAAGGAAAAGGAAATGCATTGAAAAATTTACAGGAACATTAGACAAGAGGAAGAAACATGGAGGCTGAAGTCAAGGCAGCTTTGGATTCAAGCTGGAGAGAAGAACACTAGATTTTTTCATAACTCAACCAAAACAAGAATGATAAAAAATAACATTGAAAAAATTATGGGAGGAGGGCAAGAAATAAAGGGACAAGAAGATGTAAAAAAAGAGGTCTTCCGACACTTTAAAACTCTCCTAATAGCTATAGACAGTCAGGAAAATCTGTAGGAATTCTTAATGCACATCCCAAAGTTAATTGATGAGGAAACAAACAATATCCTCTCTAAAGAAGTCACGGAAAAATAAGTTATGATAGCTATTTGGGATCTGCATCCGGAAAAGGCATCGGGCCCAGATGGATTTCCTATCTCTTTCTACTACACCTTCTGGCAAATCATTAAAAAGGACTTGCTAAAGATGATCAGATATGTCATCAAAAAGAAAAAGGTAGGAGGATTCACTAATTCTACCTATCTCGCCCTCATTTTGAAAGACCCTCATCCCACCACCCTCAATAGATTCTAGCCAATTTCCCTCTGCAATGCCTCTTATAAAATCATCTCTAAAATTCTTGCCGAAAGGTTCAAACCTCTACTTCACTCCCTCATTTCATAAAATCAAGGAGGCTTTGTCCTCAACCACCAGATCGTTGACAATATCATCCTTTTCCAAGAGGCCCTTCACTCAAGTTCTTCCAGAAATGAAAAAGGCTTCATCTTAAAAATGGGCATGGCTAACTCTTTTGACAGAGTTAATCTCCCCTTCCTTGCTATTGTTTTAAATAGATATGGCTTCTCTGAAGATTTCATCAACACAATTAAGGCCTGCACAATAATACCATGGATAGCTCCTCTTGTTAATGGTAGACCATGCGACTTCTTCCAAAGCTCAAGGGGCCTTTGCAAGGCTGCCCCTTGTCACCTTTTCTTTACATCCTAATGGTTGATTCTCTTAGCAGGAAATTAGATCACAACAGAAGAAATGCTACCTTAACAGGCCTCACAATCAACAGAGGAACCAAAAGAATTAATCATTCTTTGTTTGCAGATGACACCCTCCTAATGGATGGAGCATCTTGTATAGTTTCCAGAAGATTTAAAACCATTCTAGACAGTTTCATGGATGCTTCAGGAGGACTGATTAACATGGGAAAAATTTTGTTTACAGCTGGAACACCCCCCCCCCCCAAAGAACTCTTCAATGTATGTCTCCAATTCTGGAAATTCCTTTCAAGAATAATTGGAGTCATTTTCAATATCTTGGGTTGCCTATCACCAAGAAAAATCTAAAGACAGAAATATGGAACAAATATCCTGAAAAGATGAAAAACAAAATTCAAGCGTGGGGGGTGCTTTGGCTAAATCAAGCGGGCCGAATCATCCTTATTAAATCAATTCTTTCAGCCTTGCCCTTATATCAGTCCGCATTAATAGCAGTGCCAGCAAGCATCCACAAGAAAATTGAAATCATCATCAAAATTTCTTATGGCAAGGAGGGAAAATCGAAACAAAAAAGTTTAGCCTTGTAAATTGGAAACAAGTTACTGCACATTACAAAAATGGAGGTCTCTCCATAAAAACCCCTAGGATATTGAATCTAGCTCTAGGAACCAAGATTGCTTGGAGGTTCCTTACTAGAGATAGACTCTAGTAGAAAGCAGCATTAGAGGAAAAACATCTTAATGCTCCAAGAATATCTATCTTGGAGAGAAGCCCTCCCACAAGACCCTGCACCAAAAATGGAAACTCATCTCCGGTGCAATTCAATTAATCAAGGAACACATCTCCATAAGGCCTAGAAATGGGGGAAGGATCAGCCTTTGGATGGACAACATAATCGGAAATCCTACCTTAGGTAGCAACCAGGACATCAAAGATCTAAAGATTTGGATGATAAGATAATAATACAACAAATTGGGGGACATATCCAAATGGGAAACTGATGGCACTTGGAAACATTGGGACAAACCCAACTTGCCCAGTGATTTAATTAATCAATGGAATTTCATGACTTCTCTCCTCAAAGGAGTTGCACCAATAGACAAAAATACCCAAGATGCTTATTTCTGGAAGCCTACTGGAGGAGAGTACTTAGTTAAGACGGGATATGAAAAAATACAAGACCATGAGAGGTAGCAAGAATGGAAATATTGGAAGCAGGCCTGGAAGGTGGAAACCCTTCCAAAAATTAAAAAATTTCCTATGGACCCTGCTTCACAGAAAATCTCTAACATCATATAATTTTTAAAAAAGAGGAATATATGGCCCTTCTCAATTCCCTCTCTGTGTGAAGGCAGAGGAAACAATTCAACACCTCTTCCTAGAGTGCCCTTTCCCTAGAGAATGTTGGGAGAAAATGGTGTCACCCATCGATGCAAATCTGAATTATAGACTCCCTTTAAATCAATTTATAAGCAAATGGAGAAGCAACTTCCCCCACTCCTTCAAAAGAAAATCCACAATTCAGAGGTTTTGGAATAGCCTTCCATCCTTCCTCTGCTGGAAAATATGGCTAGCCAGAAATGGGAAAGTTTTCAAAAACAAAAAATCCACAGTAAACACAGTGACTTCTAAGGCCTGGGGGCTGATGACTGATTTTCTCATAGATAAAGGGCTTTATGTAATAGATATGAATCATGTACAATATGATGAAAGAAGCTGGATCAAATTCGCTCTTACTAAGATCACCATTCACCACTTGCCAAAATTTACAAAGGTCTATCAAATCTCGAAAGTAATAAATATTAAGGCAGAGTTCCAAAGGTGGATCAACTCTCCCAACAGGCCCTGTCTTTTCTTCGATGGAGCCTCAAAGAAAAATCTGGGCAAAGCAGGAGCAGGTGGCCTCATTATCCTCAAGTAAAATATCAGTCAGATACAATACAGCTGGGGGATGGAAGAAATGTCAAATAATAAAGCAAAGGCCTATGGACTTCTTTTAGCAACGCAATTATTTTTGGAAACTCCTCTATCATCATTCAAGCAATGGTGAGTGGTAACCTCCCAAAAAATGTAGCTCTCTGGAAAATTCTGCACAGCGTTAAGCATCTTGAAAGACAGATTGGAGAGATAGATTACTATCACATCTTCAGAATAAACAATAAGCAAGCGGATTCCCAAGCCAATGATGGAGTACAAAGAAATGTTGTCCAGGTCAAAATTGACAGGTTCACAACCCACCTCCCTATTCCATGATGTTGCTTCTTATAATCCTTTTCTTGATGCACTTCCATCCTTACATAGGACAGCAGATTCGCAGCCAAGACAAGAACATATTCCCTAACTCCCCTCACATCAATCCCTCTGAATCTTCCATGCGCAATCTCCCAAATATTTCCAGCATCTTGGCGTAGGGTGCCCTTATCCAAAATCTTTTTTTCTTTCTCATGACTCTTAATTGTTGCACTGCCCCTCTTCTCTTATATAATTCTCTTGAGAAGGCCTGACTCTCTACAGATTATCCCATTTTCTCTGTTGAGCATCCTCGTTTCATGCTTTTCAGCCCCTTAATGCTCTTTCCCCTTACTCGATTTCTCCCTCAAATTTTTGTTCAGATATCTCTAACTTTCCCTTCCTTTTTTGCAAGAGCATATGGCTTCCCCAGCTTTATTGGATCATGCATCTTGAGTCTCTTTTGCGCTCTCATAGCTCCCCCCCCCTTACACCCCTTTTTCCGCCCCCTCTCTTCCTTCCCCTTAACATTCCACCTTTTGGGGAGCTTCTCCAATCCCCCTCTCAATCACTTTCATCTATATTCCCTTTAACAGAAAAATCAATTTCATTCTCAGAAAAGAAGGCAGTAGCATTGTCACAAGAAGACACAACAATGCACCCATCAGAGAAGGATACACAACTATCAAAGGTAGATCAAAGTTATCTACAGCCAGTAGAAAAGGAAGCAGTGCAGTCTCTCCCTATTTCTTCAAGCACATGGATTCTCCAGATGATAAAAAACACCCCTATTCATTTTGTAAATCTCATAGAGTGGTGATTGAAAATCTAAGGAATCAAATTCAACAATAAAAAGCGCTCACTAAAGTAGAAATGGATATACTCCATGAGCAATGGGATACATGCATCAAAGACTTAATGAAGGCTCAAAATCGATGCAACCATATGGAAGAGTCAATCAACTTTCTGCGAGAAGCCATCATCAAAAATTCAAAACAAGGATCCACCTCTCTGGATCATGGAAGTGGATACAGAAATAATGAGAACATTGTGAATAAATGACCCTTCAAATATTCACGCCTTCTATGTTTTCTATCAGGTTAATAGGTGATAATATATTTTTAAAATGAAAGTTAAATGTATCCTTCTTTTAGAACAGTTTATACAGCAATATAGCACAAGTGGAATAGTATCTACTTCAGAAAGGATAGATAAAAATAGCAGCAACGGTAACACTCAAGCAGTAATGCACCCCCAGCAGATAAATCCATCTTGTAAGCTGATTGGGGTGATTTTGTAACGAGGAAATTCTTCTCCTCCTCTTTTTCTGATAATACAACATAACCGAACTTGTATGAAAAAATATATATATATATATATATATATATATATATATATATATATATATATATATATATATACATATATATATATATATATATATATATATATATATATATATATATATATATATATATATATATATATATATATTTAGGTGAAATAAAAAGAAGAAGATAAAAAACTCTAACCCAAGGAAAGGCTCAAAAGAAGACCAATTCATGTAAGTATAAAAGTATGGAAATAAATTCTTAACATGTATGAGAAGTTGGATGAACTAACGAAGTCCGGTGAGGAGAGTATCTAGGTATTTGAATTTTATCATAAGATTATATCAAGTTTCTTAAACGACTTTTATATTTTATCCGTGCATAGTTAAATTCAATTAGTATATGTTCAAGACAAGGCCTATAAGGCTAGGCTTACAAAATGAAGTGCCATGTATCACAGTGGCTAGATAGGTCTATATGCCTTGATTTGTACCTTTGGAATTATATTTAATATGTGAAATATATATATATATATATATATATATATATATATATATATAACCTATCATATATATATATATATATATATATATATATATATATATATATATATTATTTCCTAGAAAAAATTAAATGATTTCATATTAATTAGTTTAACAAGTCCATGTGCCATGTTTTGATAGGAGGACAAATATGGTCGTCATCCAACAAACTTTGAAAAGGACATGTTAAAAAACAAAAAGTGGACCAACTTTGTTATCTAGATGGAGAAGGAGTTATTAATCATTCACTTTCAATAAGTTAGTTGGATATTGTTCTGTTTATATGTCAAATTTCATTTCTTGAAACATATAGTAGAGGAAACATACCCTTGTTTGTCATATTTAGATAATGAAAAATGGTGTACATTCTAATTGTAAAATTGGTTGGAAGATGGTTGAAACAAGATAGGATAAATTGAATCCTCCTAGGGTAATATATTAGTGGAATGTTTCCCACCATATCGATCGAATGTTTCCTATTAGCACACAATCTAGCATGACCCTAAGGAAGGGAAAACCTGAGGAATGACTACTAGGCTAAGTGACAACAATGGAAGAATGACCCACTATCGCTTTAGTAAAGGTCCCATACTCTTTACAAAATTTCACCAATGTGAGGAGTCTTGGTAAAACGCTATTACAGTCAATTTTTTCCAAGTATTTCCCTTCCTAAAACCATAAACCATTAGGAGAGATCCCATTGGACTAGGAATTAGGATTAACCCCGCATTTTAGGTGAGGGAACGTTGGGTATGTGTTATATTATTTCCATGACTAGCCCCACATGATGTATGTTGTTTCGGCTGCAACGGGGGAGTCACAGGGGAGAGGGATCCCCCCTTGTCTGGGGGTTAGCAGGGGGTGGTAGCCCCTCTATACAGGGTACAGGGCAGTGCCCCATAATTTTTTTAACCCACTAATAGTTTGGAAAACCCAAGGATGGGGGGTGTTGGGGTCCTGTGTTTTGATAGATTGGCTTACCAAAAGACAAGGAAACATAAAAACCAGACTTTAGAGCTTTAGACTTTATAAATATGTGTCTTGAAAGGTTTAGAAGTTGATTTTAGGCTATTTATGAAGTTCAAGGTTGTTTTTTTTTTTTCGTTGGACAAGTATGTTTCATGTGGTATAGATAGAGCATGGGAATCTACAAGCCATTGGACAATGGAGTCATGTGAAGTCCAAATAGTTCTGACTGAGAAGGAAGGGAAACCAAAGGGAAAATCCAACTTGATCAAGGGTCTGTTGAATAATATAGGTGAAATGGAATGGACATTAAGGACTAAGAATGAACAACAAACTAAACCCTTTCACAATGGCTTAAAGGATTCGGGGAACGCCCTATTTCCTCCAATAAGATCACTTCTTTGTACCTAATCAATATAACACTCAACGAAAGGAGAAATGCAGACTAAACCCTCTAAATGAATTATAGGATTCGGGGAACGCCTTATTTCCACCTACAAGTTCACCTTTGAGAGTCTAACCACAAAACATACAATTACATTCAAAGAAGAGGGAACGCCTTAGACATCTAGGACTGCAATTATAGGGGCCTTCGACATAATGATAACAATAAAGAACAAAGGGTATGATTGAGACAAACCTCATTGTTAAACTGCAAGCATTAATAATCAAAAGTAGACTTCAGGCATTAAATTCAGTGGTAAAGAAAGAGGGAACACCTAAACACTCTTTAACACAACCGAATTAACCATTTCTGAAGTAAGATAAGCTGATATAAAGAGAGCTGTTAGACTTCCCTATCACATTCAGTAGAAGAAAACATATAAACAGTGAAGGATAAATAGGTCAAAGGTGCTTCTAAGATACATTTCTCTGCCTAAAATTTTTATCCTACTGTAAGAAAAGCATGATGGAACAAAGTGGAAACACAGGAAGTAACATAGACAATAAGAAGTACATCACCAAAACCAGGCTCATGGGTCCGATGGTCCAGCCTCCTTCATCAACAGAAAAACGCAGATCTTCACACACCTTCAGAACACCAAAGCTTCTTCAAAGCAACAATATGTATTACTTTAGAAATCACAAAATTCCAACCTTTTACAATGAGACTTCGAAGAGTCTTTATAGAGAAAATGAGAAGAGTAGGTGAGGAAATTTTTAATGGTTATCAGTGATAGGAGGAGGTATTTCTAATGCCCCATCCTATGCCTTAAACATTTCATTGAATTCTAGATAGGATCAATAACTTTGTGGCTTGTTTGAGGCCATTTTGATATGACAGAAATCACCCACAGGGTGTCCTTGAGAAGAAAATCATCCGGAGAGGTACTATTATCTTCTCGATGTGAGTTAAGTGAGGAATGGGCTATGAGGACTCCCATACTTCTAAATAACTGCCTTTGACAATTTGTAGTAGCTTCCCTGGTGCAATAACTGCTTTGCAGACTTGCGTGCATGGGTAGATATCACGTCTGTGTCAGTCATCGTTCTGCATTACTAGCTGCTCTGTCTCTTTTGTACTTAAACCTGCATTAGTTCTGTTTATGCTTTGACTTCGCTGATCACTCGAACTGCCTTTAGCACTGATGTCTTCAAAGGCTGTGTTAATCTTTCAATATTATGCCTTTCAACCCTTTAATCTTTTCCTGATACACTTTAAACTTCTGCAAACCTGTTTGTGTGAATACACAAGCTAAAAAGGCGCTGGAGGATTCATGTCGGGGTCAATAACCCTCATCTTCAATAAAAAACAAAATGCTTTTAAACCTGCAAAACACGAGAAACCTGTTATGAAATCCTGCGCGGGGCTTAAAACTGCTTCAGAAAGGTTTTGGCGGAGGTGGAGGAGCGATTGCAAATGAAACGTGTGCGGTGGAGAAGGGTTACATGGCGCAACACCATGAAACCAAGGTTTAGACATGAATTAGCGTGGGAAAAGGCTTTTAGTGCTAAAACATAAAAGTTTAATGTTTGGGCGAATACACAGGAAATGGGAAAATGCAATGGAAAACATATGAAATGGACCTTAGGTGGTGGGACTTGGTCGTGGTGGAGGGCGATTAAATGTGAGCCGTTGGATCTGGGTTGAATGGACGGTCATGATTGGATCGGTGGATCGCAATCAGGGGAGGCAGCGGGGTTGACACATTCTAAACTTTCGATTGGCAACAGTGCGATTGAGCGCCAGCCGTCCGATCCGAGTCAAGATCGACGACGGAAATTGAATCGGCGAGGAGGAAGACTGGAGCGATGGGAGGGGAGCGATGAGATATGGGGCGATGCGATTAGCGATGGGCCGTCAGATCTATATAGATCAATGGCTCGGATCGCAGCGGGGCGGATAGAACAGTAACACTATCGCATCGGAGTTTTTTAGTTTAACAAAGAAACGCGCCCGTATGAATGTTTCGATTGCGATTAGCGCCACAGGCCTTAAGCACTCAGTTCTGGGCGTGGGGCATATGGGGGAAGTGGTTAAGGGGGCTGGTCGAAAGGGGCTTAAGGCCTTAGTGCAAAAATGAGTTTTTAGGCCAAAAAAAGGGGGATTTTTAGGGATTTTCTTGGCTTTCGGTAAAGGAGGAAAGTTTGTTTAAACCTATAAAAATGGATTTTTAGAGGTTCAAAGGGATTTTGAAGGCTTTTCAGGAGGAAATGGGGGTCTTAAAGAGGAAAAGGAGGCTTTTCCAGAATGATCTGGAGTGGAATAATCAGGTACAGGTACAAGAGGCTTGAGTAAAAGGCTCAAAAATCAAAGTGTTCGGATTGTTATCGAACTAGCTTCATGTTGTAGATCTCGTCTTTCTAATTCCAACGGTGCAGACGGCACTCAATTCCAAGTCCGTATGAAGAAGTTATAAGCGGTCAAAGTTCCAGGTTGACTTGGTGACTAGATAGTCTTAAGGAAGGCGCAAATTTGAATTTTTTCCGGCCACCGGATTCCAGCAACCTCAGGTCACATTCCAGGAAAATTTGTGGCCTTTTTAATTTGCCTCCTTCGGTCCAAAACTGAATTTTTCAAAAGGGCATAATTTGTTTTATAGAAACAAAAAATTATTTAAAAAAAGGGGTGGCAGGCCACCACCCCCGCCACCCCACTCGACCACATGGCACAACATATAAAAAATATATATGTTTATGGGCCGGCGGACCATGACCCCCGCCGGACCCCATGGAGCTCCCCACCATAACACGCATATTTTGTTAAAACACACACATATATATAATATATGTTAAAACTGTTGTAACGTCCGAATGCATTAAATGGCGCTGGAGGTGTTAACGTTCAACCCATATATATAATATGTTAAAACCGTGATATGGAGGTGGTCGGGGGCGGGCCGCCCAATGCGGGTCCGGCCCCCCAAAACAATATTATATTGTTTTTCAAAAACAAAAGTGTGCCAACTATGGAGGGGCGGGATTTGATCCCCCGACCTCTCTTCAACCAAATCTAATTTTTACCAACGCGCCAATGAATTTTGTTGGTAAATCCGCCCACGATTTTTTTATATAAACGCATATTTTTACAGTGCGCCCAGGCCATGGACGAGTGGGAGCAAACGCACGCAGATCGAGATTTAATATTTTTTTAATTGCAGGTCATGTGGAACCATGAGCCCAGAAAGAGGCAGGCGGAACCCTGATTGAGGCTCAATTTTCAGGAGGGCAAAATTTCGACTTTGTCCAAATGGGACAAATTTTATGTCGTTTCAGCACTACTCAGCACCACGAGTCTGATGGGGTACTCAGTTTCTGCATCTAAGTTTTTGATTTTCCAGCCACTTTTGGAAGTGGACTATGCCGGTGTCAGATTTGCACATGTGAGCAGTCGTTTTCACCTTTTTCGACGTCACAAGATTGATGGTGTTTTCAGATTCAGCCGCAAAGCAACTCAGACTTCAGCAAATGGCAGCATGAGGTATATGATGTGTATTCCATGTACTTCTTCATTTATTTCTCGTTGAGATGCATTATGTCTTGCAGATCTCGGTTGATACATGAGTCGTGGGATCTTGCTTTGTGTTGTTATTGATGTACTTTCAGCTATGGATTTGTGTCATGTATGAGTCCCTTTTATGCCACATTGGCGGGATGCTCTTATTTTCTATGTGTATTGTTGAGATCCCTTGTTTGCCAGGATTGGCAGGATACTCTTATTTGCTACATGTCAGCTATGGTCATACTGATAGGAGTCTTTCTTTATGTATGAGAGTTCTGCAGTGGAACATCTCTTAAAGAAGTCAAGCCACTCCTGCATGAGGGCAATTTTTCCTTGTATGTCATAGGGAAACATATCCATGTACATCTTCTTCTTACAACACATAATGCAGCGGCCTACACCATCTTGACACCGAGGCCCGGAGATGTAGTCCCTCCTGGACGAACTCCGTCATCAAACAACGTGTTCTCATGATTGTTGATCTTGTTCATTTATGTTCCTCTTATTTACAGCTACAGTTTTTCATTTAAGTTCTTTAACGTCTTTAAGTAAATGCAATTCTATTTATCAGCCGAATTAAAAGGTCTTGGACTAAGGTATCAAGATTTTACAGATCTAGAAGATGAGGAAATAGTTGGAATGAAATGGTAGAAATGGGTTGAGGCCTTTGGAAAACAATTTCTTTTATAAATCTGGCAGGGTTTTGGGCATGCCCTTTGTAGAAACAACAGTGGAGATTAATCCAAAGGGACAAAGAATCATCATAAGACTTCAAGGATGATGGATTTTCAGGGGAAAATAAATCTCTTGAAGGCTTGAAAACAAACTTAGCCACCATTTGGTATATCAGAATTTATGGGTGGCTAACAGTGGCTCCACTTGGGGAGGACAACTTGCCCTTTAAGTGTCTAAAACCTCAGAAATCTTTGTATTTAGCAGACCAGTGCCTTTCCATTGGGCAGCAGTTTTTATTTTGATCTGATAACCTTTGCAGCAACCTGAAAACAACTGTCATTATTCAAAACAACATTCCTACCTGCCCATTCCTATTGTTCTATCATTTTTTCTTCCTTTGAGTGCACTTGGATTGGAAAACTCTTTTCCAACATTTTATTTTGCAAACAGAAAAATAAACCTATCTAATGCTACCCTTATTTCTCCAAGAGCGCAGATTAAACAGTTGGACTCTTAATTCTCTACCTAATCTAATACCTGTGAGGATTAAACAGTCTAGCAGGTTTTCATTCTCTATATTCTAAGACAAAAATTGAAAATACAGTCAAACCAGGATTAGACTGTCTGGTTGCTATGGGTCCATGGCATAAAAACAGCTGCACATGAACTAAAAATAGCATAAATTAAACAAAACTTGGAAGGATTAAAGATCTGGAATTCAAACACATTCTTCCTTCTTTTTGTGACTTAGATTTTGAGCTTCTTAGAGTCACCTTTCTTTCTTCACTTCAGATCTGGTTTGGATCCTATTAGAGTTGTTCTCTTTTCTTCTATCCCAATCTATTCTACTGATAAGCCAAGATTGAACAGTTTGGCAGATCTTCTTCGCTATCCTATCAGCAGTAAATTGAAATCTGCCCAATCATGATTAGGTTGTATGATTGGATAGCAGTGTTCCTTAACGTAGTGGCATTTGAGCTTGCACACTTTCAGATTTTTTTTCTTTTTGGTATGGGGCTATACCTTTCTTGTTTTATTTACTTTTTTTTTACTCTTTCTTTTTCTTTTTTTTGAAGAAAACGGTAATAATACAATGGATGAAAATCTCACAGGCTTTCCAAGACTCTTGTGAAGTAGTGTTTAAGCATCTTGTTGTTGAGACCTCTCTTTCTTCTTCACATTGATTCCTTGCAATAAAAATGCATTATGCCCTCATAAGGAATGAATAATATAGATTTTTCACGGATTTTCAAATTTACCATGTTTTCCTCTTCTGGAATCAATTTTGAACATTCTGACTTGGAAGTCATTTTTCTTTAGTCTTTTTGTCAAACTACCTTTTGATGTTTTTTAGATGCTTGAGTTCTACGTAGCTTCACTTAGATTACTTCTAAGTGGATGATGCGATTGATCCCTTCTATACATATCATTTTCCTCAACTTGGACTTCTAGAAGGAGTTTCATGACTGGAACTCCTAAGGATGTTGGGAAAATAGCATCCATGCCATAGACTAGCTGATATGGGGATGTGTTGATTGACTTTTTGGTGGTTAACCTGTCAGCCCACAAAGCATGAACAAGCTTACCATGCCATGCTTTCTACTTCTGCTCCAACAAATTTTTGATGATGTTGATCAGGCTCTTGTTGGAAGATTCAGCAAGTCCATTTCCTTTGGCGTAATAAGCAGTAGAGTGGGCCAAGGTGATCTGATATTTATGGCAGAAATCAACCATATTTTTGGATTTAAAGGCAGCAGCATTGTCTGTGATTATTTTCCTAGGACAGCCGAATCTGGACAATATGTTGGTGTCAATGAATTTAATAATGACAGAGTCAGTAGCATTCCTAATGGGTATGGCCTCTATCCATTTGGTAAAATAGTCTATGGCTATGAGGATCCATTTGTGCTAGGCTAAGGAGGGTGGATGGATTTCCCCTATGAAGTCCAAACCCCACTACTGGAAGGGTGTTTCAACACTAATAGGCTTCAAGGGTAAGGGAAAGAGCTTTCTTCTACCACCAAAGATCTGGCACTTGTGGCAAGACATTACTAGTTTGTGGGTGTCTGGAAAAAGGGTGGGCCAATAATAGCTTTGTCTGAGGGATTTTGTTTATCGTGAATATTTGATTTTAAGTCATCCATTCTCGCGCTTACTTTTTTCATGCATGATTTTTCCTGCATCATTCTCAAGTAAACATTTTAGTAGTATCCCAACGAATTCTTCCAATATAAAACTCCATCTATCATGCAATATTTTAAAGCCTTATATTTCACAAATCTAGCTTTTGTTTTCGAAAAATAAGGAGGAGCATTTAAGTAAAGCAGCACGTAAATAATATCGGCATACCATGGAGAGTTCGTGAATGTTTCTTCAGTAAATGTTACTGGGACCTCTTCTATCTCTTCTAAGGCATCAACCATATTCATATCTAGAACCTTGAAATTAGGCTCAGCCATGAGTTTTGCTAATCCTTGTCCCTTGATGACTTTGGTAGGCCTAATTTCTAAGTCGTATTCCAGAATAGTGGCAATCCACTTTCCCCTTTTACCATCGGGGTCCTGACCTAGAATATATTTGACTATGGTGTGTGGCACAAAGGTAATGATGTGTGAATGTAAGATGTACACCCTGAAATCCTTTAATGCTTTAACCAGTGCCAAGGCTTACTTTTCCATGATGTTGTATTTGAGTGGGGCATCTCTTAAGGCTTTGCTGAAGAAGGATATAGGTTGTTCTTGCCCCAAGTTATTCTTCTGCAACAATACTGTAGCTATTTTCTGTTTTGATGCAAAGGAAAACATATAAAAATCTTTGGTGAAATCAGGACTGATGAGGACCGGTGCTTGAGTAATGGCTTTCTTTACCAGTTCGAATGACTGTTTAGCTTGCATTGTCCATTTGACACCTACTTCTTTCCTAAGCATGTTAGTGATGTTTTTCAATAGCTCAGCAAGGTTGGGGATGAATCTCCTCAAAAAATTAATCTTTCCAATGAAAGACTGTAATTCTTTGAGATTCCTAGGGTGATTGATATTCAATATGCCCTCAATTCTTTTAGGATCTATCTTGATCCCTTCTTCAGAGATTATGTGACCAAGAAGATTTCCTTCTTGGAGGCCGAAGAGTGTCTTTTTGGGATTTAAAGACAAGCCAAATCTTCTGCATTTCTCAAAAACCTTCCTTAAATGTTCCAAATGTTCTTCATCGGTTTTGGAGAAAACGGTAATATCATCTAGGTAGATGATTATAAAGTAGCCTATGTCTTCCGAGAAGGCTATGTCCATGGCCCTCTGGAAGGTGGCCCCTGCGTTCATCAAGCCAAATGGAATTTTGACATACATAAATGTCCCCCATGGTGTGGTAAAGGTTGTCTTATTTTGATCACTTGGGAGGACTAACACTTGGTTATAACCTGAGAACCCATCCAGTAAGGATATTCTTTTTGACCCAGCTACTCTCTGTAGAATGTGGTCCACTTTTGGCAAGGGGTAGTTATCTTTCAGAGAGGCTCTATTAAGATGTCTAAAGTCTATACACAGCCTAATATCCCCTGTCTTCTTTCTGACAGATACCAGATTGGAGACCCATTCTGAGTATCTGACATGAACAATGATCCCTGCATCATACATCTTCTTAATTTCTTTTTCTACTGCAGGGAATAAGACAGGGTTTATCCTCCTCAATTTCTGCCTAAAAGGTTTCTGATTTTCCTTCAAAGGGATCTCATGCTGAATGATGCTAGTTTCATACGATTTCAAATCTTTTTACTCCCATGCAAAAACATCTATAAACTCTTTGAAGAGTGCTATGTATTTCTATTTGATGGGGGCAGGTAGGGTGCTAGATAACTTAATCATTTTAGGCTTAGTTGGGCTGCCTATATTGTGCTCTTCCACATTAGTTTCCATGGGTTTTGTCTTTGGTTCTTTAGCCACATCGTTGAAATCAAAGAGCTATTCTAGCGGCGCAAGGCCTTTGGGTATGGTCTCACCTTTACACTCTAGAACTTCAAGGTCCTTTTGGTCTGGATCATCAGATAAATTTGCCTTGAAAAGATGATCAAACTTATTTACATCAGTAGGGGAGGGGGGCTCTGTTTCAGGAATTTTTTCCCCATCTGAACATTCTTTTTCATGGCTGCAACTTGGTGATGCTGTGGCAAACTCATTCTTTAATTGCAGCAAATCCTCTATATGTTTGTCATTGTTAAAAACCTGCCAATTATCTTCATTATCAGGCACTGCTGGCCTATTCTTTACCTTTATAATGAGTTGTTCCTCAATTTGTGTTATCTGGCAGTTACTAGCAGCAAAATCAAGTTCGTTTGCCAAGTGGTTTTGGGCTCTTGGTATGAACACCAGCTCATATTTTTCGAAAGTTTTCAAGAGGTATAAAACAATGTTCCTATATTCTCTGAGTCCGGGGTTTTTGGTTGCATATTCCCCCTTGATTTGTCTGATGATCAACTCAGAATCTCCTCGTATTGATATCTTTTTGGCCTTTAAATCTTTAAGTATATGCAGGCTAAGGAGAAGGGCTTCATACTCTGCGATGTTGTTAGTGCATGAAAATTATAATTTGCAGGCATGTCCTTTGTTTGAGTTGTGTATCCATACACCAACCCCTTCACTATTTTTGTTGCAAGAGCCATCAAAACCTATTTTCCAAAGTGTTTCGGTTTCATTTTCATTTGTTTTGTGTTGCTCAGGGCTGCTGGGGGTTGAGGTATCTAGAGGTTGAGAGGAAGACAAATCTGAATGTTCTGGTGAACTAATGTCTTGCTCGATTTCTTTCTCTGTTTGGGTGACCTCATCTTCGTTGTATAAAATGAAGGAATCTAAATCTGAATGGGTGGAATAAACATGAGTGTTGTGAGGTTTTTCCTTGCTGCTCACCATATATTTCATAAGGGTTTCCCTATATAATCTTCTGGTCTGACCAAATACTAGTATGGTGGCATAAGACATATCCATTTGAAGGCTGCCTTGAATCTTAGCTCCCCATGACCTAGATAAGAGCATTCCATATTTTGGGGGAATGTCTGCTACTACCACATCCATTACAAGATTCTTCGCAGGAATTTGGGATAAGTTAACACACAAATATTTGATTAATCCCAAGCACTTGACCTTTCTGGAATCAAAGGAGTACAGATATTTGTAGGGTCTATTAATATCTAAGCCTAAGCTTTCCATTACTGCTTTAGGCATAAGGTTGTGTGATGCTCCTGAATCTAGCATGGCATTGTGTAAGACTTTGTCATGTATGTTCAGACTGACATAGAAGGGAGGGACATCCCCTTCTTGATATTTTCCCTCAATTTTCGGACCAAACAACAACTCTGGCTTATCGTCTGTTAAGTTCAAAGTAGCAGTATCAACATGTATATTCAGGGCTTTTAGGACCTAGTCTCTGTACACTTCCTGGGTCACTAATTCAGCCAGAGGTACACTAATTTTAATCTTTGCAATCTCTCCCTCAAGGCTAAAAGGAACTATCGCTTTTGTTGTATTTACATCTGCTTTCTCACTTATGTTTCTCTCAGCAATCTTGACTTGTTGGGTTTTATTAGGACTATCAATCTGAGTTGTTTTATCAGGGCCACTAGTAGAAGTACTAGGGCAACTCTGTTCAACATTTGGCTGGTTGCCTTTTTCTTTGTTTGAATCAGCCCTCTTGGCTATTGTGATAGCTTTGTTTGCTTTATTTTTAGTCTGATTTTCTATGCTTTTCCTAACAGTAGAGCTAGTGTTTTTGTCATTTGGAATATCTATGTTCCCTTTGCTTCTTAGATCATAATGTCTGTTCACCTCCATGATGGCATTTTCAAACCCCAATCTATAATCTTCAGACTTCTCATGTGTATCTTCCTTTGGTTCTGAAGAGAAGAAACCTTGTTCTTCTTCAGTGAGGAAAACATCATCCTCACTGTCTGATCCAATCAGGCTCACATGGTTTTCTCCCAAAATTTCAGTCTCCCTTTCTTCCTCTTGATCTACGTAATTTTGTTGGAAAGGAGCTCTAATTTGTTGGTCATCATCTCGTTGTCTATCTTGATTGTTATCTCTTCTAAAGTTATAGTTTCTATTTTGATTTTGGGGGTTGTTTTGGTTTTCTCTTGGTGGTGCTCTCTCAAGTAAGCTCATCCTTTTCATCATCTCTTCCATCATCCTTTCCATTTTTGAGCTAGATGTGGAGGGTGCAGTGTCATCTTTATAAGTTACCCTCTTCTCCGATCTTAGCCTAGCTCTTTTCTCAATTAAGTTCGCTTCTACACTCACAGCTCCTGTTTGCATGTCTTATAGAGTTAAATATTCTCTTTCCCTTAGCTGATAAGCCATATCCACATCAAATCCTTTAGGATATTTTACTAGGGCCATGCCTTGGGGGGGTTTCATGTGAGGGGGAAGGGCATTGTAGACATTGCTAAACCTGGTGGAGTAATCATGGACACTCTCTCCCTGATTTCTTTTAAGGTTCTGATATTCTGCTAGTATCTGGAGAGGGTTGCTTTTGGCTTCCAATTTGTTTATGAATGATTGATGTAATGTGGGCAGATCATGGATGCTATTAGGAGTCAAGCCTTTAAACCACTTCTTCACTTCTCCTCCTAAACTCTCGGCAAAGATTCTCATTTTAACGGTCTCATCATCTATTTCCATGTAATCGAATGCATCTCCCATTTCATCTACATGTTGTCGAGCCGTGGCAGGTGTTTTTCCAGGGAAGTGTGGAATTTTGGATTGATAGTCATTTGGTAAGGGAACCAAAGGTTGTGGTAGCACTAGTGGGGCATACCATGATGCCATGGTAGTTTTTTGTGGAGGTAACGGATTAGCTTGAGTAGCAGGTATCTGGATGGCAGCACTGCTTGGACCAGCAACAAACTGTTGAGTATATTTAGGGTAAGAGAGACCCAAGTGATGAATGAAATGAATATCAGGGGGTGTTGATGGAGGGGTTTCTCTGTCACTAAAATGTTGACCACTATGTGGTGGTGAGCTTGGAGGCTCAAAGTCTATTTGCTCTGTACCACTGAATGACTTAGTTCTTGGTAAACTACTTGGTGAGTCTAAGTCAGCTTGAGCATTTGATAGAGCTGCAAAGTTTTCAGGTGCTGAGTTAGCTCTGTCAATGTGTCTGACAATAGTTGGATCCTTATATGTATAAGGCTTCCTAATAATACTCTCATGGTTTTCAACTATCTCAGGTGGGTTTGGATTAGGATAAGCTCTAGTATGGACTGTTCTTTAAGCCAGTATGTCTGTCCCTTAACAAAGAAGCTTATTCCCAAGTGTTTCTTCTGAAATGGATGATGTTCCAATGAAAACTGGTCTCCCAGTGGAGTATTTTGGTCTTTAGGAACTGTGGAGTCGCCAGGTGGAAAATCTTTAGCTTTTGTGAAGGTAAAGTGTGTTATGGTTCCACCACCATGTTTATTATGAAGCCAATCTGAAATGTTTTTTTGGGTTTTTCTGATTTTATGTGGTTATTTAAGGACTTACTGAGTCTACAAGAGTTTTCTAGACTAACATATATTCAGTATGCCCCACCGTGATCGCCATTGTGTTGGGGTCCTGTTTTTTGATAGATTGGCTTACCAAAAGACAAGGCAACATACAAACCATATTTCAGAGCTTTAGGATCTAGCCCTCCTAGTCTCAGAGAGGGATCTCTCAATATATTTATAAAGATGTGTCTTGAAAGGTTTAGAAGTTGATTTTAGGCTAGTTATGAAGTTCAAGGTTGTTTTATTTTGTTTGTTTGGACAAGTATGTTTCATGGGGTATATATAGAGCATGGGAATCTACAAGCCATTGGGAAATGGAGTCATGTGAAGTCCAAATAGTTCTGACTGAAAAGGAAGGGAAACCAAAGGGAAAATCTAACTTGGTCGAGGGTCTGTTGAATAATATAGGTGAAATGGAATGAACATTAAGGACTAAGAGTGAACAACAAACTAAACCCTTTCACGATGGCTTAAAGGATTCGGGGAACACCCTATTTCCTCCGGTAAGCTCACTGCTTTGGACCCAATCAATATAACACTCAAAGAAAGGAGAAATACAGACTAAACCTTCTAAATGAATTATAGGATTCGGGGAATGCCATATTTCCTCCTACAAGTTCACCTTTGAGATTTTAACCAACAAAACATACAATTACATTCAAAGAAGAGGGAATGCCTTAGACATCTAGGACTGCAATTATAGGGGCCTTCGACATAATGATAACAATAAAGAATAGAAGCTATGATTGAGACAAACCTCACTATTAAAATTCAAGCATTAATAATCAAAGGTAGACTTCAGGCATAATATTCAGTGGTAAAGAAAGAGGGAATGCCTAAACAGTCTTTGACACAACCGAATTAACCATTTCTGAAGTAAGACAAACTGAATATAAAGAGAGCTGTTAGACTACCCTGTCACATTCAGTAGAAGAAAACATATAAACAATGAAGGATAAACAGGTCAGAGGTGCTTCTAAGATACATTTCTCTGCCTAAAATTTTTATCCTACTGTAAGCAAAGCATGATGGAACAAAGTGGAAACACAGGAAGTAACATAGACAATAAGAAGTACATCACCAAAACCAGGCTCATGGGTTCGATGGTCCAGCCTCCATCATCAACAGAAAAATGCAGATCTTTACACACATTCAGAACACCAAAGCTTCTTCAAAGCAGCAATATGTATTACTTTAGAAATCACAAAATGCCAACCTTTTACAATGAGACTTCGAAGAGTATTTATAGATAAAATGAGAAGAGTAGGTGAGGAAAGTTTTAATGGTTATTAGTGATAGGAGGAGGTATTTCGAATGCCCCATTCTGTGCCTTAAACATTTCATCTAATTCTAGACAGGATCAATAACTTTGTGGCTTGTTTGAGGCCATTTTGATATGACCGAAATCACCCACAGGGTGTCCTTGAGAAGAAAATCATCCGGAGAGGTACTATTATCTTCTCGATGTGAGTTAAGTGAGGAATGGGCTATGAGGACTCCCATAATTCTAAATAATTGCCTCTGACAATTTGTAGTAGCTTCCCTGGTGCAATAACTGCTTGGAAGACTTGCATGCATGGGTAGAGGTCAGGTCTGTGTCAGTCATCATTCTGCATTACTAGCTGCTATGTCTCTTTTGTACTTAAACCTGCATTAGCTCTGTTTTTGCTTTGACTTCGCTAATCGCTCGAACTGCCTTTAGCACTGATGTCTTCAAAGGCTGTGTTAATCTTTCAATATTATGCCTTTCAACCCTTTAATCTTTTCCTGATACACTTTAAACTTATGCAAACCTATTTGTGTGAATACACAGGCTAAAAGGGCGCTGGAGGATTCATGTCGGGGTCAATAACCCTCATCTTCAATAAAAAACAAAATGCTTTTAAACCTGCAAAACACAAGAAACCTGTTATGAAATCCTGCACGGGGCTTAAAACTGCTTCAGAAATTTTTTGGCAGAGGTGGAGGAGCGATTGCAGATGAAACGTGTGCGGTGGAGAAGGGTTACATGGCGCAACACCATGAAACTGAGGTTTAGAAATGAATTAGTGTGGGAAAAGACTTTTAGTGTTAAAACATAAAAGTTTAATGTTTGGGCAAATACACAGGAAATGGGAAAATGCAATGCAAAACATATGAAATGGATCTTAGGTGGTGGGACTCGGTCATGGCGGAGGGCGATTAAATGTGAGCCATTGGATCTCGGTTGAATGGATGGTCACGATTGGATCAGCGGATCGCAATCAGGGGAGGCAGCGGGGTTGACACATTGTAAAATTTCGATTGGCGATGGTACGATTGAGCGCCATCCGTCCGATCCGGGTCAAGATCAACGGCGGAAATTGAATCGGCGGGGAGGAAGACTGGAGCGATGGGAGGGGAGCGATGAGATCTGGGGCGATGCGATTAGCACTAGGCCATCAGATCTATATAGATCAACGGCTCGAATCGCAGCGGGGCAGATAGAACAGTAACACTATCGCATCGGAGGTTTTTGGTTTAACAAAGAAACGCGCCCGTATGAATGTTTCGATTGTGATTAGCGCCACAGGCCTTAAGCACTCGGTTCTGGGCGCGGGGCATATGGGGGAAGTGGTTAAGGGGGCTGGCCGAAAGGGGCTTAAGGCCTTAGTGCAGAAATGAGTTTTTAGGCCAAAAAAAAGGGGATTTTTAGGGATTTTCTTGGCTTTCGGTAAAGGGAAAAAGTTTGTTTAAACCTGTAAAAAAGGGATTTTTAGAGGTTCAAAGGGATTTTGAAGGCTTTTCGGGAGGAAATGGGGGTCTTAAAAAGGAAAAGGAGGCTTTATGAAAATGAGGGGAAATGAGTCGGAATGGGAAATTTCATAGGCCTTTGGAAGACAGTTTCTTTCATAAATCTGGCAGGGTTTTGGGCATGCCCTTATAGAAACAGCAGTGGAGATTAATCCAAAGAGATAAAGAATCATCATAAGTCTTCAAAGATGATGGATTTTCAGGGGAAATAAATATCTTGAAGGCTTGAAAACAAACTCAGCCACCATTTGGTATATCAGAATTTATGGGTGGCTAACAGGGGGCAGACCCAAAGATGGTGGGCACACCTACCCATGGTTTTGTGCATGGGTTTTGCACATGGTTTTGAGCATGATGGTTTTCTTCCCGTGGTATTTTTTAGATATGATCAAGGGAACTATGGTTATTTTCTAATATAAGGTTAATGGATTGGGGTTTATGAATGCTTCAATGTGTATATATATGTATTGTAACATTGAAAGGAATATAATGAAAAATCAACCTAGTAGTCGCAGTTTTTGGATCTAGGGGAAAATATCTATGTATATTTGTTTTTAGTTTTCACCATTGTTTATTTTTTTGTTTGAAGAATTCATATGCAAGTAATTTTTGTACAACGTTAAAACCTACAGGGAACAAGGCTATATTCAAAACCGTTCCTTCTTCCAAGTCACCCACAATCCATGCCAAAAGTGCCCAAGGAGAAACAAGCATAAACGCTTGATTACACAATGAAAAAAAATACCTTTAAGATTGAATTTTTCACCTTCAAACACATGTTCTCGATAGATGGGTGAGGGGACATACGACTGAATGAGGGACAAGAGATAAATTAGAACAATACATTGGCTACACTAGTGGCTATTAGGGGTTATTGGCTAACGACTGAAGATAAGTCTGGGAGAACAATTCTCCTATGGGGTCACCCACTTTTGGTGGGTAACATTACCCACCATACCTTGTGTTGTCACCATGGAGAGAATTCCTATATGAAATGGATCCAATGCTTAGAAAATCCAAAAAATTGTTTCAAAATTTTTAAAATATTGTTAAAAATTTACCAAAATGTGCCCATAGGTGATATATGCCATTGTGTAACATAAATTAATCTTGGAGATGAATCTTTATGCCCAAATTGACCTTATATTATCAAGATTTTAATTATTTTGCTGAAAAGAAGAACTAATAATAAGCTAAGGTTTATAACTTGGGCCCTTTAATATAATCCAAATTAAAACTCTAAGATGAGAGTTTGAATGATTTAGATTAAGAATGGAGGTGCCGAAGTAGTGGAGATATCATTAAGATTCCTTTTAATAGAACTTGCATGTATTCACTCTAACTATTAAAGATACATAAAATCAATATGTAACTTGCTCAAATAAATCTGTGATGATCATACATGTGCTTCAAAGAAGGAAAAGAAACATGGAAAACACATAAGAGAAAAAAAAACATACTACAATGTACCAATAGATACTAAAATCAACCTCGTGACTTTTATTATTATCTCCGAGGAAGGCAGAATTATTACACAAGTACTCAAAATTCCAAAACTTTGAACCATTTTTCAGTGGTTCTCGTGTCTTTTAAATAATACATCAAAATTAGTTACAAATACAACTGTAAAAAAATTTATAACTACTTAACTATCCATTACTAAAATATATTTTACAATGTTACAAAATGAAATTTCTCATTTTTTAGAACTCTAATGACTAGTGGAACATTTACTTTGAGGATTGGTTCTTGGTTCCGCCATTTGAACTTCTTCTTTAATAGTATTAATCAAGCTTTCACACGTCTTCCAAAGTTATTCATCATAGAGCTTACACTAGATCATTTTATGGAATGAAAATTTCAAATTTGAAAGCTTTGTATAATTAGGTTTTCCAACAAATAGTGTCTTCATCAGCCAAAGAAGTTGGAATTCCCTCTGCAAATAATGCACTACAGTACTTCCCTTTAGAATTCCAATCATTTCATTTTTGTATTTGCCTCACTCTTAAAAACCGCTAGTTCCTTTTCATATAGTTCCCAACAAAGCATATTTCATTGCTAGTCCCAACAACTAGGTGGACCATATCTATTCATTTGGTCAAATTTGTAATCAAGCAAAGATACTGACTTATGAACCTCCTTTAATTTGTTCTTAGCCTAAATATGGAGTAGATTTTTCTCATTCATTTTACTTATTTCCATAATTGGTCCAGCTCTTTCTTTGATATATAATTCCCTTAATTCAATTGAATATTTTTCATTTAAATATTTGATCATATTTTTAGCCTTTACTACTTCTTTTTGTACAATTTTCTTGCAGGCATAAATGCTTAATTGAGACTCTTTAATCATAATCTTCTATTGAGAAATTATATGAATAGACTCCCATTAAGAACGAACATCCCTGATGATATCATCCCAAACAATTTGTCTAGCTTCAATTAGAGATATATCATATTAGGGGAATTTTGAGGTCTAAAATAGGTTTCCTTGGAAAAATGTACAACAAAAATAAACTTTTAAGCACCAATGGGATCCAAGATGATGATGTCAACCATGGGGATGGTTCACCATTTTTGGAGTAAAAAATTAATAAGATTAAAAATTAATAAAATAATAAAACTACTTTTCCAACTCGTATTTTCAACTTATCTCCTTAAGGTTTTACTCAAATTTCAAGCGGGAGTACTCGTTGGATGCAAAATTTAATTCCTCATCCAAGAAGTACCCATGTTGCATGCTTTTGATGGATACTTCTACATGAAAAATGAGAAATACATGAAAAACGTGATTGCAATCACGTTTTTCATGTATTTCTCATTTTTGTGTAGCAGGGTCCATCGAAAGTATGTAACATGGGTACTCCTTGGACGAGGAATCAACTTTTTCATCCAACGAGGATTCCTACTCGAAATTTGAGTAAACCCATAGGGAGATAAGTTGAAAATACGAGTTGAAAAAATAGTTTTTTTCATTTTCCCTCTAAAATTTGATGATGTATGTAATCTAACCTTGTTTTATTATTTCCACTATTATTTTTTAATTTCCTTAGGAGACCCATTTTAGACCTCAAAATTCCCCTAATGTGCCCTTCAATTTTGTTTTTAACTCCTCGATCTCATCTTGTCTGCCTTGTTCTTGGTGGTCAACTTATCATTGTTTTATTTAGTTGTATTTAGTTTCCTCTCCTTGATATCAAGTTGTTCCTTTACCTAAGTTAGGTTGTCCTGAATTTTATTAAGTTCAACCTCTAAGATTCTGAGTTCTTCCATAACTTTTGTAAGCTTATCTTAGGGGTCATTTGACTCACTTGGGACCACAATAGTGCAACATGGCTTTAGATCGATTGTTGTAACCCCTGCACTTATTTCTACAAAATGAAAATTTCTTTGTTTTTGTCCACTAACTCTCTCATCATCACTTCCTTCTCTTTCTCGACTTGAGCTAGTTCATTTGTTTAAGTGTGCTCAATCCCAGATATTTTTCACTTCTTCCTTAATGGTTGCATATCATATTTTGTGTTTTGCTACAATGTTTTGATAACTTCCCTGTATTCTGGATCTATTCCCAATTTAACAACTACCTTCTTACAATCCTCGTTTTGAATATGCAGTGCTCTAAAATTTTCCTTTTCTTGCTTTATCTGATTTGAAACTTTCTCCAAAATATTTCTACTTTACTTACTGTCAAATATATTTTTATTCTACTTTACTTACTCTCAAAGATCTTTTTATTAGGTCATTATAGATCATTTCCCCTACTTGTATATGAAAATTAATCTTCTTAGGAATTGGGATATCAACTACATTTATGGATAGATGTAATGTTTTAAAATAGGTCCTCAAGACAGAGACTGAATAGTTGGATTCACGAGGGAAAATTATAACTTGTTCCTTTCTAAATCCATAGGAGAGAGTAGTATTGTTTGATAATTTGGAGTTGCTTGTGCTACTAGCTAAGTTGTCATGTTGCTTCTCACCTTATGACTTTTTTCTTCAATTTGTTGATAGTTCCTCTATAAAAATTTTGTGGTGGAGGGAGTTTATTCAATTAAGAATATTTCCAAAACAGTGGAAACAAAACTAGAGGAGGTATAACACTCTGGGTTTCCCAACTGCATTTGAAAACTTGGTTGATTTGAGGGTCCCTGTGTTAATTTAACTTGTACCTCTGCTTCTTCTCTTTGAAACTTTTATCTCTTTTAGAATTGTGAGACTTCTATCTAAACATTAATTTTCTTAGATATATCTCTCTTCAATATCTTATCCCTCACTACAGGGGTTTGGAAATCTATTATTTGTTGCATTTTGATGCTTAGCCATGTTTTTTAATTTTCCATTTTCTTAAGTTTTTCCTTGCTTTCATGAATATAAGGTGCAAAAATAATATTCCCTCTTTTATTTGAAATTATATGATGGGAGCCATATTTCCACTTCTCTACTTGATCAAATACAAACTCTGCCATTATTTCTTCAACCTATAGGAGTTATTATCTGCTATTCTCGATGAATGGCCCAACAGTTCTTTCTAACTTAAAAATATACCCTTTGCATGCAGGAACAAAATGACCTTGGTCAACATTTATACTCTACCTTGTAAATTTAGGAGAAAATGTCCTCATAGGAAAAATGATTGGCAAATGATATGGTGATAATTCAATCCCATACATTCTTATCTTAGTGTAATATTCAAAAATATACTATCCCCCCACTCCGGTGTCCTTATTGAGTTGAAACAACTCTTTTTCTTCGGGAAAAATCCTTAGAGGTTGTTGACTATTCAAATTAGTATATACAATGACCGTGAATGATTGCAAGTAATAATAAAATCCCTTATTATTTTCCTTCTTCCTAATAAAACTAGTCCATTCAATCACATATTTCATTTGATTCTTTGAATCCCGCGTATTCATATAGATATTTCCAAACTAATAAACATGTAAATATAATAACATATAGAGTAGGATAGAGGGATATATAAAAAAACCATAAATATAACAGTTCTGAAATTGAACAGCGATAGGCTTCAGGTGGAGGAATTTCATAATTTGGTGGGAGAATGTGATCCAGATTTATGCAGGAACACAATGAAATATAGAAATACACATAAAAACAGAGATGCAGCAGAAGTAAAACTTCATTTCATTAATAACAAATAACTGAAATATGCTTATAGACAGAATAAAAATAGACTAGCTAGGGCACTAGTAGCTTATCTCTGAGAAGAGATGTGGCAGCTACAGGCCTATGAATTGTGTTACAATGAGGCTTGATGGCCTATTTATTATTGAGAAACATTGGAAAACCATAAACATCCAAAAATCTAACCCTAGGAGATGAAGTGCCAAAACTATGGGCCCCATTTTGGTAAATTGGTACATCAATCTTCCCAGGGACGCAAATTTGGCATACGATCTCTGTTTGACACGCACAATACCTCGTTATAAAGATCTATCCAAGGAATACAACTTTTGATGTGAGAAACATTGACAAAACTTCCATTTTTCTCCCAGGTTTTCCAAAAAATGTTGTTTAGGGCCTAAAAACGACTCTGGAAGTTCAAGACCCGAAAAAACTACTAAAAATAGTAAATTGTGCTACAATTAGGGAAACTGAAAAACTGAAAGAAGTAATGGTGGGGACCTAAGTGGAATAGGTGGGTGGCCACCAATATCCACCTAGATCATTCCTCCCCCCTTAATAAGCAATGGTCCCCATTGCGTTGAGTTCCCCCATGAGATGAGGAAACTTCTGCTGAACTTGGTCCCTGGTGAACCATTTTCCTTGGTGCAGGAGTTGGCCAGCTTTGAAAACTCGATACAGTTGGATCTTCTATTGGCGATTGTTCTTGATCTGCATGTCTATGATACGATCTGTGGTGGCCTGTTCCATGCAGTCTGGGTTTAACTTTGTTGGTGTGAGTTGTTCTACAATGTCGGAGGTGTCTAGTAGAGGTGGGAAGTAGGGCCGAAGGCAATTCACATTGAACACTGAGTGCAGACCAAGGAATTGTGGAATATTGAGTTGAAATGCATTAGCCCCTACAACCTTGGTGATGGTGTATGGACCATATCGAAGCGAGAGAAGCTTGTGGTGGGGTCCAACGAGGCGCTCATCCTACAAATGTAGCCACACTTTGTCACCCACCTTGAAGTTGTGTGGTACCCAATGTTGATCATGTCGTTGCTTGTACTTGGCATTGGCTCTGTCCAGTATGTCATGAACCTATTGGTGAATGTGCTGAATGTGCTCAATGAATATGTTCACCTTGTCAACTTTAGATTGGACATGAGATAAATCGGCCTGAGTAGTCGCAAATGGCATGGCCACGTCAATGGGACATAGTGGTTAGAATCCCAAGCCCACCTGAAAGGGACTGTGGTCGGTTGAGTTGTGGAGAGCCCATTTATAACTGTGTTCTACATAGGGAAGGCTCTCATCCCATGTGTGTGGATGCTTTGAATTTTACATCCGTAGAATGTGTACAATCATCTTGTTGACGACCTCTGTCTGGCCAGCAGTTTGGGGATGGAAAGTTGTGGACTTGGTGAGCTTGGTGTCCAGCATTGACCAGAGGCTGGACCAAAATGTGTTGAGGAACTTGTTGTCTCGATCTGAGATGATAGACTGTGGGATCCCAAAGTGCACCCACACTTGTTCAAAGAAGAGTTTAGCAGTGGATTCTACTATGATATTCTTCTTGTAAGCTGCCATAATGGCCATCTTCGAGAATTTGTTGACGACCATGAAAACACAGTTGTTTCCATGTTAGTAGAAGGAAGGCTTGACATGTAATCCATGGAGATAGATTCCCAAGGTCGACTCAGGGTAGGTAGTGAAGTATAGAGGCCTTGCTTCTTGATGGTCGGTTTGGAAATAACGCAAGCATTGCAGGATCTGATGTACTTCCCGACATCCTATCAAAGGTTCGGCCAATAGAAATACTTTTGTAGTACTGCCACTGTTTTCTCGACCCTGAAATTCCCAGCGACCCAACTGTAGTGTGTTTACCAAATCATCCTGGCACGCTCTCTTGAAAGAACACAAAGGTGTCCTAGGTGACATAGCAGTGCATCTTGGAGGTGAAAATTTGGAATTTGCGTACCCTCCAAGAGTGTCTTGTATGTGTGGTCGAATTTCGGATCACTCTTGTAGAGAAGCGGACAATCAGAAGTCTCATGCCCACAAGAGTTGAGAACGATGGTTAGCGCCACGATCGGTGGTCAGTTGAGGCATTTTGCAACATTATTGGTGTTGCCCTTCTTGTACTTGATGTTAAAATGAAATTGTTGCAGAGATGTGTACCACTTCTAATGGTGATTGTTCAGTAACTTCCCTTGCATCTGTCTGAACTGCAGGGGTCGGTGGTCTATGTGGATGACCATTTCCTTCCCCAAAATGTAATGCTTCCATTGTCGGCAAGCCTACATAATGGAATACATTTCTTTGTCATAAGTGGGATACTTGGGACTATGTCGGACAATGTAACACTGTGATATGCCACTGGGTGCCCCCGTTGAGTAAGAACTGCCCCAATATCATAGTCAGAGGCATATGTCTCAATCTCAAATGGTTGTTGCAAGTCTCGTAATGTGAGAATTGGGCAGAGCAGAGACATTGTTTCAACTCTACGAACACCTTCTGTTGAGATTCCAACCAAAATAATTTTGCTTTCGCTCCTCCCTTGGTGACTTGACTCAAGGGCCAAGTGATATGAGAGAATCCCAACACGAACCTACGGTAGAAATTATCAAGACATAGAAAGCTATGAAGCTATGTTAGAGTGGTTGGGGCTAGCCAATCCCGAATGACTTGGATCTTTGTTGGATCCACATGCACCCCCACTCATCAATAATGTATCCCAGATACTGAACCTCAGTCATGCCAAAAGTACAATTTTCCAATTGGCACACAAATTGTGTTGCCACAGTGTTTGGAGGACCTGTCGAATGTGGTGGAGGTGCTCTTCCCAAGTCTGGCTGAAGATCAGGATGTCATCCAAGCGCACTGCTACAAATGAGTTGGTGAATGGCCGCAAGATGTCATCCATCAGCCTTGTTGGCCCTCAATTTTGGTCAATTTTACTTATCAAAAATCCACCTAATTCCATCATATTCCACCTTATATGTTCCATATATGCCTCATTTTGACCTTATTATTCATATTCAGGTAAATAAATTATTATTTTCAATTTTCAGAGATTTTTGTAAAAAATGGGTTTTAAGAGTATTTTTGGACAGAACTAGAAATTCCCATAATAGCTTCATGGAAGTCATATGTGCAAGACACCTAGACGCGAGTTGAGCATAGATTTGGAAAGATTGGGAACCATGGATGGAAAAACATATATTGGTTCGATCAAACTGAGCTAAAACAGGCCCGGTCAACGCTTGTCAAACATGACCTGTTTTTTAGAAATCCCTAGGAAAAAGGGCAGAATTAGTATTTTTGGGGATTTTCCAGATTTTGTGAAACTGAATGGATGAGTTTGACCTAGACGGATGGGATTACGATGGATAGGGATGTTAGAGACATTATATCTCAAGTTTGTTTATTATTTTCTTATTTAAACCAAGCTTATGAGTCATTCAAGCATGGAGAATTTGTATAATTTTATATTGAGACTTCTGAATATTTTGAGATAATTTGAGGAACCAGTTCCACCTTCTATTTGTTGTTCATGATGTGGATGATTGATTGATTTTTTTGTAGCTAGAAAGTTCTTCAAATGTGCAAGGCAAGGGTGGAGGGCCCCTACACCAAGCTAAGTACAATTTTTGGTTAAATTAGCATAATTTTTATGAACTATTTTTGCTTCAGATTTATTCAGTCATTTAGATGTGTGAAGATTTCTTATGCTTGTTGGATGATTCTTGGTTTAAATTCTAATCGTTTTCAACGACAATAAATAGCATATTTGAAATTCAAGAAACAAATTTACAACAGAGAAGAGAAAAACTTTGCTTGTTTCTCACAGGTTTATTGTTCAATGAAGACATGCAACAATACATTAAAACTATGAGCAAAATGCCTATAAAGGCCTAAATTTTTGAAAGAAAAATTCTGCCTCAAGAACTTGAACTCTCTATTCATCCCACAAATAATGAAAATGAAAGGAAAGTTTTAATAAACCATATGCCTACATCTAGAGACCATTCCTTCCAATTATCTTCACTTGGGATGATCAAATGGTTGAAAATATTCCAATAGTCTAACATATAATCCAAAAGCACAAAGTAATAACACATGGACGACAAGAAAGTTCTCAAAAAAAACACCTTACAACATAAAAATAATAAAATAATAAACCAATAATTAATTTACTATTTGATGTTTAATATTTACTCTTGTCGTTAAAACAACAATTTCAATTGGAGATGTATCTATCAAATTAAAATAAGAACAAAAATTTAAAGCAACTTTACATTCAACTTTTAGTGTAATAAACATTAGCTTCTACGTAAAGATGCATATTACACATCGTATACACAACTCACAAATTATATGGATTGTTCAATAGAGCATCCATAAGTATTTTTGGTTGAGGGTATTGATTTGGCATGTGTAAAGATGTCTAACATGAATAACATATTTATTATTTTTATCCATTTAAGCAAAAGGAAAGGAAATAGAATATGACTTCTTCTTTTTATATAAAATAACAAATTCATTTACATTAATATTTATATTTATAGTAAGTAGAGATTTAATGAAAGGACAAATTTAATATATAAAAATAGGAGAGGGTGTTTTTAATTGAAGTAGGTATATAGATATTAGGAGAAAGGTGGTTATATGGTTAGGGGTGATATATGTGATGATTGGTATATGAAATTATTATTTTGATAAGAAATGCGATAAAACTATATTAAATTGGTGAAAATGGAAAATATAGGAAGGATAGATTAGATTTATATGAATTAATGTGTTATTATAGATAGATTAATCTTCATATTCTATTTTTCATTAAGATATAAAATGGCTTATACTAAGTTTGGAGATAGTGCTATGTTATACATCAAAAAATGATATAACAAAGATCTATAATATGTTTAGTTGAAAAAGTTGAGATTAGTAACATATCAATAGTAGAATGTAGAAAATGTGGTTCTTTACCCTTTATTATCTATAACATATTATATTGGTGAAATCATGCCTTATAATATATAAATATACTTAGTGTCATGTCAATATAGTGACCATTTACCTAGCTACATGGATAAAGACCCTCTTGTCCTTTGTAAAACACTTTACTTCAACATGATGGAAAATATATTGACCTTGTGAAAGGCAATAGTGAGTCTTATTAAATTTTTTTCAAAAGAAAAAAGTATATATGGAAAAAAGTACATATTGAAATTAGGATTCACATGACATTTGCTAAGTTTTAAAAACATATGTAGATTTCTAGCACTAACTAGAAATTATGATATTTTTATTTTTATTTTAGTGCATTCCTAGTATCGTAAGATTAGTACATACATTTGTCCTCAACTCTTAAGCCCATTGTAGTGTGTTCCTCTCACACTCTGTAAAACTTTGGAGACATCATGAGAAGCAAAATTTCTTCCATTGTACGGACCTTTCAAGTAGAGATGGCTCTAATTCGCTGACTGATTGAAGATCATGGAAAAAAACACCAATCAGCTTGCCTTTCTCCAAAAATAGGCTCGATCCCCATCGTGACATCTTCTCAAGCGCACTCCAATTGATGTGCACATGTGGAAGAATCCCTCACAGATCTGAAATATATGCTAGAAAAAACGCTCTTCTCAAAGCTCCAGGCGCAAAACAATGTCCAATGCCAATCCGGATGAAAATCAAGACAACATCGATGCCTCTACGGGATGACGATCAACATTGACTAATCCTCACTCTCTCTCTTTGGCAAGTCCTTTAAATTCCGTTCTTGTAAACGCGAGTTTATTTAAGAATTTACCTTGGAAATATGTCCCCGGTATAATTATCAATAGTCGACCTGATGAGCTCGGTGTTTCTGTCTTTTATACACCTCATATGGTACATCCTCATCGCCATCAAAATGTAACACGGAAATCTCTCCATCTCGAATATAATATAGCATGGCGACTTTGTAGATTAATTTTATACATTTGATACACCCTCGTACAACATAATATCATTTTTTGTTTATTAATAAAAATTGATATTTATATTAATATATCAAAAACCATAATACAATGTTGAAAGTACAGAAAGAGATAGCTCATTTATAGCTAAAGGAAAATGAAATGCTAGGACCCAGATTGAGCTTAGAATCACAATCTCTTGTAGCTCTCCTAATGAGTATGTTTTTGAATTATAATGAAAGAAAATATCAATGGGTTAAATAGTTGGAAGTTACACCTTACAATTACTACACAAGAAATCTTGTTGTGCGTGACTGAATAAATTATCTTTCAATTTTGAAAGATGGTAGATCTAAACAAAAATCGTGACTTGAGATGGTTCACCTTTTCAAGCCTACAAATGAATATCCATATACATAAAATCCCTTCTTTGAGGTGCATGACCATGTCTTAGACTAAATAAGTAGGTAAAAATAATGCAAGTGCCTTGAACCCCGATGCTATATTATTATAGTGGCATATCTATGTTTGAATTTCAATGCACTTGTTTTGTTTCCCCTTTGTGTATTTTATTTTAAACATAGTAGTTATGTTCTATCTTCTTACTAGAGAAAGAAAAAATTGGTATTAAAAATAATAAAGAAAAAAAATACATTTATAGGTATTTAGTAAAAAATGTCAATTGAGATTTATCAGTGATTGAAGGAAGAATAAATACTTTTAAATTTCAATCCTAGTGGCATGACCATTACAATATTGACAATATGTATACAATAATGGCCCTCTAAAAAACGGAAAAAGATATATATATATATATATTCAATAAAAAATAGGAAATTTTGAAATTAGGCTGTATTTTAGAGGTGTTTTTCAATATATAATGAAACAAGGTATTCTTTGATATACCATGAATGTTGTTCTATATCATAGCTTCACTAAGTGAAACCTTTTGACCATGACATTATCACCACAAACTTAAAAGCAACAAGATCTTACATGAATACAACAATCATTAAAAAAAATCCAACCACTTAAATATTTTGCAAGACATATTGAACAAGTGCTACATAGTAGCTAGTACCTATAACTTAGTTTTTTGCAATTTGATAAGCATGTGATAGATTAAATTGAGTTATAACATAATATTATAAATCATATAATATACAAGGTATAATAAATATATGTAAATACTTATAAACGGAAATAGCTATATTTAATCAACTATTATACTCTATTATACTTTATGTATAAAAATTAATTCATTTATAAAAACTTTAATTGGTAAGAATTAGTGTTTATATTAGCTATCAACACTGCTGTAATAGTCATGATTAACAAATTTAATTAATTAAATTATAAATTTATGATAATAACAAATCATGATTAACAAATTTGGTTAATCGAAAGTAAATAAATCCATGGGAAATAATAAAGGATATCAATAAATTACTTATGTTGTCATTTGACAAAATTTGTAGCTATCAATAGTTATCAATCCAAATGCAAATCTATTTAGATAAAGTCATTATTTTTATTTTAAATCCTAGATTCACCTCTTTTACCTTTTTTACTATACCCAATTAAGATTTATTATAAATTTTATTTTTTATTATAAATTAAAATTATAATAACAAAACAATAATAAAAAAGAAAGAAGAAGATATATATATATATATATATATATATATATATATATATATATATATATATATATATATATAATGTTTTTTTAATCATATCATTAGCGTTTAATCAATGTTTAGAACCATTTAATATAATCCAAAAACTTGAAACCATAATTTGAAAAAGTAGAAAAATCTAACTATATTTAGACTTGAGGCCTTTTTATGAGATTGAGTATGGGAAACACTGTTCACCCCACTCAATCAAAAAACTTTCTCATCACCTTTCTAACCAATTATATGTTGACAAGTCGAGACAAAATATTGAATGAATCTGGCCATCCTCGATTTCTCCACTATCCGCAGCGATGGACATGTCCATTTTGCAAATGTTTTTTCAGAATGGCACGGAAAGTTTCTAAGTATGTTTTCAATGATCCTGGATCACCACCAATCCCCATGGAACGATTAAACAGACACCAGCAACGCATGTAATGCGTCGACACCAGGAATGGCAACAATCTCGTCTGTAACTGCCTTATGGTATTTCACGTTAGCGAGGCGCTACTGCAGCAGGCAACCACACTAGTTCTGGTGAATACAGAAAATAGAAAATTTGAATTGCCGTATGATCCCTGAGCTAAGCATAACATCGAGTCGTATGTTTTTCAGTGACAATTTTATTGCTCCGTATAAACATAGAGACACAGGAGTAAAATCTGATTTGAATTGTTTAAATCCGATTTAGAATGCTATGGATAAGGGGGAAAATGATATTTAAATTTATGTATGGAATTAATGTTAAATTTTATATAAAAATATATGATTTTAGTGTTATATTTCTGTGATAATAACATGAGATATGATTTTTACAAATTGTTTACCAATTTTATTTATTTTTTTGGAAAATTCGTAAGAGCGAAATAAATTGTTCATCAAGCAACAACTATTTTCTAGCTACTGAATTATGATAGATTTTATAAATTTTGCTATATTCAATTAAAATATTCCTTTTGGACTACACATAAATTTTTGGTGAGAGAAACGATCATTTTTACCACAACCTGCACACTTTTCTTTTTCAAATGTGTCATGGTCCTCCTGCGAAAAGGAAAGAAAAACATTTGTGAGCATCATCCAAGCATCACAAAAACAATAGTTTGCTAAAGTATGTGACAAAAAGGGTTATTCTTCTACTAGAATTCCTATTCTTGTGATTTTCAAGAAAGCACATTTTTGGTTTCATTAATGTTACCCTCCCTCTCCCGATTATTTTTGGAAATAATTGCGGTTATTATTTACGGGGGAAGCCAAGTTGCTTGATGATTTTCTTAATTTATGGAAACCAACTACGGGTGATTTCCTTGAGAAATCAATTAGGACAGTGTGAGCTCTTGTTGGGAGCTTCTAAAGTGGTCTATTACCCCCGCTGCCGGTTCTCTACCACGATTCTTGGAACACTTGACATATGTGAAGCTTGATGGAAGCTTTGGCTATAAATATTCTGTTTGGTCCCAAGCTCAACTAACTCAATCCCCTTGACTTTACACTATCGAGTTTGAGTGAGCGAAAGCTTGGAGATTATGATTTTTTTTGTATCGTTTGGAGTTTCTTTACGAGCCTTTGTTGTTTCTCTAGAATCTGATTAGTGATAATATTCGCATGGTTTTGCAATCTTTAGTGTTCACGGAAATTTAATTTGGACCTCTACGCCCCTCGGTGCTCGCCCTTAATTTGTCTCTTTTTTACGAATGATGTGTTGACGTGAAGAGCGCGATGATTTGGGATGAAACAATTTTAGAAGTTCAAACCTTCTTGCAACTTAGTCTCGTTTCTTTCTTGTAAAGTTTTGCCTTTGGCTATACGGTTTATTAACTTCGTAATTTGCCCATTGTGATGCGATTTTTCTTGCAACTAAATATTCCATTTGCTTGTTCAATAAATGGAAGGTGATCCGTGTTATTGAGTTGGAGAGAATTTTAGAATTGTAAAGTCTGATTTTGTGTTCCTAAAGAATGCGCAATAAACGGAGCATTTTTGGAGTGTTGATCATTGTTGGAGGTATAATTCATCGATATGACTGGAGGTATGTTTTATTAGGGCAATAAAGTATTTATAGACTTGATTTCTGAATTCTTTTTAAGTATTTATTCCACATTAAAGAATCGTTATTTTTGGAATTAAAATCTCACACTCTGCATATGCGCGGACTCCGTGATGCCGCACATAAGTTAGATTGAAGTCTTTATCATTATTGTATTCCATTAAATGCAGATATTCTCTAAATATCGATAAAATTTGCTAAATTGTGTTCATGTGAAGTATGGTCCTGTGAAAATGATATCGGATAATGGTATAGAGCCAAGTTATTGTTTGAGTGAAGTTACGCATTTGAGTGGATCTTAGTTGTTGAAGATATTGTTTGAGTGGATCGCGAGTTTGCTTGATATCCTGAATAGCGTTTGTACTTTGTGTTGTCGTGTTTTGGCATTGAAGGTGTTGAAGACGTTGGACTAGAACTCGTACTTCGGTATACGAAGGCACTTAATATTTCAATTAAGAAGAAGCGCAATACTTCTGGTAACTTTTGGCACTATATTATTCCGGTAGTTTCTTCTATTATTTCTCGTGAGCAGTGATTCACTAGTTGCGTTCTATGGGTAGATTTGGTTTAAATCATTTTGATAAATTAAGCAGAAACAATTGCGTTACGCTTAGATAGTCTTTGCAAATCAAATTCTCAAGATTTAAATTATGCTTGTCTAAATATTGAAGAATCTAATCCACAAGTTGCATATGACGGAAAGCTTCACGATATATCCCCTTAAAGTGTACAACAAAGGAGTTTCCCGAGTTTCAATTTAAAGCTCTTAGTCGGATCAAGATTAAAGAAAACTCTCTTAAAGCTTAATTAAATTTAAATGCACCATGATAGCAGATCCACTTCTTGAAGCGAGTCATATCAGGCATTTGCATAGAAATACGAGGATTTACAAGTATGTCCATCTCGGGATGGTGAGAGTTTAGCCTTAATGCTCTACATGAAAAAGGTCAACCGGCATTTGTTTTCTGCGCCTTACTTGATAATCGTTGGACATCACCTATGACTCTCATTGGAGGAATAGAGACCACATTGTCGGATGGCCCTATTCAATATGATGTCCATCCACGATTTCTCTGTTGCACTTGATGATCCTCATATCATGAAATGTCTCACCTTAGGCGTCCATACCCAAGGTTATGAAGGATTCATGTCAAAGCAAAAAATTATACATATATTATATTACGTATCGTTTTTATAATACCACTATACTGTCGTTACGCACTCTCTGATAAAACTTGCTAGTGTTACTATGATACAATATGACTACGCACGGCCTTGTTTTTCCTATCTGTTCAAAAAGAATCTTTCTCCACCTAATGAATGGGTCACCGGTGGAAAAAACAAGTTCGTAAACCTATTGTAGTCGCCCGATCCATTATCAACGAAACGGAATGACCGTATTGTCACTCGCTTTCCCCGGAAGTATACAAGGCGAGCATGGTGGACCTTCCATCACGTATTTTTCTACTATACGATCTCCTCGGCCACGGATAGTAATGATCTAGCGATTTATGAGTCAACGCTAAGGAAATTTTTCGTCCGGACTCCAGCAAATGCGCCTACATCTTGTCTTTGATCATCCTCACGGCTCAAAAACTTTTTGTCATTTCTCTTCGAATCCTCCTAAGCCTCATGGAGAATCATCTTACGATCCGCATCATAGAATAAACATGATACAGTTTTCCATCATCAAATTCTTAGAACGAGTTACAAAAAGGTTACATTCTTTAATGTTCATGAAGAACTTCTTCTTTAATCTGTATCCCGACTACCTCTCGTGGTCTTGGTTTTGTTGATAGAGTCGGCTATTCCCTTCCTACGGACGAAACCCAATTGAAAAAATTCCTAAATCGGTTGAATGCCTTGATTAGAAATAATTTCCTTTACGAAGATATTGAGAATAGGCCCATATGTGAGAAGATCCATGGAAGAAAAAGATGTTTAATTGGGACATCTACACTCATGAAAAAGAACATGCGTATATGCAAGAATTGTATCTTGGAAAAGAAGGATAGAAAAAGAATTTAATCGGCAAAACGGTGCAGCAGAAAGCTTGATGCAAGCTCGAGAATCAATGGATATCATTCTATGAATGGTATTATCCATCAATCGATCAAGTTGAAGATTCTCTGATCAAACGATTTAGAAATGAAGCAAAACGAGAAGAAAGTTAGAGAATCGAGAGAAATTCATAGAAGCCAAAATGGAAGGACATCTAATTATTCCTTCTCCTCTACAACTTCATGTATTTTCTCCAAAGTAGTCGATGTTGTCTAAACCAAAATATGCCAAAAATTATTGATAGCGATGCCAGAGTAAAAGGAGAAAATTTAATCGAGGAGATATATGCTTGGAGTTTAATCTCAATATGATCCAGGCAATTACCTCTAGCAAGCATAAGTAGAACTTTAGATGGCTCTATGCTTGAAATAGAAGCAATTTCCTCCTTGGAAAAATTTTGTGATCGGACACAACAAGATGGGAAAATGTATAAATTGCTTCCTTCTCATCTTGATGATTCCTCTTTATCTTCTAGAAAATCGGGTTGCGACCTATTTGGACAAATGCGGCATTTGTCTAGTTTGGAGAAATATTTAAGGAAAGAATTTTCATCGATAGAACATGTTCGAAATTGTTCAGAGAAATAAAATCTATGCTTGGAAGAGTCTTGAAGAAACAAGACTACAATGCTGTTTGTTTAAATTAAAGCATTAAAGCATTGGTAGAAAATGATCAGACTATTGCCCAAAGTCTGGATAAGCTTTCAATACGAGCAAACAAGAAAATTCATGAAGCGAGTTGCTCATGGAAAAGAAATAGTTAAGGTTAATTCTAGCCTTGACCTCGTAAAGAAACGGTACCGGGTACATTTCCCTTTGAATAGATCTTTGAAGAAAAATCCTGTACAGAGAGGCTTATAAATCCTACACATTATTTTACGATCCAAGAGTATCACTTCCATATTCAATCACCTCTTATGTTGAAAGTCTCATTAAAGCACCCGGCACGGTCGACTTTCCTCGGACGATGCGACTTGCGGCATTCTCCTTTTGCCTAATCCTAGTTTCTTTGGCAAAGCACAAAGGAGTCGAACCTCCTAGAATTAGTCTCTCATATTTTCTCGGGGGAAAAGATCTTCGAAATAAAAGATGAAGCGAAAACAAGTATTCATAAAACAGACTACTCCCTAGAAATTAAAAGACCTTGAAACTTGTGTAAATAACTTTTTACTGCTCGGATAAAGAACAATTTGGCATAATCTCCTAACGGATCTAGATGATACCCATGTAAATTCCACTTCTTCTAGATCTAGATGGCGAGACTACACCGGAATCCACTTTAATCAGAGATTTGATGATAGAATATCACCCAATGCAGGTCGACCAATTCTACCTACTCTTGGAATATAGATAATTGTCACAAGGAAAATTTGAAGCAATGTACGTATTACACTCTATGCTAGTTTTCTATAGGACATATTTAGCGATGATATTGGTCCTATTAATGCTGACTAGAAGAATCATTGGTGGTTTTGAAAGACTCTAGATGCATGGTTAAAGGTGAAACTTCTGAAAGAGCCAATTCTTCCTTCATGGGAAAATTCGGTAGTTCTAAATTCATATGAAAGTACCTATATGGATTAATTACTCATCCTCACTCAATAATATGATTGGCCGCCTACTTTGCTGGTATTCTGTTAATTTCATTGGTTTCCCCCGGGTGCGGTAAAATTACCACTATTACTTTGTTGGCTATGAAGTTGCATAATATGCAACATTTTGATGAATATTTCAATGAGTTTCTTCATCGTCTCCATACTCTTGTCTCTTGATTTGATTTTGGAACCAAAGTGGAAAGAAATTTATGTTTCTTCTCTTCCACATTAGGTCTCTTACGCAATTGTGAACAAACTTCCTGGCAAAATGGATGATTATAAGTTTGGAGTCATCGACAATTTGTAAAAGTTGTCATGGTAGAACTTTGTTCACGGATGATAATTACTGTCTTCTTTACGAATCCAAAGAAACCACGTTGCTCCCGGCGGCTACGTAAACAATGGCATCTTAGCGAGAACGGTAATTCGGAAGGGCGTAGGCCGCATCGCAAACACGAGCATGCAAAGGAATTCCTAGTCTTCCCACAGAAACATTTCAAGCGGAAATTCGTACGAAGCATACGAGAAATGTTTCAAAGGGAAAGGAAATAATCACCCCATTGCAATGAAAGGACACACTTCAAATAAGCATCCCTGCGAAGAAAGATAAATCAAAGAAAAATTTTCCATATAGAAACGAAAGGGAAAAAGTTAATTTCTTTGATTTATAGCAGTTAATGATGAATTAATAACTTATGATTACGAATCGGAAAATGAATTGAATTTTGTTAATCCACGACTACTCCTCATCCCTCGGAAGAAGATTTTTACGGGGATCCACATTGTATGCAGATACGAAGATTGTAGATGTAAATGATCACGATGTACGCAAATTCAACGCGGTCAGGTATGATGAAAGATGATGGGGATGAGACAAGTGAAAACTACTTCACACGGATGATGGGCGCAGGATCCTCGGATTAAAGATATGTACAAAACATTGCGATGAATCATTTGAAGCAATCACCTTCAAATTCAAAGAACCGACCAAACAAAGGGTATGTTCCTCCTGCATCTTTATTTTCTATTGAAGCACTTACTAGACGATTTAAAGTACGGGACTTTAGTGAAGATTTTCAAACATTACCCGATTAGCCATCGAGCCATTAAAGACCTCGGAAAGGCAGGTAAGAGAAAACAAAATATTATGCCTAGAAAACCAATTAAGTGTCAAAGTGATGAGCATGAATCAAGCATCTTCTTCTCGGAATCCTCCTATTATGCAGTAAAGTAGAAAAATTGGACCTTTCATGGCAGCCCAATATAAAGACAGTTAATAAACCGGACAAATTTGTAGAAAAAGAGACTCGGACGATGAATCGAAAAGAATGGGTTTAGGATTCAATATAGTTAACAAAGACGTTATGTATTGTGTCGAAATGAAAGTCAAATTGGATCACAGTATGAATATTGGAAGGTGATAATAGGCCAGTCCAAATTAAATATTGTCGGCTTAACACGGTTGTTAGTACACACATCTCGGAAGACCAGCCCCAACGTCGAGAGTTACAGCGCAGAAGTGGTGACATTACAATTGTGTCGAAGCGAGAAATAGATGTCTTCTTGGCAGAAGAAATTGAGTGTTCATCTTGTTTGTCCAATTGTTCGGTATGGATTGTGGAAAATTATGTATTTAGGAACTCAATTTTTCAAAATTTTGAAAACATGGCGCTAAATTGATAAAGTCTAGGAGGGTATGGATATTTTGTCGGTCTGAAATAACGAAGAAATATTTTTCCTTTTATCATCCTAATTCTCCAAACGGGTTGAAAATAATTGAAAGGATGGATAAACTCATCTGGAAAAAAATGGAAATAAAAAAGGAAGTTTTAAAGGAAACCCGAAGAATATTTGAATGATGGAAAATGTGCAGAAAGAGATGGCAGTTTCCTCTTGCTAAATTCAAAGAATGTTGCTCGATGATCCCGATGCATTTTGGCATGTCAATAAACAAGAAGTAGAACTTCCACTTAAATGTGACTTCGGTGGAAAGTTGAGAAAGATCAAAGTGCCATGAATGTTGAACAAATGAAGATGTGCAAGGAAGAGATCGAGAGATACATTGAAGAAAGGATTAATCGAGGAAAAGTAAAAGTCCTATTGCATGCTTTGCCTTTTATGTAAATAAGCATTCGAGAAATGTGAGAGGTAAGCCAAGGTTAGTCAATTACAAACCTTTGAATAGCATTCTTTTGATTATGATGCTTACCCTCTGCAAACCTTATCTGATACTTGCTCGATTTCTAAATCTAAGATATTTTCCAAGTTTGATCTAAAGTCTGGATTATTTGAGTAGAATCAAGGAATCGGATAAATGGAAGACGACCTTCTGCGTACTGAAGGTGTATGAATGGAATATCATGCCTTTTAGCTTTGATAAATGCACCCTTGGAATTTCAAAGGATCATGGATGAAACTTTTGAAGGTATGGATGATTTTTTAAAAAAATATATTGATGATTTGTTGATTCATTCAGATAACATTCTACGAACACATCGACATTTGAAGATCTTCTTGAAGAGTCAAGGAATAGTTTATCTGAATCAAAAATGAAAACTAATTTTAGATCATGATAGAGATTTCTTGGGCTATAATATTGATGCTGGATCATATAATGTTATACAAAAAAGTCTTAATTTTGTGGATCATTTTTCGGATGAAATTCATGATAGTTCAACTCTAAAGATTTCTTGGAAGCTTGAACTACATTTCAAAAAATTTTTAAACATTGTGCACGGAATGAGAAAATTTCATTAAACCAAATGCTTGAGAAAATTCCAATTCCCTGGAATGATGGTATTACCCAAGCGGTCCAGCGAGAATAAAATAAAGAGTCGAGAAAGATTAAACCTTTATCTCTGTCTGAAGAAGCATGGGAAAAGATAATCATGACGAACGCCAACAAAATTGGATGAGGTGCGGTTTGTGTCGGATAAATCAAGCAACAAGAAATATATTGAAATGCGCGATACATACACGGACTTTGAGCCAAGAATCGGCTTAATTGGGCGAGTTTGAAGAAAGAACTTAGGGAGTATGCCTTGGCATTGCTAAGTTCAAATATTTTGTTATTTATACAAAATTCTTGTCAACAGGCCTGGCTCTACAATATGCTATCCAAAAGTGTGAATTTGAAGATGCGTACGTATTCGATGGGTAATGCGATTAAGTCGGTATAATTTTGATATTGAATTTGTTCTGGTGAAAAGAATAGTTTTGCGGATATGTTGGTAAAAGAGTTTTTAACATATCATTCTATTCTTTCACTCTCATGTAATTTTATCGGAGAAATGCTAAGTACGATTCAAATTGAGACACCTCATGAATGGGTTACTTATGATTATGAAACTCCTCGATGGAACACGATGAGGAGTCAGTTCCCAATCAAATAAATCGGTCTGACTGGTATTCCATATCTTTGGAATGAAAGAATGCGAGAATGAGATGAATGAAGAAGCTATTGAAGCTTTGGATTACTTAGTCCATATTGGAAGTATATCCTTATGGACTTGAAAGCCTTGATGATGATGATGAAGCAATCAAAAGTTGTCATATCACTCCTAGAAGATTTGATAGCTGCAATCCATAGAGACAATTATGATGTTGGCCGCGGAGAAGCTTTCTATGCGGTATCAGATTTACAAAACTACTCTTCTAACTTGTTTATTACGTGGGTTCTTTACAGCATTTCAAAGGATGGATAGTTGAACAAATGGAACGAAGAAGTCCCCACTCTGAATGGTTCCTTGATTGGTGGAAGATATATGGTCTATCGGCTCTAATCTAAACCATATTCTCTTCACCCAGAATAAAAATCTATGGATTAATGAACCGACTCATTAATTGGCGAATCTTTTATAAATCGATCAGAGATATTGAGACATTGAAGACTTTCATTTCTTTCAAGGTATGAAAAGATGTGCGTACGATAGTTTTACATCCTATAAAATCACTATAAAGCAAGAATAATTGGTACAAGCATAGATGGCCACAGGTGAACTATGATGATTTTCATGATCAAGTGGATCTTGATCGCAATCCTTTGAATACATCAACTTTTTCTTTCACCTCTAAGAACAATCACTCTTCATGTATGGGAATACAGAAAAAAGTTATTGGGTACAATACTTTTCCACAATTATGCGATTGAAGGTTTCGGTACAACACTATTCTCATCCTTGAATCAGACATTATGTCTTGTAATTGTGTTGTCTTTCTAATCGACGTTGGAATTAAACGGGCTTTCGTGGATTCTCTGCTCTGAATCTCAACGTAAATCACTTTTTGTACAAGATATTTTCATTTCAAGTCATGTGATAGTCCTTAGATTCGATCCCATATGCAGTTAGTTTTCCAAAAGGAAAAGGGATGAGATAATATGAGTATTCCTCATACCCGAATCTAATTTGTACCATCATTTATCTTTAATACGTCATATTTGCTAGGATTTTCTAGTGTTAATTAGACGAGTCATATGATGTAAATCTTACTCTTCACGGATGTTTGTCCCCCTTCTTGCTATAAAAGGGTAAGGCTCATTCGAAAGGGTGAGTTTTTGGAATTAAAATCTCTAGCACTTTCTTGCATACACGCGGACTCCGCGATCTGCCACATCACGAGGTTAGGTTAGGAAGTCTTTATCTATTCATGTATTTCGTTCATGGAATATTATTTGAATATCAATAAAATTTTCTAATTGTGTTCATGTGAATTATGGTCCTGTGAAAATGGTATGACTAACATTTGGTATCGGAGCATTTTTTATCTACGCCTTGGTGGTTATAGACATATTTTGGCTAGAATGTCATATTTTGAGAATTTTTACGGAATTAAAGCATTTATTTGGAAATATGTCTAATTTACACTCCAATTTTTATGTATAATATTTATTTAGTTTAATTATATGCAATTTAAAATATACTCGTATTTAATTTGCATGAATTAATTAATTTTGTTCTAATTAAAACATGCTATTTTGGATGAGTATACGAAACCAATCGTTAAATATTATGCATAAATTTTATAGTTTTATTTATGCAAATTATCATTATTCTCATATCAGAGTTGTTTTTATGTAAATAATGTCTAGTGACCCATATAATTTTTGATTGATTAGAGAATAGCCATGACATCTCTAATTAAATAAAATTATATATTATGATTGATTAGGATTGCATAAAGAATATTTAGACATTAATTGTAATTAATTATACTAAATATAATAAATCTTATCCCAGAGATTTTTTTATATTTATGTAATTAATTAGGATAAAATATTCATAACACACAGGAGTTATGAATTAATAGTTTTATCATAAAGTTCAAAGCTAATTAATTTATATCAAATTATAATCATAATATACCCTTAGAATTATTATGAATTAAGTGAAATAATTTGATAAATTCTATCATAAAGAACCGATGAATACCGCCCAATTGAAAATTTAGTCATAGATATTAATTTGTAATGTCATGAGATTCAATTTCAAGCATGATTTACATTGGTAAAGCATGAAATTTTATATAGGCCTCAATTTTAACATAAGCACGTGATCTTTAATTTTATACGGTTATATTTGCAAATTTCTCATAAATTTGTCTTGAAGTATCCCTGAACTTAAGTAAGATAAATATAAGGTCTAGAAGGAAAGTTCTCCTTCATTTGGGAACAGATGGACATAGACTATGCTATTAGGAAAGATGAACCATAGGCACTCGATAATACCGACACGGCGGAAATCACACTTTATGAACAATGGGAACGATCTAATCGCACAACGTGATGTTCATTAAGACTAAAATTTCAGGCGTATTCGTGATTCCGGATTGAGCCGGTATGAAAAGGTCGAGACTTCTTAGAAAACAACTGATGATCAATTCGTCACTTCGGACAAAGACGTCGCAGTACCACAATTATGAAGTTCTCATCCCTAAGGCTCACCGAGTGTAAAAGGTGTGCACGAGCACATCATGCAAATGAGGGACATTGTAATGACCCGATTGAAGAAACTCGAGGTTGAAATATCGAGTCTTTCTGGTGCACTACATCACGAACACCCTTCGCACCAATACGAACCCTTCAAAATCTCATACAACACACATAAGGATAAATGGTCAATTAATGAACTCATGACCATGTGTGTTCGAAGGAAGGCAAATTTAGTGATGGAAATGAGAGAAAGCCCATTCACTAACAATGCGAGAAAGGGAAAATCTCAAGCCAATCGGAAAGGAAAGGTAAAATACCTCCCCAAAGCCGATATCAAGAAGGATTCCAAGTGTTTCTTTTGTAAAAAGGACACATGAAGAAGGAATGCGCCAAATTTTAGAAATGGCACGAACAAGGTAATCCAATTTCATTTGTTTGTTATGAATCTAATATGGTTAATGTCAATATTAACACCTAGTGGATTGATTACGGATCAACAATTCACATTTCGAATTCCTTATGAGGTTTGCAAAACCTAAGGAAGCCAGTGGGAAGTGAGCAAAGCATCTTGAGAGCAGATGAGCTCGCATGTGGAAGCTATAGGAACATGATATTTAACTTTAAGTAGTGGATTTATTTTAGAATTAGAAAAGACTTTTTATGTACCAAGTTTTTCTAGAAACTTGATTTTAGTTTCAAGGCTTGTACCTTTTGGATATTCCTTTAACTTTTCAGAAACATCCTTCGGTTTATTTTATAAATACGATTGTGTTGGGAATGGTATTTTGTCTAATGGTGTATTTCTTTTAATTTAATTTACAAAACAATGTCACTTATGATTCAATGCATGTTCACATTGGCACTAAAGATATGTTATTAAATGAAAATTCTTAAATTATGGCCTTGGATACTAGGTCATATCTCCATAGAAAGAAGAATTAAAGATTGGTAAATGAAGGGATACTTAATACTTTGGATTTTTACACTAATTTTGAGACTTGTGGAGGTGCATAAAGGGAAAGCAAACCAACGAGTCAAAGAAAGGTGCCAATAGGAGTTGACATATTAGAGATCATACATAATGATATATGTAGATCGAACATGAGACTCACATAGTCGGATATACTTCATCTCTTTTATAGATGATTACTCACGATATATGTATCTCTACATGCTTCATAAAAAGAGTGAAGCATTAGATGCACCTTTAAGATTTTTAAGGGGTAGTAGAGAAACAATGCGGCAAGCAAATTAAATCATGAGATCAGATAGAGGTGGAAATATTATGGTAGATACACGAGAATATGGACAAGCATGTAGACCGTGCTCAAAATTTCTTCAAACATCAGGATTGTTGCCCAATACACCATGCAGTTCACCACGACGAATGATGTATGAAAGAAAAAAGCAGACATAGCTGGACTGTAAATTAAGATATAACTTTGCAACTCCAATCTTCCTAAATCATTATTAATTTGACACTTAAGATGACGGTGTATATATTAAACCGAGTTCCAACCAAGGTTGTTCACAAAGCTATTTGAATTATGGAAAGGTTGGAAGCCCAGGAGTTTGCGACATATCTGTGGTTGGATGCACAGATGCAGTGAGAATATATAATCCCTGAGAATAAAATTTGGACCCAAGGACCATTAGTGGGTATTTCATGGATATGTTTGAAAGATGCAAAGATTCTGATTTCTGTATTCTGTAGCAGCCTGGTTATGAGGTCAAGAAATGCAAGTTCTCTTGAAATGGCTTGATAAATGAGACAATCAAACTGAGACATGGTTAGAAGGATCCTCAGATATCAGCCTTCCACCTCCATTGATAGTTAGTTTAATGTAATTCTGACACCTCAGTACAAGCTGGTGTTGAAAAACCAATTTTGAAGTTCTAAGGATTGTTGACGACATTCCGATGAATCAGATGGTTCAAGAGTGCGAAAATTCTTGAGCTTGATAGGTTGAACCACATGCTTCTCGGGAAGATGGTGGTACAACATTAAGAATATCTACTAGACCAAAGTGATCAGCAATTCGATGATTATGTCGTGTATCTGCAAATGTTAACATTGGGCGAAAATGATCTGAGTCCTTTTTCACAAGCCACCGGAAGTTTCAAAGAATCGGAATTATGGTACGATGCCATGAAGGAAGAGATAGAATTCTATGAAGAGTAACGAAGTCACAGGATCTTGTTGAGTTGCCTAATGGTGCAAAAATCCATTTTATGCAAAATGGTCTCATTGAAAATATTAGGCACTGTTGAAGATACAGGCCAGGGGCTGAACCTACTTGAGGATTCACTCTGAAAGAAGGAATCAATTACACGGGCCTTTCTCTCTGTCTAAGAAAGATTCCTTGCGCGTTATTATGGCATTCATGCTTCATTTTGACTTGGGAACCTTTTCAATGGGTAAAAAACGGCTTTCTCAATGGAGATCTAGAGGAGAGGTTTACATGAAACAACCTAAAGGTTCTCCTCTAGTGATGAGTGACGATTAGTTTGCAAGCTCGAAAATGATTATATGGATTAAAACAAGCATCCGTCGATGGTATTTGAAATTTCATAATGCAATTTCTTCTTTCGGTTTTTGTAGAAAACATTATGGATGAATGTATATACACGAAGTCGGTGGGGTAAAAATCACATTTTTTTCTTGTTTTATATGTGGATGATATTTTTCTAGCAGCTTGATGATAAGGGTTTGTTGCATGAGGTAGAAAGCAATTCCTCTCTAAAAATTTTGATATGAAGGATATGGGTGAGGCATCTTATGTCGTGGCATTAAGATCCATAGAGATAGATTTCAAGGCATCTTGGGTCTGTCTCGGAAACCTATATTAATAAATTTTAGAGATTTCGGATGAAAAGTTATTTACCAAAGTGTCGCTCCCATTGTGAAGGTGTTTGATTCATTTGGAGACAATGCAGAAGCAGAAACTTTAAAGAAAAGAGAACAAATGAAGAACATTCCATATGCCCCTTGTAGCAAGAAGCACAATGTGTCTTCAAGTCTGTAGCAGGCCGACATTGCATTGACCTGGTGAGGAATGTTGGGATGATATCGAGTGATCAGGAGTTTATACCACTAAAGGGGAAATTTGCAAAGAAAGTAATGAGGTACCTTCAAGGAACCAAAACTACATGCTTATGTATAGACGGACGGACAATTTGGAAGTGATGGCTACTCGGATTCGCTTTATTGGATGTGTTGATTCACGCAAATCAGCAATCGGGATACATTTATGATAATAGAGGTGGAGCTCTCTGTGGAGGAGTGCTTGGCAGAACCCTTGATTGCCACTCACTATGGAAGCCAGTGTCTTCTATTTTTGAGGCTACTTTACATGGTGTATGGCTTAAGAGTTTCATTTACCGGGCTTAGAATTATGGATTCTATCACAGCAAGCCATTGAGAATATATTACGACAATTCAGCTGTTTTTATGGCTAAGAACAACAAAAGTGGGGTAAATAAACACATCGATATTAAGTATTTAGCGATAAGAGACGTGTTAAAGAAAAAGAAGTGGTCATTGAGCACGTTATGCCAGATGATGGTGTTGATCCTTTGAATAAGGGTATGCCACCGTTTAAATTCAAGGATGTAATGAATATGGGACTTGGTTCCAGTATACAATTTCTAATTATTATGAAAAATGTTATTTTTAATGAAATTATTAATTATTGTGATGTTTTTCTATATTTATGTGCACCTTAATTTGGTTGAAGGTCATCTGTGTGTAGGACCAAGAATAAACATGAGGTTATTAATTAGAAATTGTCACCACATAAATTTAATAGAAATAAATACAGAGTAATACATGGAAGATAATTTTTTTTTCATTTTTTTTGATTGGGTGATGAATTTTTCGGGATGAGACCTAGCCAGCCTTTCTGCTGGTCTCTGCGCACGAGGAGCGCCTCTTTTGCCTTCGACGCTCGAGCTGCGAAAGACTCACTTTCTGGGCTGGAGCTGATACTTTACAGAGCCTGCCTCCTCTTTTCCAGCGCGGTGCATTTTGCGCGCGACGCTTGGAGACTGCGCGCACTGGTTTTGTGGTGGCACTTGAGGCCGCCTCCTGCCTTGGCCCTCTGGGCTGTTTCGAAGGGCTACGCCTACCTGGAGCTGGGACTGCTTACGATCTTTTTACCTGGACTGCCTCCTTCTTTTTGCGCGCAGCGTTTGGAGACTGCACGAGCTCTGTGGTGCAGCGCTTTGCCGTGTGGTGTGGTTTTTTGGGCTTCTTAATCGCTACCTTACTTTTTTATTGCTCTCTTGGCCTTCAATCTTTCTTCTGAAGCTTTGGGATGATGCACGCACTGCCTGCGCATCTTCTTTAGCCTCTGTCTGCTGTTTACCTTGCTCAAGGCCTGTCATGGCCTCTTCGGATGCTGTTTCAGAGGGTACTAACGAGTTATCTGCAGCAGATGCCTTCTCTACCTTGGTGAAATCCTTACAGCCTCAACGACCTCGCCCAGTGCTTTCGAAGTTTGTAAAAAAGTTAGATGGACTGCAAGAGGTTGTGCTACCTCCTACTCTTCCCCGAATGGCTGCGATATCTCTTACTGAACGGGGACTCATCGGAAAATTCACTGGCCTATGGCCTTCACCGAAAACATTCCAACGCTGGATCGAAAGGAACTGGGCAAACAAATTTAATGGTAAAATCTCCATTCGCTTCTGCGGGAAAGGTTATTATACGTTCCATTTTGAATCTAGAGCAGACAAGGACTTAATCTTCAGAAATGGTCCTTATTTCATGGACTCTCGTGGCCTATACCTGAACAAATGGACTCCAGACTTAGATCCCGAGCTGGATGTCCCTAATGCTGTCCCGGTTTGGGTCCGGCTTCCGCATCTCCCGCTTCACTGTTGGGGAGATGACTCGGTTCGAGCCATTGGCAATGCTGTCGGGAAATACATTGATCGGAGCGAGCCCAAGGATAATATGCAGGCATGTGCGCGAATATGTGTTGAAGTCGACCTCGGCAAGGGTCTTCCAGAAGCAATCAGGCTAAAGGTGGATGACTGGATGCACATTCAGCAACTGGACTACGAACAAATTCCATTCAAGTGTAAGGTATGTCATCAATATGGTCATTTTGCCAATCGCTGCTCTAAACTTGTTAATGACGAACCTGCTCAGTCTGAAGAGCAATGGGAGACCGTTAAAAAAAAGAAGACTGCTTCTGGACAGAAAGCAACTTCTGAAGTGGCTCCTCCCAAAGCTGCCCTCTCTAAACCTTCCTCCTCTTCAGCTCTTCCCAAGACCCCTCCCTCAGCTACTTTTCCATCCTCTCCTACCCTAGGCTCTTCTCCCAACCCGGGCCCAACCTCCGATCCTCCTTTGACCTCTTCTAACCCCTTTGATGCCCTCTCTCTCCCTGAAAATGATCCCTTGACCTCCCTTGAAAATGATCCCCCCGTCATTTTTACCCTTTCTCAATCATCTCCCTCCCACTCCCTTGTTCCCCCCCCATCCAGATCAACAGGAGCTCCTCGAAAGAGCATGGAATTAATCTAGAAACTCATAAAAAAGGACCAGGCAGGAAAACCAGCAAACAGCAAAGAGACGAGAATGCACAAAAAGATATTGCCATGGGAACTCAAAATCCCATAGAAACTTATATATTGGGCCAACATAACAAAGAAACCATGCATAAGGAGCAAGGGGGACGAGCATCCCTCCGAAATGCACATACTCAATGATGAAAGTTGTATCATGGAATTGTAGGGGACTGGGGCACCCCTCAAAAACTTCTGCCTTGAAAGATCTTATAAATCATGAGAAACCAAGAATATTAATGATTCAGGAAACAAAACAAGGGCTGCAAGAGATGAGAGGAATTATAGATCAATTAAGACATTATGAAGGACATATTTGTGAAGCAAGAGGAGCTTCTGGCGGAATCACCACTATCTGGAACAAAAACATTTGGGCATGCACATCCAACACTATCAGACAATATTGGGTCAAAGTCATATTAGAAAGGCAAGCAGAGCACAAACAAATAGTCATCTATAATATTTATTCACCGAATCATTTCAGAGACAAAGAGCAATGTTGGGCCACTCTACAAGAAGACATCCAAGCTGAAGACAGCAGCAACATCATCCTTGGGGGAGATCTCAACCTTATTTTACATTCCAATGAGAAAAGAGGAGGAATCTTTGCACTTGACCCGTTTAGAGCAAAGCTGGAAGAAATCATGCAGGATTATGATTTAGTTGATATCATTCCAAAAAACCGGAGGTATACTTGGAATAATCGAAGATTGGGCAAAGACAACATAATGGAGCGGATTGATAGAATTCTGATAAACACCACTTTTCTCACTGAATTCTCCACAGCTTATGCTGAAATTCTTCCCTATTCAGCTTCCAACCACTACCACACCAGCCTTGTTCTTGAGTCACACTACCCTTTGGGGCTGTTGCCTTTTAAATACAGTTCCCTTTGGCGCAATAACCCAATTGTGGATCAGATTGTAAAAGAAGCATGGCAGCATCACATAGAAGGATCACTGGGTTTCATATGGGAATGTAAACTGAAAAACACAAAATATTCTCTAAAGGAATGGGTGAAGCAGCACTATACAGAACCAGAGAACGCAAAAGCAGATATAAAAAACAGACTGAAAGAAAATCACAGGAAATTAGAGGAGAATGGGCTCTCCCAAGAGGACAAAGCACTAGAAAGTGACTTATATTATCAGTTGTACCGTGTTAATAGAGAAGAAGAGCAGAAATGGAGATTAAAATCAAGGCAGCTCTGGCTTCAAGGAGGAGATAAAAACTCTGCCTTTTTTCATAAGCAAGCAACTGTCCAGAAAGTCAAAAATAATGTCACCATGATCAATGATGAGGAAGGCCTCCCTCAAAAAACCCAAGCAGCTATCAAACAAACTGCCTCAGCTTATTACCACTCTCTTTTAACAGAAATAAAGGAAACAGAGGATTACTCAAATCTCCTACAACACATGCCCAAAGGAATCAGCGAGGAAACCAACACATATTTGGCCAAAGAAATCACTGAAGAAGAAATACAAAGTGCCATTTGGACGCTTCAGCCAGATAAAGCCCCAGGCCCAGATGGCTTCCCAATCTGCTTCTATCGAACTTACTGGGGAACTATTAAAAAATACCTCGTCAAGATGTTAATATGGATTCAACGCAAATTCAAAATAGGAGGATTTACCAATGCCACCCATCTTGCTCTTATTCCTAAAGAAAATCGACCCTTGTCTTTTTCTCGTTTTCGACCCATATCATTGTGTAATTCCTCTTACAAAATCTTGACAAAAATTTTGGCCACACGCCTTAAACCACTCCTCCCCTCCCTCATTTCTGAAAACCAAGGGGGTTTTTTTGGCCAATAAACAAATCTCGGACTCCATCCTTCTCGTCCAAGAGGCTATACATTCCAGTCAAACAAGAAATGAGAAAGGCTTCATCTTAAAGTTAGACTTAGCCAATGCCTTTGACCATGTCCGGCACTCCTTCCTTTTTGCCATTCTTGAAAAAATGGGATTTGCTACACCCTTCATTAGCCTTATCAAAGCCTGCATCACAGGCCCGTGGATCTCCCCTCTTATTAATGGTAGACCTGGACCATCCTTCCAATCTACTCGAGGACTAAGACAAGGCTGTCCTCTTTCACCTTATCTATTTATTCTGATGGCGGATTCCTTCAGCAAAGCTCTGGATTTCAACCGTCGCATGGGCCTCATCACTGGAATTAAATTTGATAATGGAATCAAGAACATCAACCATTCTCAGTTTGCTGACGATACACTTCTAATGGGGGGAGCCTCAAGTATCATAGCCAGACGCTTCAAATCTCTCCTAGATCAATACATGAGCTATTTCGGAGGCTTGATAAATTATCACAAGAGCTGTATTTATGGCTGGAACGCTTCGGCTCAAATTATTCATAGAATTGCTAATACTTTTGGAGATTCTTGCAAGCTGGACTGGGAACATTTTACCTATCTGGGCATGCCAGTGACTACTAGAAACCTGAAAGCTGCTGCCTGGGAAGTCATCATCGACAAAATGAAAAGGAAGATTCAGCAATGGGGCACCTCTTGGCTCAATCCAGCAGGGCGCCTCATCCTCCTTAAAGCAGGTCTCTCTACCCTGCCTTTGTTTTGCTTTACACTCATGCAAGCCCCTGCCAGTTTTCATAATAGAATGGATGCTCTTCTTCAATTTTTTCTTTGGCAAGGAGGGAGAACTGACACAAAAAAATATAATCTGGTAAGCTGGAAACAGGTTATTCAACCATATGAGAAGGGAGGTCTAGGAATCAGATCCCCTAAACTTCTAAAACTTGCCTTTGCTGGCAAGCTTGTCTGGAGATTCATTACTGGCAAGAACGCATGGTGGAAGACAGTTCTAGAAAAAAAATACCTTGGCTTCCCAAGACATCAACTTTTGGAGCATGAACTCCCAAACAGAACGTGCTCAAAAATCTGGAGGATGTGCATGAAAGCTATCCCTTTTCTTGAACAAAACACCTCCAAAGTTCCCAAAGGCGGCAGCCACATTAGCATTGGAGATGATAAAATAATGGGGCAACAACCCATTCGTCAAAGGCCTGGAACACAGCAGATTATAGATTTTCTTAATAGCAAAGGAATTCAAACTCTGGATCAGATCTCCCAATGGGACGCCCACTCTCATATCTGGAATGGCTGGACTTTTCCTCAAATACCTACAGACATAGAAATCAGCCTTTTCACCCTGCAAGCCCATCTCCATGGTATAGCTCCTTCTAATCACCTTGCTGCTGATGATTTTCGCTGGGATCCATCAGGCACCAGCTACACTATTAAAGCTTCCTACCATCAGATTTGCAGCAACTACTTTCCAATGTCTACATGGGCGCAGTGGAGACTAGTTTGGAAGGCAGAATCTCTTCCAAAAATTAAATTCTTTCTATGGACTCTCCTAAGAGGAAAAGTCCTCACCTCTGAGAACCTCAGGAAGCGAGGAATAATAGGGCCTTCTCGCTGTCCAAATTGCAAATCTGACAAAGAGACAAGCCAACATATTTTTATAGGCTGCCCTTTTGCTATAGCTTGTTGGAAGGAAGCTTTCCGAAGTCACGATCCCCCTTGGGAGCCTAGCACTAGCATATCTGAAGCTCTACACAAATGGAAAAAAAGCTACCCGTGGAGGAAAAAAAAAAACAATATTGCACGCAGGGTGTGGAATGCCTTGCCTTGTACTCTTCTATGGAACATCTGGTTGGCAAGAAACCACATGATTTTCAAAGGTAAGGAAACCAGCGTCAGAAAGCTTTTCAACAAAGCCTGGAGTCTCAATTTGGAAGCTCTATCTATGAACTGTCAAAGGCATTTAAACACGCTGGACCTTCATGTCGAAGAAAGAAACTACATAGGGTATCTCCTAGATAGAAACAACTTTTCTCAAAACAGAAACAATCTCAGCAGTAGAACCAACTCCAGATATAGCTGGAAAATCAGGATGAAAGAAGAGGAATTTGCACGATGGCTCAGAAATTGTAACACTCATTATCTCTTTTTCGATGGTGCCTCCAAATCCAACCCAGGAATGGCTGGGGCTGGAGGACTCATCTGCAATGGAAATGGTGATGTACTTATGGAATATGAATGGGGACTGGGCACTTTATCTAATAACAGAACCGAAGCTCTAGCACTCTACCAAGGTCTGCTCCAACTCCAGAAACTTGGCATCAACACAGCTATAATACTTGGAGATTCAGCAATAGTAATTAGTTTGATGACAAGCAACAGGAAAGCCCCCAATGTGATTCTTCAGCAAGTCATTGGACGATGCCATGATATTGATCAACAGATGAACGGGAACCTCTTTTATCATGTTCTTCGATTCCTCAACAAAGAAGCTGATAAAAGGGCAAACAGAGCATGCACCCTTTCTGCGGGGAAACTCCGCTGTAATGGCTCAGATCGATTTCTTTTCCTGCCATGAACTTTGTTATACATCCCAGTATGTTCTACCCTCAGCAGATCCCAGTTCTTGGATTCCGTAAAACCTTGCTCAGACCCTTTGCAAAATATCAAACCGCAATCCTTTGTTCCTTGGACATGATTCCTTTCAACCTAAACTCTGTTTTTTCAACCTTCACTGCATCGATTCTTGCCCAAAACAGCCAGCGCACCATATTAATTTCGTTTTCCAAGCCTTCTGTCTTCGTTTTATCTGCACCCCTGACTATCCAGACAATTCTGCCCCTGGCTATTCAGACAGCCTTCTGTCCCTGTCACGCTGTTCAGCCAAAGAATGGTACAGCGCAGCAATTTAAATTGGGTAAAAACATAAATGGGCGGCAATCTCACCATACACTCATTATTCAGCTATGAAATGAAAATTTTGTTTGTTATTATTCCAATTGGTTAGAATCTATACTACTACTCCATCTCACAATGTGAAACAATCGAGATGTAAAAGAGAAATCGGCACTAAAAATAGCGACAATTGCCCCTTTTTTCGCCAACGCTATCATGTAACTCTGGAGCATCGTCTCCGCCCTGTTTTATGAATATCAAACAGCAATCGATTGTAAATAAAAAAAACAAGATGAAACTCATCATCAGAATTCGACTGAGTGGAATGAGAGGTGGAAAATGATGTATTTAAGTTTAGATAAGGTTGTTTTGAGTAGAACCAAAATAGTTCTAATTCTATTTTTAATAGGACTCTATGTTAGCTTTACCACTGTGTTTGTAATAAATACCATGTTTTATAGTTAGAATAGCTGTCAAAGCATGGGAATTCGATGTATCTAGTTATGGAGAAGATTATCTCATGATGTAAAGGATCTATAAAAGTTCAAGAAGTCGAAATAGAAAGGGTTGGACATTTGTTAGCAAAAAAACTCTGTTTTATGTAAGTGATTGTTTTCAGCCTAATAGAGAATTTCTACTTTGACAACTCAAGATTCATAAGGAGTTTCTTGTATGTTCTTGTTCTAATGGAATTTTTCCAATATTCTATTACAATGGTTTTTGCTTATGTTACTCAGAATTCATCAATGATGCTCTGACTTCCTTCATAAACAAACTGATTGTGTGTTTCACTGTTCTACATGTTTTTTCCTTGACTTGAACTCTGATATGCCTTGAATTCCATGCTAGGTAGATTATCTTGATTTTTCTGAAGCTATCATGACTCCATAAGCCTAATGAACACTTGCTAATGTAATTTACAACGAGTTTACATCATTTATCTGTTTTTATCTCATATAGATTTAGCCATCTACATATTTATCAAAAATGATAAACCCTTGAGAGAGCCCTCTCAGGTTGAGGAGGCTAAGCCTCAACCAAAATATTGGTTTGAAATAGTTGCACAAGATTGGTTTGATGAGCACCCTATCAGGTCTGGTTTTATGATAACACGAACCATGGGGGAATATGCATTGAATATTCCATTGCTTTCCATTCCAATGGGAGGTGTTGATGTTGTACTAGGAGTACAATGGTTACAATCTTTGGGGACGGGGTATTGCAGGGAAGGCAGGAAAGAAAATAAGCTCTAATGTCATGACAAAGCTTCTGAGAAGGAAAAATGAGGCGTAATTGCACAATTATGCTCACTAGAAGTCCCAACATCAAAATCATCTATTTCTCCATATCTCCAAAAAGTCTTGGACAATCATTCCAAGGTATTTGAAACTCCCAAAGGACTCCCACCTATCCGTGATCGTGATCATGCTATTCAATTTATTCCAGGAAGTGTTCCTCCAAACATCGGGCCTTATAGATATCCTTATGTCCAAAAGAGATAAATTGAATGTATGATTGCAGAAATGTTAGAGGCTGGTATAATTCAACCTAGTCAAAGTTCTTTCTCTGCTCCAGTAGTATTGGTACACAAGAAAGATGGATCATGGCACATGTGTCTGAATCATAGGGAGCTACATAAGCTCACTACTAAAGATAAATTTCCCATTCCTTTAATTGATGAATTACATGGAGCAATTTATTTTACCAAGTTGGATCTTCATTCAGGATATCATCAAATTAGAATGAAGACTGAAGATATTCCGAAAACAACATTATGAACTCATGAGAGTCACTGTGAATTTTTGGTCATGCCTTTGGCCTTACCAATGCACCGTCTACATTTCAAGGGTTGATGAAGTCCATTTTCAAACCCTTCATTAGAAAATTTGTGCTATTATTTTTTCATGATATACTAATCTACAACAGGTCTTGGAAGGATCATGTTCAACATGTTGACAGGGTGCTCAAACTATTGGAGGAGAAATAATTACATGCAAAAACATCCAAATGTTTCTTTGAAGTACAAGAGGTGGAATATATGGGTCATATTGTATCTCACGAGGGTGTTAAGGTAGACCCTAAAAAAATTAAAGCCATTAAGGAATGGAAAGTCCCCACAACCCTAAAGCAGTTGCGAGGATTTCTCGGGTTAACAGGGTATTATCGCAAGTTTGTTAAGAATTATGGGAGAATAGTAGCACCTCTAACAACACTATTGAAGAAAGATGCATTTTCATGGACTCCTGAAGTAAATAAGGCCTTTGAACATCTTAAAGAGGAAATGTGCCTAGCACCGTTCTTAGCTACTCCAAACTTCACAAAAACCTTTATTGTTGAATGTGATGCCTTGGGAAATGGAATTGGTGTTGTTTTAATGCAAGAATGAAGACCCGTTGCTTTTGAAAGTTGTCCAATCAAAGGAAAGTATTTACAGAAAGATATTTATGAGAAGGAAATGTTAGCAATACTACATGCACTAAAGAAATGGCAACCTTACCTAATGGGAAGACACTTTAAGGTAAAAATTGATCATGATAGTCTTCAACACTTTTTGGAACAAATACTATCTTCAGAAGAGCAGCAAAAATGGGTCACAAAGATGTTGGGTTATGACTTTGAAAACATCTACAAAAAAGGGAAGCTAAATTTTGTTGTAGATGCAATCTCAAGAAAGAATGAAGAATTGGAAGCATTGCTTTGTTCCATTTCTATTATCCAACCAAATTGGATAACCGAAGAAAGGGATGAATGGAAGAAGGATGAAGAAGTGTGGACACTCATTCAAAAGTTACAGCAAGATCCTAGTACATCTGATACATTTAGTTGGAAAAATGATTCCTTATTGTACAAAGATCGCTTATATCTTTGTAAGAATTCCCAACTAAAACAAAATATTATGTTGGAATTGCACACTTCTCCTTTAAGAGGACACTCAAGATTTTTAAAAACTTACCACAGGATGAAGAAATAATTCTTTTGGGATGGCCTTAAATCTAATATTCAAAAGTTTGTGGCGGAATGTTTGGTTTTCCAGCAAAATAAAGTTGAGATAATTAAGACCCCAGGTATTCTACAGCCTTTATTCATTCCAAGTCAACGTTGGGAGGAGATTTCAGTGGATTTTATCACAGGTTTACCTAAGTCCGAAGGAAAGAGTGTCATCATGTTGGTAGTTGATAGACTTACCTAGTATGCACACTTTTGTGCATTATCTCATCAATTTAAAGCAAGTACAATTAATACTACATTTATGGAAACAATTCAAAAGCTACATGGAAACCCAAAGATTATTGTAAGCGATAGAGATCCCATGTTTACTAGAAATTTTTGGATGGAATTATTTTCTTGTTTGGGTACTCAACTAGCTCATAGCTCATCTTATCATCCTCAATCCAATGGTCAAACTGATATAGTGAATAAATGTTTGGAAGGATATCTTCGTTTTTTTGTATCTGATAAAAATACATAACGGGTCAAGCGGTTACCTCTCGTTGAATGGTGGTATAACACTTCCTTCCATACTGCAGCAAAAATGACCCCATTTATGGAACTTTATGGATATCATCCACCGTACATCACATCATATTTAAGAGAAAATTCTAAGGTTCAAGCAGTGGAAGATCACATCGAGCATCAACAAGAAGTTCTCCAACTCTTAAAGGATAACCTAAATTTGACACAAAATCGAATGAAACAACAGGTAGATCAACATCACAGCGAGAGAAGTTTTGATGGAGGAGACTAGGTATTTTTACGACTACAACCATACAAACAAATGTTCCTCAAGCAAGCTAAGAAGGATAATAAATTATCTCCAAATTACTACGGTCCTTACAAGGTGATGCAAAATATTGGTACTGTGGCGTACAAATTGGAAATTCCTGCTTCTTCGTGAGTTCATCCAGTTTTCCATGTTTCATGGTTAAAGAAGGTTATAGGTGAAAAACTTCCAGTTCAAACAATATTGCTAGAACTTGATGAGGAAGGAAAAATCATATTGGAACTTGAAGTAGTCACGGAAACAAAAACTCGACAGCTACGAAATCTATCAATTTCATATTATCTCATCGAGTGGAAGAACTTACCCACTGAAGATTCTACATGGGAGGATGAGAATTTTATACAGAAGCACCCAAAGCTACTCAAGCATTGAGGACAACATTTTTTTGAAGGAGAGGGGCATGTTAGGTCCCTATATTACTAGTGCAGTCCCTTATTGTTGTTAGTGTAGCCCCCTTATTGTTATTGTTCTACCCCTGTAACCCCAATACTGTTATGGACTTATGCCACTCATTCTCACTATGTTTGCCACCTCTGACCTTACCTCTCTATTTTGACTTGCCTAACCCTTCTACTTACACCTTGGATTGCCAAGTAGCCTAAATTTTTCCCCTATTCACCAAGTGCCTCAAGCATTGGTGGTTTCAAGCTACCTTTCTAGGCTCTTTAGATAAATCAAAGTCATCAGTTTCTAGGATTGCAATGCATAAAGCTTTGTCAAAACTCTGTTTTACACCTACAAACCCTAAGTCAAGTCTTCAGCCAAAGGCCAAGTCCAAAAGGCCTCCCAATAGCTCCTGTAGTGTTTCATAGGTTATTCATTATTTTGGATATTCTTAATCAGTGTTTTTTCATATGCCAAAAAGGTAAATCAAATAGAAAGGAATACAAGCAACTGTTTGTCCAAAGTTTGGTAAAATCCTTCAAAGGAGACCTCCTTGGTCAGAGCATAAATTCTGCAAAAGGATAGTTGCCCATCTTAAAAAATTTCTGCATGAATGGTTGATGATGGTTATCAGCAGAAGAGAGGCAAGGTGAGAAGCCAAACTCCTCAAGGACATCCACAGAAAAGGAGAAACGGCATGCCTAAGTTCACAGAGAATCAAGGTTTTTATGGCTGATTAGCAAAACAGTGTTGCCAAGAAAAGAGCCAAAGCCAAAATCACAAGGTCAGAGGTACATCAGCGCCACTGGGCATAAATTGAAGATTTATTGAAACAAGAAATTAAAGTGAGAGACCTCCTTGATGACAGCAGGCAAAAGTTGAAAAATGATATCAGAGGATGACTTACATGGTTTTTCAAGGCAACACTGTTTCACTGCACCTAAGGGAGAAAATTGTAAAGAATATCAGTGTAAGGTAACCTAATTTTTCAAGTACAGTCAAAGGTCTTCAAAATAGTCAAGATAAGGAAAACATGAGGTAAAGTGTCAAAATGGAAAATCATGCCAAACATGAAATCCTTGTTGGATGACTAAAGGTTGTCAAATTCCAAGAATGAAAAAGGAAACAAAAATAATTTGTTTCATGGCACCTGCAATACATCAAAAGTGGCTAAGGGGAGGTAATGACAAACTTGATGGAAAAGGACTAAGGTCACTATGCAAGATAGACTTATTGTACCTCTGGAAAATCAATGATAGAAAGAAGCTACTTCCTCAGTCACCCTTTAAACAAGAAGCATTTAAACTCCTAGGTAAGAAATGAGGAGTTTTATAAGAAGCTTCCATCACACACAGTGCACAAAAAGTTAACAAAAAAGGGTTGAAGACATGAGAATGGCTAAAGCACAGTGTAATCATGCAACTCCACCAGGCGCCGTCAAAACAAGTTTTAAAAGGAATATCAACAAACCAAAGAGAGCTAAAGCCCATTATCTCAGTTACCAAAAATCAGTAAGAAGCAGGGTTGAGATGATAAAAGATCATTTTTATGTTTAGGTCACCTCCTACGAAAGAAAAGAAGATATCAGTGAAAAAGTGACAAAGTAAAACTCATGACACTAGCAAAGTGGGTTTTTAGTTTTAATTTATTGATTCCAAGGGTATAAGGCACCACATTCATCACTCAACGACATTTGTCACTTGCAAAAAGGAGTGAGAGGTTTTCAAGGTGAAATTGATGAGTTCCTGGCGCACCTCGGGCAAAAAACCCTTGGGCTACGCTCCTAAAAACCCGTGCTACGCGCCTGTGTGTGCCATCTTTGAAATTTTACATAGGGCGTTACACGCCTATGTAGTGGTGCTATGTGTTTACCGCATGCAGGACCGCCCGACACCGTTCAGCGCAGAGGCCCGACACTGTGCAGGCTCTGCCGCGCTACGCGCTGGGCCGTTCAGGCCTCGCTCGACACTGTGCAGGCTCTGCCGCGCTACCCGCTGGGCCGTTCAGGCCTCACCCGACACCGTGCAAGCTTTGTCGCGCTACGCGCTGGGCCGTTCAAGCCTCACTCGACACCGTGCAGGCTCTGCCGCACTACGACTGGGTCGTTCAGGCGCTGCACGAACACCCAACAACTAGTGTTGTGTTCCTATGCTACGTTCAGGGCCGACCCAACAGCCCATGCAAGGTCGACCCGACTAACCCGAGTGTTGCGCTCCTGTGTTGCACGTTCAGACAGGAAGATTTTTAAGTTGTTGCAAGCCCTCAAATTTGCTCAAGACCCCTCCAAATTATCTCTTGGCACATCCTGAAGTTTCTATAAGAGGTATTTAGATTTTCTATCCCCTCTCATGCTATTTTAAAGGTCAAACTTAAAAAGAAATGTAAAGAAAAAAAAAACCCTAAAGGAAGAGATAAGTTTGGTCTCCATGCTAAGAAGTGGCTCCTCTACCAAGTAACATCTCCATTTGCATAACTAGCCTCCACACTGCCAAGCCTTGACACTACTGTCTCCTCACCATCCCAGTCACCCCCTTCATATCATTTCACAAGCAGTTTCAAGTTTTTTTACTATTTTAAAGCAAGAGTAAAGGATAAAATGCCTAGAGAAGGCAGTGTTGACAGTGGCGAGGAAGGCCAAAGGCCTAGGGGACCACAGAGAAAGGGTGGGAGAGTAAACAGGTTTAAGCCTTTGAGCACCAAGGAGTTGACAGCCTCCCCTACCACAGTTGCATATTTCCAAGAGGTAGGATGTTTTGATTTCTATGAAAATGTACAAAGAGTCAAAAGTCACCCTGAGTTGACCAGACTTTTCATCCTAAACCTCCATAACCACCAAGTACACCTACTTGGGGTAAATTTTGAGTTGTCTACCAACAATTGCTATGGCCACTGGGATACCTTGCGTGGGAGAAAAATGGTTCAAACAGGTGAATTTGGACTTGAGCCATTACCAGCCTTTCTTGAAGCCAAGATACCAAGCTGATTGCAAGACTATTTTTTCCCTTTTCCCATTTGTTGGAAAGATATGCCTTTAATGAAATTCGTCATGAAATACTTCACCTGTGAGGGTAGGTTTTCTAGACTTTATTCCTACCATATAAGACTACTTATGCACTTCACTAGGGCAAAGCTATTGCATTTACCTTATTACCTTTATAGAAGTATTGATAAGATGTCATACATTGTGCAAAAGAGGCCTCCTTCACAACAAATGCAGAGTCTTTTCCACCATTCTCTTATCAAGACGATTGTGTTGCATCAATTAGAGCAATAGTGTATCCCATGGGAAGTATTCATCACCCATGATGTTTTCACAAATCCACAGCCTCTTCCTCTGCAAATTTTACCCTCATCAGCTCATCCACCTTCCTCAATTCCTCCATCAACCCCCACTGACCATGATTCCTCATCCACACATGAATCCTCTCCCCAAGAGAACTTCCCTCCTTCACCTTCTCCCAAAGCATCAGAACAAGAAGAAAGTGATGAAGAACAAGGGGAAAAAAGTGACAAAGGGGAAAATGACAGCCAAGAAGAAAATAACAGTCAAGAGGAAGAAACAAGTGATGAGGGAGAGGAAAATGAAAATGAATAAAGTGGTGATGATGAAGAAGAAACAAAGGACAGTGAGGAAGAAAATGACAGTTACAAAGAGTACATTTTAGAACAAGAAGACCATGAAGAGGTAGATAATAAAGAGGCATATTTTGAAGACAGAGGTAGTGGACCAAACAATGAAGAGGAGGAGAAAGGCATTGAGCCAAATAGTGAAGAAGAAACAGATGCAAGCAATGAAGAAGAAGATGACAAGGCAGGAGATATAGAAGGGGATGATAGTGATCAAAATGAAAGCAATGAGGACATTACAGGGGACAGCAAAGAGTTTGAGGAAAATGAAGAAACTAATGAAGGTACCTCTAACAGTGATCTCACAGAAAATAACAATGATGAAAGGAAAAAGGCAGGTTTTGAGGACAAAGGAAATTAGCATAATAGTGAAGAAGAAGAAGAAGGCAGTGAGCCAAATGAGGAGGAAGAACAAATGACAGTCAAGAGACAGAGGAAAAATTTGAAGAAGAGACAGAGGCAGAACTAGAAGAAGATGGCAGTAAACATGACAATGATAAATGAAAACAGTGAGCATGACAGTGGGCAAAACAATGACACTAGTGAAGAAGGGATAGGTAATGAAGAGACAGATTATGAAGACAAAGGTAGTGAACAGTGCAGTGGTGAAGGGAACAGTGACAAAGAGGCTAGCCATGAAGATGAAAATGCACAAGATAGTGATGAAGACACTGATAAAAACACCTCTAATAATGACAACACAGAGAATGATAATGTTGCAAACATAGAGGATAACAATGCAGAAGATATGGAAGAGGATGAAAATGATGAAGATCATGATAGTGATGATAGCATGGGGGAAAATGAAAGTGCCTCTCAAAAAGGCAGTCAAGAACAAAATAAAGAGGACACAAATGCAGGGATTATTGATGAAAAGAAAAGCAGCCTTGAGGTCAATCATGAAGAAGATATTCGAATGAAACTTATCAAACCTTTTCCTATCACATATCAAAGAGGGGAGAGGCATGTGTTTGCTGCCTCCAAAGGGCAAGGGACCATGCCATCCTCCTCAGCTCAAAAGATTGACAAAGGTAAGAAAAAGGTAAAAGAAGAAGAGGAAGATCATGAAGAAGAAAGGGAGTTTGAACTTATTCAAATATACAATGATGAGGAGAATGAAGCAAGAATTTCAAACTCCCCCCCCCCCCAAGAAAATAATGCACAAATCAAAGACTTAGAAGCTGAATTGGAAATGGAAAAAGATTTCGTTCATTTCTATCAGATGGAAAACAAACAAATGAGTGCCCACAAGCCATCTATGAAGCTAGAGCACTCAAGGCCCGGAAAGAAGCCCAAAAGGCATAAGTGAAACTAGAAGAGTTCATAGGCACTTATGAAGAGAGTGAAGATGAGGAAGGACAATCTAGGAGGAGACCTAGAACCATAGGATTGAAGAAGGCATTGGCCAAACAGAAGGAAGAAGATTCAGCCCTAGCAGAACAACTTTCTCTCAATGAACTCATTGCAATGGAAATTGAACATGATAGGGAATCATGGCTTGAGAGGGCTAACATACACCTTGAGGCCAAGCTAGAGAATGAAAATAAAGACTTGGATTTACAAAGAAGAATGACTAAGCATTATGCCCAAAGAAATCAACTTGCAAGGGAAAAACTCAAAAAGGCCCAAACCAAGATCCAAGCACAAAAAGAGGAAAAGAGCCAAGCTAACCTTGGAATCTTGGCACAAGCTTCTCTACAGGTCTCCCAAAACCCATGAGACACTTATACACCAAATTTGGGAGAATTTTGATAAGTTTTTGTTTTTACCTAATTTTGAGGGCCAAGGGGGTAGCACACATGGTGCTACGCTTTTTTCCAGAACATATTTAGGGGTAAGGCTCACATTTTTGGAATCCTTATCTCAAATATAGCATGCTCACAAAGTTTCAGATCAATTGGAGTTGTTTTGGTCCTCCAAAAGGGTCAAAAACACCCTAATTTTCACCTTTCTGCCTGCTTTTCAGGACATGTGCTGCGCCTTTACCAGTCTTGGAATTTTTGGTTTTTGAATAGGTTACATAGGTACAATCAAAGAAGAAAGGGTAGATCTGGAAATCAGACTCAAAGGGCTTTCCAACAAGCCATCACGGAGCCTTTTCCTACATCGGGAAGGCCTTCGAAACATTGTTGCAAGATGACCCATTTTAACTGTTCCTGTGCTACGCCCTTGGCATGGAAATTCATCTTAAAACACAGTGTTGCGCCCTTAGCAGAGGAAAAGTCAAAATGTATACTTGGCAAGTTTTAGGAGGCTTGTCAGAGCCTAAATGTCAATTTCTTTGCTAAAAGTGCCCGAAAAGATATTTTATCTTAGATATTTTGTGCCTTGGACCTTGCAAGGCCTCAAGGACAATAGTGACACTTCTTATTAGCCAATAGACTTCTAGAGACTCTATTATGATTTTCTCCTCCTTTCTTGTTATATAGAGCATGAGGATTCATTGTAAATGTTGGCATTTGATGAGTTTTGAGAGCAATACATGGTTCTTTGAGGCTAAAGATCAATTTGGTGTCGTGAAGCTTGTGAATGATTTGTTTTGATTGATGATGATGAAGGCTTGCTTGCAGGATCCCTGAGTTTGGTTAATGGTGATGTGTCTCTAATTTTTTCATGTTTTCTTTTTTATCATTGTGTCCATCCTTCTATGTTGCATTAGATCAGAAAAGTATAGGCTGAGAAATGTTGTTTGAGACATCTCAGTCCTCTTGTTTGCTATTGTCTTTATGTTTTCCGCTGCTGGGTTAGTTTAAGAAATTCTTAGCTGCTCCTTATACCCACCTAATTTTGTTTATGTCATCAATGGATTAATATGCTAGTTTCCAAATATGTTTCATGGTAAGCCCTGCTTATTTGATGCTATCTAAACTCTGTTTGTGAAATCTCTCTTTGAAGTATTACTTGTTAGGTTAAGCCAAGGGGGTCTTGTTTTGATCTTGCCCTTTGTCCATGCCTGTCATTTTGCCTCAAAGTTCTTTATAGCTTGATTGATGATGTTTAGGAGTTCCCTCTTCATTGATTAAATTTATTTATCATCTTATATGTTTTCTAAAGCTTGAACGTGAAATCACTAGAAGTTAAATGAGTTTCTCGCCTTCTATATTTCATTGGAATGTTTGTCTAGAATGTGTATTAGCTTAAGTTGAATCAAGGAGAAACTGGTTTTCCCTGTCTATTGATTGTTTCATAATGTTAATGGTGTTTTAAACCTTCTTGTTTATAATTATATGACAAAGGATTCTTAATTGTCATTTTCCCTACCTTGTTTCTCCAACTTAATGTCCATCTCACTTCACACATAACCTTAAAGATCCATTGACCACACTAGATTTGCCCTATGATACACTCAGACTCGTTTTTGAGATATCCATAACTTTCATAGACTCCATAGCCCAATTGATTTGATGACCTCTCACTCCACCTATCATTCTTGGTCATCTTACCCAACCAAACAAACAACAAACCCTACACTTAACAACTAGCCTAAAATCAACCATATAAAGCAAACAAGTTCACATCTTTTGCATACAATAGAGAGAGCCCTCTCTGAGTCGAGGAAGGCTAGGTCCTAGGACTCCAAAGACTGGTCTGATGTTACCCTGTGCATTTGGTCTACCAATCTGCTAAATCACGGGACCCTAACACCACATCGCCCCCACTCCCTTATTTGTTGACTATCGTCCATCCGCCCACCCCCACTTGTGTGTCCTGGGGGTAACCTCCTAAACAACATTGTCAACCTACTTATTTTATGCTCTCCCACTTCTTTCAAGAGAGCATGGTCTTGCATACTTACTGTAGTTCCATTAAATTCATGAACCAATCCCTTAGTACATACAACAACCAACTTTTAAGGGTTGTCCCAACATCTCATATTTGTATTGTCTTAAGGTAGGTCATACCATCTAGGAAAGCAACCTCCCTAGTCCTTGGAATCTGTGTCCCATACCTCATCCCCTAATTCTTTTATGAGATTATTTACACTGCAAAAAGGAGGTTAAGCAATTGGGGTTGTCACAATTACAAGTACTTAAAATCCATCAGATCTTATTGATTTGTAGAGGACTTCCTAGAGGACAGGTGATGAACAAGCTTGTCAAAATTCTGTGAGCATTATTATACGAATGGAAATCTAATAATAAAAAGATGTATGAAATAGGAACAATATTTAAGTTCATTTTTGTATTCGTTTTCTTGCAGATGTTCTAAATGAATTAAATAAGTTAAGCTAACCATTTCAAGAGGAACATATCAATATAATTCCGTTAATATGCAATTAGATGTGCTTATTGAACTTATTCACTGTGAATTCTTGCAAGATGTATGTATTTGGAAAAATTTCTCAACATATTTCATATTTATTAAAAAAAAAGAACTTGGAAAATTGGAATTTATTGATAATTCAGGTGCTACACATGTGCATTTAAGACTCCAACTTATACCTAATTCACTTGGGTTAGGTACTAGGGAATATTGTATTCACTTGGGTAAAGCATTTGACATATTTACAAATTTTCCAATATTCAATTCTGAAAAATTATTTAGTCCTCGATCTTACTTTGAGGAAGAGGATGAAAGAGGCTCTCAAACACAAAAATGCATGTGAAAATTTTGATATCGAGAACTCACCAATAATTGATAGTGAAATGGAAAGTTTCACTATTATTCTACATCTGGCATATCCAAAGAAAAGCATGGTTGGAGGATGGGAACAATGTAAAGGAGAACCTACATGGTGTAACTCTTACCCAAAATTTAATACAGATTGTTCTTACTCTTGCTACAAGCAATACAAGTTGTGAAAGGAGAGGATTCTCTAAGTTGAATCCTATAAACAATTATGACAAATCTAGACTTTGTATAAACACTTTGATGTCTTTATCTTTATCAGCACCTCAAGAATTGCATGAAGTAGATTCGAACATAGTTTATGAAACATTTACAAGCATGAAGACACTAGGAATAAAGTTTTTAATATGTCATGATATTTTAGTTAACTTTGCAATGTTCAATATTTTAAATAATGCATTTAAATCAATGTTTTATATCAATATATAAATTTATCGTCTTTGTATTCATTTGCTTTAAAATAATTAAAGTATTATTTAAATTTAATTTGATAATTGCTTCTAACTGTATTCAAAACCCCATGGGATAAAAAAGGCTCCCTAAAATTGCTTCTAATTGTAGTCAAAACCCCCACCTTCGCCTCAAGTGCGGGTGCCATAAGGATGCCCAGTCCTGGCTCAACCATTGGGGAATTAAGGAGGAGCTCAGTATGGGAAGCAAAGACAATATCAAATACACTATTAACTCCAATTTTAAGGACAAGTTGTGGGAGGATCAGGAGTTGGAGGGTAAAAGGAAGCTAAGATACTATAAGGAAGTGATCAACCCCACCCTTGATAATCAGAATTATCACTCTGTGTTGTCCATAAATAAGAAATAAAATGAACCTCGCTAAGATTAGAACTAATTCCCATGAGCGTCGAAGTGAGACCGGGCGTTGGTCTATTCCCAAGGCCCCTTGGAACGATAGAATCTATCAGATTTGCGATTCTAAGCAGGTGCAAGATGAGAATCACTTCCTTTTAGACTGCCCACTCTTACTTGTTGAACAGTCAGCAAGAAATGTGTGTCTAATTTAATTTTCCCTTAATTAAATTGGACAATAAAATGTAATCTTATCTCATAATCACTTGTAATAGTCAACAGAGTGTGATAAACTCAGTTAGCTCATGAATTTTGAGTTAAGCGTGGTTGGTGAGACATGCAAAGTGATTATATTAGTTATGGAGTTTGAGTTGTAGTTAGTGCATTAGTTTAATGCATGAGAAATCAATTAACTCAATTAATTGAGTTAAAGTCAGTTGAACTAGTTGTAACTGTTTGTTGCAGTAGTGAGAGATCAAGTGAATTAAATCAAATTTAATTCACATGCAGTGGTCTTCCATGCAACTGATGATTTACAATTAATAGCTGCATGCATGTCAGTTCCAGTGGAGACCCAGTTGAGACAAAGGTTAAATGGATGTTAACTATCAGTTGTATCATTAGTAGGTTGCCCGCATGTAGTAAGACAACCATAGGATTTCCCATGAGAATTGCGTAGTTTTGGAAGGCTGAAATTCCTAAATAATATGGATTGCATTCCACATGAATTGTGCAAGCAAGCCAGGCTGATTAGGGCCAGGAAATTGGCTAAGTGTTGGTCAATTTTGTCTGGATCAGTGTGAGACAATTGTGAGAGTGCAGGAGACTCTTTTGAGAAGAGTGCATTGTAATTGTTTCATTATTCCTTGGTGAATATATAATAGAATATAGAGGGGTTTTGAGCAGCAATCTTTCCCCAGGAAAATATCAATGTTGTGGTTTGATTTGCTTCTTTCTTTACTTGTTGTGATTGGCGATCATGTTTATTGTCCGCAATTGATTTATAGAAGGATTCAGTACCTTTCTTTAGTAGATCGCATGATCAGATTGAATCCATTGATATACATATTGTTTGTATAATTTCTACATGGTATCAGAGCACAGGAAATCACTATAGTGAAGAAGAAATTGATTTTGTGAATGAATAGCATTCGAATTTGCAAAAGCATTCTTGGTGCGATAGCAAATCAGGATCAAGATGGCTTTCAATGGCTTGAGATTGGAGTATGCACTCGAGGGAAGTGCCAATTATATTGCATGGAAAGACAGGATGGAGGCAGTTCTGGAGGACAATGGGTTCAAATAATTCATTGATAATGACATTCCCAATCCCGCTGCAGTAGATGCCGATCTTCTTGATGCTTGGAAAAATAAGGTTGAAAAGGAGAGGAGGATATTACTAAAGGGATTATGAGACCACATTGTCTCAAGTCTCCATGGAAAAGCGAATCAATATGCAATGTGGAAGCTTTGACATATCTGTTTTAGAGTAGCAGTGATCATAGAAAATTAGCACTGAAGGACAAGCTCAGGAAAATCAAAATGGAGAAAGGCGACACTATTCCGAAATATTTAACCAAGTTTGTCCAATGTCGAGATGATCTTGGGAGCGTCGGAATTACTGTCGCAGATGATGACTTGGTGAGCCTAGCTCTTCTAGGTCTTCCCAATAGTTGGCATAGTTATCAGGACTCTGTCAATGGGAGGGAGAAGCTGCCAGATTAGAAATGACTGTGGTCGGATTTGGTGCAAGAATAATTTAGGCAAAATACCAGGGATGAATCTTCATCTAAGATAGATGATGAAGAAAATTGTGCCTTGGCTGGTAAGGAGAAGAAGGAGAAGGGAAAGAAATCCTATTCCAAAACTGAGTCCGGCAAAGATGGCAAGAAGCGTGACATGTCCATAGTGAAGTGTTTTCAATGTCACAAGCATGGACATTATGCCACTAATTGTTCACAAAAGAAGAAGAACAAGAAGTATTTAGGATCTGCAGCTGGTGAGGCTTTGGCCTCGCAATTTGAATTGGACTTCTCGCTCATCGCATGCATGGTGTCAAGTGCAATGGGATCAATGTGGTACTTGGATAGTGGTGCATCTTTCCACATGATGGGAGACAAATAACTTTTCAGTAGCTTGGAGGAGAAGGACCTCCATATGCATATCGAAATGGGTGATGACGAGCGGTACAGTGCTACTAGGATTGGTACAGCTACCTTCCAGAGACAGTCAAGTAAACCCTTCTTATTAAAATATGTAATGCATGTACCAGGCTTGAAAAAGAATTTAGTTCCACTCGCAATGTAGGAGGATAGAGGCTATGATGTGGTTTTCAGTGAAGGGAAATATTTCCTTCGACACAAAGCCACTGGACAAGCCAAGAAGATTGGGATTTGTATGAAGAATCTCTATAAACTTAATGTAGATGGTTGCGCAACAATATTGATGGGTAAGGCAGACAAAGTGGTAAGCCAGGATGAGGGTGAGTTATGGCATAGAAGATTGGGTCATCTACACCACAGAGCCTTAAAGGTCATGCAGCAGATTTCTATGGGACTTCCCAAGGGTACTCTTACGCAGATAGACACATGTAAGGGATGTACCATGGGGAAGTATGCAAAGGCCACTTTTCACAAGAAGGAGAACCGAGAAGCAGAAATCCTTGAGAGAGTTCACTCAAACGTGTGTGGACCTTTCTCTACAACTTCAACAGTAAAGCACAGGTATTATGTGATTTGTGTTGACGATTTTTCTAGAAAGTGTTGGATCTACTTCATGCAGAAGAAAGATCAGACGTTCTCAAAATTTTGTGAGTTCAAAGCACTAGTGGAAAAAGATACAGAGAAGCATGTGAAGGCTCTTAGGAGCGACAATGGTGGTGAGTACATCTCCAATGAATTCAATAACTTCCGTAGCAAAGAAGGAATTCAGAGAGAGTTGATTACGCCTCATAACCCACAACAGAATGGGGTCGCAGAAATAAAGAACAAAACAATTGTGGGTGCGGAACGAGCGATGTTGCATGATCAGGGCCTACCGTTGCATATGTGGGCAGAAGCATGCAACACAGTAGTATTTTTGCAAAACTGTAGTCCTCATCGAATACTTAGCATGAGCACACCAGAGGAGGATTTTTCTGGTAAGAAACCTGATGTTTCATATTTTAAAATTTTTGGCTCATCTGTCTATTTCCATGTGACCAAAGATTCCAGGAAGAAGCTGGAACCAACAGGTGAGATTGGGATATTTTTGGGGTCCAATGATACTCCCCACAACTATCAGGTGTATTTTCCAAAAAACAGGATGACTGTTGTGAGATGGGATATAAAATTTAAGGAGGAGAAAGCCATGTGATTGTCCCTTGAGAGGGAGTTGGATTTGCATGCAGATGAGGAACTCTTGGTTCCAAATAATTAACCTCAAGATGTGGAGCAACCACATGCGAAGGATCATGGAGAGGTAGAAAACACTTATGCACAGCCATCCACTAGACATAGTAAAAGGCATACCACGGAAGCTGATAGATTGAGACTTGATGCGACAGAACATGTAGGAGCACCTACTTCACTGCGCAGACAGAGACAGCCTTCAGACATGTTTACTGGATACATGGCTCTTATGAGCAAGTGTATTGTGACAGAACCACCCTCCTTTGAGGAAGCAGTCCAACAACCAATTTGGGTTGAAGCCATGGTTGAGGAGTATGACTCCATCGTCAAGAACAATGCATGGGAAGTTGTCCCAAGACCAGTCAGAAAATCAGTGGTTGGATCTAGATGGATCTATAAGGTGAAGCAGGCGGCAGATGGGAGTGTGGAGAAGTACAAGGCTAGATTTGTAGCTCGTGGATTCTCACAAGTTGAGGGGATTAACTATGAGGAGACTTTCACACTAGTTGGGAGATACTCATCGATTAGATCTATCCTTGCACTCTCAGCGTAGATGGGGTGGAAGATACATCAAATGGATGAGAAAACTGTGTTTCTCAATGGATTTATTGAGGAAGAAGTGTACATAGAGCAGTCAGAAGGTTTTGAGATCTTTGACAGTGAGTGACATGTGTGCCGACTCAAGAGAGCAATGTATGGGCTGAAGCAAGCACCTTGTGCTTGGTACACTAGAATTGATAGCTATTTAACCGGGTTAGGCTTCACCAAAAGTGAAGCGGATGCGAACCTGTACCAGATTGTGGTTGATGGTAAGCTCTTGATTATCGCACTTTATGTTGATGATCTAATTTTGACAGGTGATGAGTAGCTGATAACTTCTTGCAAAAAGGATCTTGCAAGAGAGTTCGAAATGAAGGACATGGGACTCCTTCACTATTTCCTTGGTTTGGAAATATGGCAGTGGGATGGTGAGCTATTTTTTTCTCAAGGCAAGTATGCCAAAGAGATTCTGAGTAAGTTTCACATGGAGAGCTGTAAACCCATGGAGACTCCTCTTCCATGAAACTGGAAGAAGGAGGATGCTACTTCAGGTGAGGTAGTGGACGCTACTGTTTACAGGCAACTAGTGGGTTCACTGATGTACTTGGTGAACACCAGATCATACATTTGCTATGCAGTTAACCAAATGAGTCAAGCTATGGTTAAGCCGACTAAGCTCTTTTGGAAGCCAGGGAAGCATGTCTTGAGATATCTCAGGGGCACTATAGAGTATGGATTACGGTACAGACAGACAGAGGGAGTGAGTCTTCAAGGCTTCACTGGTGCAGATTGGGCAGGTAGTCCATCAGACAGAAAGAGCACATCATGAGGGATCTTAAGCATAGGATCGACTGCAGTTTCTTGGTACAACAGGAAGCAGTGATCTGTGGCACTCAATTCAGCCGAGTCAGAGTACATGGCAGCAAGTCAGGCTGCATGTGAGGCCATCTGGATGAGGAAGATTCTGGTTGGTTTTTTTGGTTCTCAAATGGATCTGACGGTGATACATTGTGATAACCAGAGTTGCATTCAACTTTCAGTTAATCTGGTATTCCATGATAGGTCCAAGCACATAGACATATTGTACCACTATCTCAGAGATTGTGTTCAGAGGCGCATTATGTTACTTCAATACATTCCCACAGAAGATCAGGATGTAGATATTCTGACGAAGGCGCTCCCCAGGAGAAAATTCGAATACCATATAGGCAGGATCGGGGTAGCTGATAATCCCTTTCTTGTTGAGAGGGAGTGTTCAAAATTCAACAAGAAATGTGTGTCTAATTTAATTTTCCCTTAATTAAATTGAACAATAAAATGTAATATTATCTCATAATCACTTGTCATAGTTAACTGAGTGTGATAAACTCAGTTAGCTCATGAATTTCGAGTTGAGGGTGGTTGGTGAGGCATGCAAAGTGATTTTATTAGTTATGGAGTTCGAGTTGTAGTTGGTGCATTAGTTTAATGCATGAGAAATCAGTTAACTCAATTAATTGAGTTAAAGTCAGTTGAACTAGTTGTAATTGTTTGTTGCACTAATGATAAATCAAGTGAATTAAATCATATTTAATTCACATCTTGTTGATCTACCATGCAAGTGATGATTTACTATTAATAGCTGCATGCATGTCAGTTCCAGTGGAGACCCAGTTGAGACAAAGGTTAAAGGGATGTTAACTATCAGTTGTATCATTAGTAGGATACCCGCATGCAGTAAGACAACCATAGGATTTGCGATGAGCATTGCACCGTTTTGGAAGGCTGAATTTCCTAAAGAATAGGGATTGCATTCCACATGAATTACACAAGAAAGGCAAGCAAATTGGCTAAGTGTTGGTCGATTTTGTCCGGGTCAGTGTGAGACATTTGTGAGAGTGTAGGAGACTCTTGTGAGAAGAGTGCATTGTAATTGTTTCATGATTCCTTGGTGAATATATAATAGAAGATAGAGGGATCTTGAGCAGCAAGCTTTTCCCGGGAAAATATCCTGTGTTGTGGTTCGATTTGCTTCTTTCTTTACTTGTTGTGATTGGCGATTGTGTTTATTTTCCGCAATTGATTTGTAGAAGGATTCAGTATCTTGCTTTAGTAGATCGGATGATCAGATGGAATCCATTGATATACATATTGTTTGTATAATTTCTACATTACTCACATTCGCTCTCAATTCCCTACCATCTGTCATACTTCCAGTGTCCTTGACCTATTAAGTCAACCCACCTATAGTGATCTTGGAGCACTTATTTCCTTTCTCTTTGACCATAAAAACAAGATTTTGAAAAATCAAACTTAAATTCTATCTCCTTTCTTAAGGTCCAATAGACCGCATTGGTCTTAATGGACGGTAACCATCATCATCATCATCATCAATTAAAAAATTATATTTTGAAAATAATATCTTTAACTATTTTATAATTAATAAATTGTTATATATATATATATATATATAATTTTAGAATTCCATATGAAAAAAGTAATTTATTTTAATTTACCAACATAGAAAAGTTAAATAAATAGTGCCTCTTTATCATTAAAATTGATAAAATATTTTTGCAATTAAAAAATATAATATGATTGATAATTAATTGATATGAATATTGGTGTTATATTGAACCTTATAATTATATACTTATATATTATTTAATGAACAATGTATATCTAAACTTTTTATTAATTTAATTATTAATAAACAATTATGATATTTATATGAAATCACTGCATAAAAATAAAATAAATAAAAAACCACTTATCCTCCAGATAAAATAATCTGGAAAGTCTTATCGACTAGGTTGAGAATTTGAGTGTTCCGTAAACAAAACCACTTATCCTCGAGATAAATTAATCTCAAAAGTCTTATCCACTGGGTTGAAAATTTGAGTGTTCCGTAAACAAAACAAAATGAGATATCAAATTTATATTTGATTAAATTATGGTTTTTAAATTAAATTATCATTATAATATTTTATTAAAAATATATATAAATAAAATTAGATTTTTATTAAATAAATAAATAAGTAATCATGGAAACCAAAATTTAAAACAAATATCAAGGAAACCAAATTTAAATTTAACGTGTTGTCGTGAGGCCACGTAAATTTATCGAATCATGATCTAAAGAAAAGTTATTGGAAAAGATCGCAGAATAAAAATTCGACTTGGTTGTAATGTTGATTATTATTATTCTTCTAAATTCTCTCAAATGTTGTGTAGCATCAATTTAACAAAAGTTTATTATTATTATTATTATTATTAGTAATTTGATAAGAAAAATTATAGTAAAATTGATAAGAGAAATTATATTAGAATTAATATAGATTTATTATTATAGTAGAATTAATATAGATTCATTTTAAGTATTTATTTAACATGAGTGGATAGGGATCAGATTTTTTCATGTGCAAATTTTTTTAAGTGTAAAATATAATGTATTATTTTTCATTGTTTAAATAGTATTTTTGAATGTTAAATATAATATATATAAGACCAAATAAAAATTTTAACCATAAAAATCTAATTCTCTCATAATGTATATATAATTTTTTAAAATGATATATAATATATAAATAATTAACATTCAAATATTTTACTTAACATGTACATCTAAACATTTTATGAAGTAAATTCAAATGATTTTTTATTATTAACATATTTTTAAGTATATCAATATTAATTAGTGTTAAATTATTTTATCAATAACCAAATTATAATATTTAAACATATTAATCACACATTTTTTTACTTCTGATTATTTTACAACATATTCATTTTTTTTAATTATAGTTCACATTATTTTTTTATTTAAAATTATTTTCCATTTAAAAAAAAACAGACCCACAAACTTACACATTCATTTATACTAAGCTATAAAATAATTCTCTAAATTCAATAATTTTATTTTATTTTTATAATTTGATAATTGAAATAGCATTAGCTTAGACTGAATTTAAAATATATGTTTATATACGAAAGATTAACAACCTCAATTGCCACTTTATCAGCGACTTATCCACAGTAACTCAAAAAATACCAACTGAAAGACCATTTTGATTAGCTGGCAATTCAAAAAATACGAGCTGGGAGACTATTTTGATTGGCTGCAACATCCCGTCGATAATTCAACCAACGGGCTAAAGATCAAAAGCTGCATTCAAGATGCCAAGATCTCCCAGAGCCTTCTCGATCACAGCAAAAAGGAAGAGGCCGAACAACGGTTTTATAGCCGGGATTTATCTCCTATTGATGTGCCTTTTTCTCCCATTAGTATCGTTTGAATTGGTTTTCACCTTTGGGCACTTGGAGAGAAAATTGTTGGAAGCAACAATTTCCATGTTTTTAATGGTTTTTCCATTAGTTTACATACCTTGTTAAATTCTTTGTGAGCATCGAGACTATGAACATTAAAATTAAAACTAGAAGATTAAAACTACCTACTTTTCATTTTTTCTTTGTGTATGAATTAGTGACCATCACAAAGATGAAGCTTGGGTTTGGGTCAAGAAGTTGGAGGCTGAAAAGAAGGAAATACTCCTTTTTCAGGAGAAGACTTGGAGACTTAAAAGCAGAGCTTTATGGCTCAGAGAGGGGGATCAAAACACGAAATATTTTCATGCATTTGCAAATGGGAGGAAATCGCAGAAAATAACGCATGACGGTAAAGAGCACATTACCACAGAGAAAATCCAACAAGAGGCAGTAAAATATTTCGAGAATTTCTTCAAAGCTAGAGAAGGATCTTTCATTACAGATCAAATATGGGCGGTGTAGGATTTCCCACTTATGTTCTCGATGGAAGATAATGTAATTTTTAATAAGGAAGCTAGTATGGAGGAGGTAGAGGGTATACTTAAGAAATTCCAACCAGATAAGAGTCCAGGGCCAGACGGTTGGACCCCAAACTTCTTTTTACATTTCTCTGATTTGTTTCTGAAGGATTTGACGGAAATAGTGGAAGAGATTAGAAGGAAAGGGCAGATTCTGGGATCGATCAACTCGACCTTTTTGACACTAGTCCCAAAAGAGAAGGGAGGTTCGACCTTTGAAGACTTCAGGTCGATATCACTGTGCAACACACTGTATAAAATTTCATCTAAGCTTATTGCATAACGGATTAAAGGTGTCTTAGTTGTCCATATAACAAAAGCACAGTCTAGTTTTCTGAACAACAGGTTAATACATGATGCGGTGGCTACTGTACAAGAGGTGATGCACTCGATCCACAGCGAAAAGACTGAGGTTGTCATTACGAAAGTAGACTTAAGCAAAGCATATGACCACATTGATTAGGCTTTTTTAAGGATGATTCTAATCAAGATTAGTTTGCACAGGGATGTGGTTGAGTGGATCATGGGTTGCGTCTGCAATTCTGAGATGACCATTATGATTAATGGATCGGCTTCTCGTTTCTTTAAGCCCAAGAGGGGTCTACGACAAGGTTGTGCCTTGTCACCCCTCCTTTTTCTTCTTGTCATGGACGCATTAAGCAGAAAGATCACAGAGGAAAATACTATGGGTTTATTTAAATTAATCAAGATCTCGTTTACACGGGAAGTCACCCACAGCCTATTCGTTGATGATGTGGTGATGTGTGGTATGCTGATCCGTAATTGCTGGGACACATTTTATCATATTTTCCAAAGATTTTGCAATGCATCGAGGATGATTGCTAATGAATTACAGTCTTGCATATATTACTTTATGGGGGATCCTAGATGCATTGAACAGATCAGTGATATCTTCAATTTCCAAAAGAAACCACTATCTGAGGGGCTGACATACTTGGGATTCCATCTAAAGCCAACTCAATACAGAGTCGAAGATTGACTATGGATCATAGAAAAATACCATTGTGGGATAAATGGGTGGTCTCATAAGTATCTATCCAAGGGAGGAAATTTCATCCTCATTCGAGCTCTATTACAACATATCTCGATATATTGGGCTCATCTATTTTTAATTCTGACTACCATCATTGACAGGATTAAGACCTCGATGACTAATTTCCTATGGGATGGTAAGAATGGCAAAAAGAAATATCATCTGGCCCGATGGGAAATGTTTTCCATCCCAAAGGACCGCAGGGGCTGGGGCATATTGAATGTTGATATGTTTGGGAGAACACTACTTATGAAGTCATTATGGAGAATTTTAAACCAAGATGGCATATGGAGAGACATCATGCGTTACAAATATTGTAAAACCAATGAACTTGATGATGCATATTTCACAGGATGGCAAAAAGTTGAAAGAGGATCTCACATATGGAGGAGCTTCACCAAAATATGGCCTGCTTTCAGAAACCGCCTCAAATGGAGTTTTGGGAACAGACAGAGAATCATGATAGGTGAAAGGAATATTAGAGGCTTCCCGGAGAACATTAGCCTCAGGGAACAGGAATACACAGCCTTCACAGGAGAGGGATTTTCTACTTTGCTCAACTCATAAAATCATGGCAGGACGGCATCACGAGATGACTCGAGGCTGATGAACTGGGTATACAAGGACATTTGACAAATGAACGGAGGTGTTATATGGAAGCGGCAAGAGGTATGGGATGGAACAGAAAAAATGTAGGAGACAGGATTGTTTGGGGCGGCAGCTTACTAAAAGGAAATATCATTATAAAAGAAACATATCTGGTGAACATGGTCTTTCAACATGGACAAATAGGTGAATGTTGGTTCACCAAATTATGGAAGGTTAAGACACAAATTAAAATTATATTTTTTTATGGTGTGTGTGGAAGGAGAAAAACTTAACCTGGAAGAACCTAATGAAGAAGGGAAAAATTGGCCCAGGTATTTGTGTTTGTGTGTGAAGGATGAAGAGGATAATAAGCATATATTCTACAACTGTGTTTTTTCTACTAAGGTTAGGTCCCTATTGTGTAATCATTTCAATTTTCAAGACTCTGACTATCAATCAGCAGAAGAATGTACAAAGTGGTGGCTGGAAAAAGGTAAATGTTTTCTTATCATTCCTCTGATATATCACTGGAACATATGGAAGAGTAGAAATCATAAAAGTTTTGAAGATAAGAACACTTTGTCGAGGTGGATTGCGACACAAATCATTCAAAGCTGGGAGGCTTTGAAAATTCAACAAAAACCTCCTATAGATCTATCGATCAGAATGAGACCTCATGAAATAAATTTTCCGGTTGGTTTCTTCGATGGTGCAGCATAGAATGGTAGATGCGGCTGCAGTGCCTAGCTGATGATATCTCCTTTATGCCATTACAAAATACATTGGTACGGTGGGTTAGGTATTAACACCAGGGCATAGATATTGGCACTTTGGGGCCTTTTATGGTTTACAAAACATCTTTACATTGACACCATTTGGATCTTGGGAGATTCAAAAGTGTTAATTTATTATCTCAATAAGAAAAATCAGTTAGCTCCCATACAACTATCTTCATGGATTGACAGGATCTCAAAATTGGCCCGAACATTCTCCAGCATCACTTTCACACATGTTTATCGTGAGAAGAATTCGACAGCTGACAAGCTGTCCAAAAGGGGTCTGAAAGGATCCATTGAGGAAATGCGTAATGAACTCTATGAAACAGCAGGAGCAGCGGCAAGTGGAACTGTAAGATTTTACTGAGTAGGAGAAGATACTAATGGTGTCTTTGGTTTTTTTACTAATGTATTTTTTAGGACGGTGCAGGGAGGATTGCTAATACATATAGGATAAATATATAGATTGTAATCCTTGGGAATGTTTTTTTATTGAATGTGACTCAATGGTGAGCACTCTCAGCTACATGGCAGAAGTGTGCATAGTAGGTAGTTTGTCCTGGAAGGTACTGGTGAAATGTTGTGTGTTTGGGGGATCTGATCTCTCGATATGTTCGATGAACCACTTTTTTTAAGGCTTAGAAGATGAAGGAATTACTATGGATGATCTCATACTAGGGAACTATCATGACAAATCGGAGTACATTGTTTTTTGGTTATGGTTTAATATAGAATATGTATTTATGATGGAATCTAGAAAATGTAATTGTAAAAAAAAATTGAAAATATTTGAACATTGTACTAGTACATATATATACACTAGGCGTTTTTCATGCTGAGAAAAAAAAAAAAAAAAAAGAATTAGTGATCACCCAATTATGTTTCTTTTCAAATAACCTACCTTGATAGTTGGGAATCACATTTTTTTTAGGACATGATTTCATTAAGGTGAATTAAAATGAGTTTGAATATGGTTTAACTTAATTATGTGAATAGGTTGATATATTGGAGTTGGATGAGAGGTTTGATTAATTATGTGAATAGGTTGATATATTGGAATTGGATGAGAGGTTTGATTAAAATGATTTTGAATATGGTTTAATGTAATTAGGTGAATACATTAATATATATTTGAATTGAATGAAATATTTTAGATTAAATAGTAAGATATATTTAATTATTATTTTATTTTATAATCTTTATTTTGTAACATCAATTGGAGATTAACATTATCACTCTAAATATATGACTTCCATTTTGATGTTTAAAGTTAAACTGAATATCTGAAACTGGTTGAGCCTAAAAGCTCATTCTACAGGTCAATATGAGGGGATGTGTAAGTTTATTTGTAAGTATGTGACCATTTAAAATAAATAGAAAAATAATGTTGCCTATAATTAAAAATAATGAATATGCTCTAAAGTAATTAGAAATAAAAAATGTGTGAATTGGATGTTTAAATATTATACTTTTCAAAAATATTTCAACAAGAGATTTAAATCAACTATTTGAAGATTTATGTTAACTAAAAAAGTTGCATGTGCAGAAATTTGATCCCTCTCTGCTCATGTTAAATCCGTGCTTAAAATAGATCTATTCTAGTATGTTTCTATTAAAGATACCTGAAATTGACATGCCTATATTAAAGATGGACCGCCATCTTGACGGAAAACTGGGGTGCCTACATTAAAGATGGACTGCCATATTGACAGAAAAAGAAAGCCGATTATTGCAATAAAATTATTATGTCCACTTACCAAATTTACAATACAAATGTCATTGCACTCATAACAGTTTATTATTGCAACCCATTTATCAAGAAAAAAAATTATTTGAGTAGGAATTTTTTTACCAGCTAAAATATGACTAGTCATTGCACTCATAACAGTTTATTGATTTCAACCCATTTATCAAGAAAAAAATTATTAAACTATGAGTTTTTTGACCAGCTAAAATATAACTAACTGTTTTTTAACTAGCTAAAATATGCAATAAATTTTACACCAAACAATTTTTGGATTAACTATACATAAACAGATAAGGAAATATGAACAAATATATTTTGTTAAAGTTAGTTGCTCGGTTGAAAAAAAGTTACTGAAACTTCATTGCTTTATACGCAAAAATAAGAATAAATTTTTTATTTAATATAAATAAAAATGGATAAAAAAATTAAAAACACAAATCTAAATTTAAATTAACCTAATCCAACCTGCTACTGTGCGGTTATGTAAATTATTAAAAATTGCACTAATCAATGGAAATCGATTCCTATATCGAATCATGATCTGTCAAACAAAGTTATGTAGGAAGCTCGCGGAAGGGAGCCAGTTGACCCCACTTGTACAAACACTCCCAAAACCTAAATAATATTGAGAGTGACATGGTGCATGACATTAACGTTTTCCTAAGGTTACCCCGCACCCAAAAAAATAATAATTTGACTAAACATAATATTCAATCATGATCTTTAAAAAAAAGTTGAGCAAGCTCGCTGAAGAAAAGTTTTTCCAGTTTTTTTTTTTTAATGGAAATATAAACACACAAGACTTAATAAAATCTTGACAGAGACATTAGCGTTTTCTTAACGTTATGCCCCTTCACAAAATTATTTTCCAAGAAACCTGATATAGTCTGTCCTACTCGTGCTTTTCCCGTTGAAAAATAAATATCGTTTTATTCGTTTGCTCGTGTTTGAAATATTAATAATATCTCCTTTGTCGGCCGGATGTGACAAGCATGTTTCACATAAAATTGGGTTAATGGGTTTAAATAGACCAAAGCAATCTCACCAATCAATCCATTTTCAAGCGAATAAATGGAATGTTTTAGTTTATTTTATTATTATTTTTAGTAAGATAGGACTTGGGAACTGTGTTGTCTTTCCTTGATAGATCTGGTTTTTTTTTTCATAAATAAGGTTACTTTTCCTATTTTAAACTTTAAATCTAATAATTTACACAATATTCATATCACTGAATCACAAATTAAACTACACCTTAAAAACAAATCAAATATTTTAATCTAAAATTTTAATTTTACTTTTCTCTCCACTAAAAAAAATTGAAAATAATTAAAAATATATTTAACTGAACTGAAAGACTACCTCTAACATTGTTTTTATATCTGAATATAAATACCTTTAAAGATCGTTAAGATGGTTTTATAAATACCTTTAAAGACGGTTAAGATAGTTTTTAAATATATATATAGGAAATGCCGGTGAATTTTACTCCACATATATAATATTTATTAATTGTTTTGTTGTTATAGTGAGTTGGCGAAATTTGTAATTTAAGTTATTTGAATATTTTAAATATTAATTTTATTTTATGAGTTGCAGATTTTTTTTTTAAGTTGAGTAGTACTTATCATTTTTATTTATTTCAAAATGTTAGATTATAGTAGGTATTCTCTTGCGATTACAATAGATATTCTTTTCTGAGGCTTCAATCTGCCTTGGCAGGAAACCAGGTCTGTTGGCCATCAAAAGGCATTATATGCCATCCAAAACCGGAATGTCTTTAGTCTATCATACTCAGCTCTATAAGCCGAACTATCTAATTCTCGATGGGCGTCGGTTCCCTAACACTAGACCCAAGCATCTCAAACTGTTGAGGCCTCTTAAGGAGTTGTTCGATTATGCCCAAGCGGGCATTTTGCCGTTGAACTTGAAATTGCAAGAGTTGGAAATCCTTTAGAATTTTCTGCATTGCCAGATCTACCTGCATAAAATCAGTGGTGTGCACGATGGCTTTTGCCCCCAAGTGTTTCATCCTCCAATAAAGAGGAAGGTTTGTTGGTACTGTGGAACTCTGCCTCTGGGGTTGCCTGGGTCGGGCACGATAAGTTCTCCTTCCAGAACTGCATCTTCTTCTTCCACTTAGCGAGTGAGGGTCTCCTCCCACTTCTCTATTACTTTCCTGACCTAACTCGGAATTTCTTGGACATATGCCATAGCAGCATCGTTAATATGTTTGGCTCGAGGCTTGCGGCCCGACCTCCTCAGCTCTCGGGAGGAGGGCTCTCCTCACTCGTTCTGCGCACCCCGTTTCTAGGTTTTCCTCCTACATTCTGTCACGGCTTCCTCCTTTACGCTCTTTCCCATGCCATCAACGTTCTCTTCCTAGTAGCGGTTTGGAAAACAGCAGAGCAGCGTTCTTGCGTGCCCCCAATTGAGTTCCTGAATTCTTGTCCAGACAATGTCTCTATGACAGTAATGAGAACCATACACAAATACATAATATTATCAATGAGCAGAGTTAAAAAATTCATAACCCGACTGCCCTTTTCGCGACCTTGATTATGACTCACACCCCTACCCAAGGATCTGTGTCGGGTTCTCTTTAAATGCCCTCTTGTCCTTACAGCGGTGTTAATCCTTTCTTTCTCGCACTCCCCAGAGGAGCGACAACAATATATGGTAACCACAACATTCATTATGACTCTAATGTGTAGCTCAGGGTGGTGCCGCCAACCCGGTCAGTTCCTGGTTTTCGTAGCTACCTACTCCTCTATCCATCCCCATATCCCCCATTTTATGAAGCATTATGCCAAATAAGATCGAAATTGACTTTCTCAGCCTAGGTGAGAGCCCATAAAACACCCCAGAACCCAATGCATCCGGCGGAGCCCTTACACCCAACACAATATTCCATGATCGAAATTGACTTTCTCAACCCATGTGAGAGCCCATAAAACACCCCAAAACCCAATGCATTCGGCGGAGCCGTTACACCCAACACAATATTCCTTTGTGAAACCGTAAACATGCAATTACCGATAGTATCCATACTCAGGGGATAGTACAATGTAGAGAACAGAGCAAAATACCCTTGACGAGTTAGGCGACGCAGCCTGTGGTTCTGTGGTCCGTCGCCCCTGTCGCCACCAGTCTCATTAAACTTCACTAGCGAAGCTATGCTCACAGAACACCAAACCCAAAGAATAACCTCCCGCCAGTGCCTCCATTCCAATTTACCCCCACTTACCGTATGACAACTCCCTCGTAGGGTGAGTCATGTCCTTCGCACGCGGCCTTCATCGCCTTCCTCTATTTTCCACCTGACGCTAGCCAGCCTTTCCTACAGGCCATAAGGCCTCTCCTTTAATGTGTTCATCATGATCCACCCTAGGAATCAGAGCCCAGATCACACCCGAATCGAAGAATGAGTTGCAGATTTTAAGAATAAATTTGGAGTATGTTTTGAAATTATTTTTGTTTGAGAAAAAGTTTATTTTTTTCAAAGATAAAAAAACATGTTAAGAGTTGAAGATATATAAACCATCAATGAACAATTCCATATAACATGGTTTTCCATAAAATAATAGTGATAAATTATAACCTATAATAATAACTGTCCCTCTTCATTTAACAACTGAAATAGATTTTCCCACTGTTAAAAACAAATACCAAAAAGTATTTTAAAATTTAATAACTAAATTGTTCCATTTCAGGATTCCGAATAGATTGAAATGGCCGATTGGTATCGAGAAATAGATTCGGATTCGAATATTCCCTGAATGGTGAGTTCAACTCCCACGTGGCCTGCCTAGTTTTCGTTGAATACACATAAGTTCAGAAGAGCGCACTGACGCTGTTGTCTTTGAAATGGTTTATTCCATATGATTGTTTAGTCAAACATTGAAATAATTTAGTGTGAATCTTTAGCCAAATACCAGACAACGAACATTTTCCATACCACTTGTTCATCCTTTGTTCCGCCTCTGAAACTCCAACTGTCCTCCCCACAATTTGCACCCATCTCATCGAACAATCCCAAGGGTGTTGCATCATCTTTTAATTGCAGCAGTCAATGGCACATCCAATACCATCCTCGTTCCCCCAAAGCAACACTGAAATTGAAAACCAAGGTCAGTTTTCTCCTCCTCAAGATCGTCCAGTTGCGTTTGCCGCTTCTCCCCTTACCTCCAGCACAGTTGCATTTCCTAACAACAGTTACTACTACGATGTGTTCATTAACCATCGTGGTTCGGATGTCAAAAACACATTTGCCAGTCATCTCTATCGCCGCCTTGTTCTCCATGGGTTCCGAGTCTTTTTGGACAAGCAAGAATTGCAGGGAGGAGACAGCTTGACTTCTCAAATACAAGGAGCCATTCGGACGGCCTCTGTCCAGATCGCTGTTTTCTCCCCAAATTATGCTGGATCAAGGTGGTGTTTAGATGAGCTACTCCTCATCTTGAAGACTGGAGCTACCATAATTCCAGTTTTCTATAATGTTAAGCCTTCCGATCTCCGACGGACTGATAAAAATGGATTGTATGCTCAAGCCCTGGAAATTCACAAAACAAATAGAAGATACGACTTCGATACAATTGAGAATTGGAGAAAGGCTCTTTCAACTGTTGCAGACATAAGTGGTTTAGAACTGGAGGCGTGTAAAGGGTAAGAATATGCAACTCTTTATGTCCATATATATCTGTTTGTTACTTGTTTTTAGTAGATAGCTTTTTGATAGCTGTACAATTTATTTATTTGTCCACTGTGAATAATCAGTGACGAGGGGGAACTCGTGGACAAAGTTGTCCATCGGGTGGAGAAAAATATTAGAAAAACACCATTGAATGTGGCCACATATCCTACTGGTCTTAAAGAAAAAGTAGAAGAGTTAGAAAGAACAGTTTTATCGCAGCAGCAAATGCAACAGAACGGAAAGGCAAAGGTCGTGGGGATAGTGGGGCTGGGTGGAATTGGGAAGAAGACGCTGGCAAAAGAATTCTTCAACAGTAAGAGATCAGATTACGAGCGATCTTGTTTTTTGTTTGATGTCAGAGGAGCTGCAACAGGAAGCTCTTTGAATTCCTTGCAGAGTAAACTTCTTAAAGACTTGGCCCGATTTAACTACAAATAGCCAGCGTTGATGAAGGTATAGAGATGCTCAAAATATATCTCTCATCTTGTCAGGCTCTTATAATTTTAGATGATGTGGATCATGTTCAGCAGTTGGATGCATTACTTTTACCACTGAAAGAAGCCCTTCCTCCAGGTAGCTTAATTTTGGTTACCTCTCGGGATAAGGATGTTCTTACAAGCTCAGGAATCATAGAGACATCCATTTACAAGCTAGCAGGTCTCAACAGACAACAGTCCAAAGAACTCTTCTGCTGGCATGCCTTCCACCAGCCTCACCCTGTTGTAGAATTTGAACATGTGGTTGCAAAGTTTCTGGATGCTTGCGATGGATTGCCATTGCCTCTCAAAGTAATTGGGGCACTTCTTCATGGGAAAAATGACTTAGGGTATTGGAATGCCCAGTTGAACAAAATCTCTGATGTACTTCCGACCGATATACAAAGCAGACTTAAGATTAGTTATGATAGTCTGGATGAACAAGAGAAAGAAATATTCTTAGACATTGCCTGCTTCTTCATAGGAGAAAACAAAGATACGACCATAAGAATATGGGACGGATCTGGTTGGGCAGGGTCACTGGGTTTTCGGAATCTAGAAAACAAGTGCCTAGTGGAGGTTGACAGTAAAAACTGTATAAGAATGCATTATCACATCAGAGACCTTGGCAGAGTTTTGGCCGAGAAGGAGCCTCCAGGGTGTCTAGGTCGTCTTTGGCGCCCAACTGACAACCTTCATAATGTGTTTGACCAAACACATGTACGTGTTTCAAGTTTTATACCTCATTTTAAAATTCTGTTATGCTTACAAATTTATTTATGTTCACGTAAATGCCTTGAAAGTTTTGAATCTTAAATATTACAAGGATATCTCGTTTCTAACAGTTTTCAGAGATCAATTTAGGTGCGTGTAATTAGCATGGTTCTACCAATATCTGGCTTATCTTTCAACAACCCTGTGGAGCTTGGCAATCGTTTCATTGATATGAGAATATTGCAGCTGCTGAGGGCTGAAGGTGATTGTTTGAAAACGATATTCAGCCCAGGGCAGTCACCACGTCTGGTATGGCTCTGTTGGCACCAATGTCCCTACTCCTTCCTGCCTTCGTGGATCCCAACGAAGAATTTAAGAGTTCTAGAAGTGTCTGGGAGTGAACTAGAAACTCTGTGGCAAAGTGGAAGTGAGGTACATGTATATTATTTGATGAAAGTTTTGTTTGTTTATTATTGTCTGATCTTGGTATACAAAAATACACATTTTATAGGCATGCGTAGGTAGTCCAATTAATATGACCGATATCTAAGAGTTCCAAGGTGAACATTGCAGGCACCTCTGCAATTGAGAGAGTTGAATATCCGTGCTGGTCTTTTACAGTTTCCAAAGTTCATAGGGCAGTTGAAGCATCTTGAAAAGATTGTGCTTGTTGACACACTGCGGGATTATATCGAAACTTTGCCAGAAGAACTCTTTCATCTCTCCTCCTTGAAGCACTTGAGGATCTGCACAAACATAAAGTCACTGCCAAACTCATTTGGGAATTTAACAAACCTGCAACATATTGACTTGTCAGGGTGCTCAAAGTTGCAAACATTGCCACATTCTTTCAGGAATTTAATTCGACTTAAACATCTGTGTTTGGCAGCTTGCTTCGAGTTGACTCTGTCAAACGAAGTACTTGGAAATATCAGCACCCTTGAAAGCTTAGATCTTTCAAATTGCATGAAAATGGAAGTATTGCCTCCCCAAATCACACATCAGCGGTCCTTGGAGGAAATGTGTTTGTTGAGTACAAACTTGAAAGAATTGCCCAGTGCTATTGGGGACCTAATCAGTTTGGAAATTTTGAAATTAGGAAGTCCTTTGTTGGAAACACTGCCACCTTCACTCGGTGAACTAACAAGCTTAAAGGAATTGACACTCTCTGGCTGCAGCGTATTGAAATATATGCCCTACTCCATTGGAGAGTTGAAACAGTTGAGAAAGTTGCAGATAGAATATTCGGGAATAGAATATTTACCGATAGCTGTCACAGAGATGAACAATCTTGAAATTTTGAAAGTGCATCCTTGTCCATTGCTCGAGGTACCATTTGCTAGAGTGGAAATGGTTGGAGGAGGAACAACTGCTTTAACGGTTCTGAGAGGGCACAGAGTGTTCGACTCTGACATTGACAGATGTATGCTGGCGCTCAAATACCTAGAATTGCACTGCACTATAGTATCTGAGGTATCCTTTCCTAAAGGTGTCTGCCCCAACCTACAGCATCTCAAGATAAGATCTTGTAATGATCTATTGGAGGCTGGAGCATTGCCATCAACATTAGTAACACTAGAGTTTTCATCTTGTTGTGCATTGAAGAAAATCAGAGGGCTTTGGGGTCTTGCAAACCCTCGACAGCTGGACATCACCGGGTCTAAAGAATTACAGGAGCTGCCAAGTCTTGAAACATTGGAATCTTTGGAGGAGTTGCGGGCATCTGAATGTGCCAAACTGAAGAGCATAAGAGGGTTGGCGCAGCTAACAAAGCTTCGAATACTAGATGTGAAAGAATGCGATGATATAGAAGAGATGCCAGGTGTTGAAAAGTTGAGATCGTTGCAGAAATTTAATTCCATTGGCTGTCCCAAGCTGCAGCAGGATGTTGAAGTAATGCAGCTATCCCAACAGGTCCTGTCTCATGATGGAGACAATATCAGCATTTGGGATGTCGATCCCTGCAATGGCAATATATTCATTGGTACAGAAAACAATACTAATAACAGCCGCACTCGGATGGAAAGCAAGACTGATAAAAAACACCCTATTATCCAAAAGATAGCCACAACTAATTTGTGGCTACACACCAAAATGAAAAGGATTCAAATGTGTAAGGGAATGTGTGGATGTCCCTGTAACCAGAGAGAAATTTGCAACAATCAATGAAATGTAATGGAGGATCTGCCAACCTCCTTAAAATAGGTGGTGTTACCACTGGACTACAATCTTGGAAATGTTAACGTTCCTATAAAAAAACAGGCCCTAGTGATTAAGAACTGTTATCAAGCTACAATTGGGGTTTGTCATCATGAAGAGGATCTCTTTATAATTCAGTGAATGACAATCCTTCAGAAAAACACCAACCCAAAACCAACAATTTCTTTAAGTATGCGTCACTGGCGTCTTCCATCTGTTTATTTATAGCCATGTTAGAAGAACAGAACATGTAGAAAATCTCAAAGCTTGTACAGTTAATATTTTCAGGAATGGTGTTTGACAAATGCACCCAAACCTGCTCCATTGTTTGTTTCTTTTGTGTGACTCAATCAAAGGTGTGCCATGCTGTAAAATCAACTACAGCAATTCAAATTGGCAGAGCCAGTACTTTAAAGTGTAGATTTTTTAATCAACAATCATAAATCTGGTATTAGACAGGGATGGATTCCAAGGGTAGGGCATGTGTTTTCCGTGCTCCCAAAAAAAGCACTTCAAGGGAATGGTTTCCATATCTGTTTTGGGATGCAAAGGGATACAGTAGGGAACATCTCCTAAAATGACTGATGCTCCCATGCTCCCTTTTTTCCAAACTTTAATGTTTCCAGGAAAAAGGCAAAATAAAAAATAAAGTGAATGTAAACTTTATGTACAGTTACATGGACTGGATGAAGCACAATTTGGGTTGGTTGGTGTGCCATTGAGCATTCCCATAGTTGATCTTTATTCCCTTCTCCAGTCACTGACTGTTGAGAATCGCAAACTAGTGGTGCATTGCCTTGATCAATGGTTCACTTGTCATTTGGCATGTTGTTACATCAGTAATCATAAGACTTCGATCTTGAGTTTTCTAAATACAATGAGAAATATAACGGTGATAGTTATTTTGTGAATTGTAATTACTATGTTATGCTACATCACTATGGTTTATTGTGTCAAATGTAATGATGCATGATATTAGCATATTGTTATGTACAAGATTTCAATAATTATTTTTTTATTTTTTATATATTTTAAGTTCAAATTCTTAACCTTTTAAACAGAGTCCCCTATGTCAGAGACACCTACATTCCCTACAACATTGCGTAAAATTTGGGGTTCCTTTCACATTTCCCTCGGATGTATTTCGCTGCTCCTGGTGGAGCAATGTATAAGTATAAATCTCTACAAGTAAATTGCATTAACACGAGTGGTATGCTCATATCTATTAAATCAACATGAACCTCATATCTATTAAACACTAGATTTTCTAAGTACAAACCTCTCACTGCTAAAAAGATTTGGGATTAAAATTTAAGATAGATCAGTAGTTTTTTTTTTTTTTTACATAACAAATAAACCTCAAATTTTTCCATTTTATTTTATATCTCTCCCACCCTGGCTGTAAGAACACCTCTTTCTCTAATATATATGTATTCTCTCAGTAAATAAGTGAGACGAGGAATTAAAATAATTTAATCTTTTAGAATTTTGGCTTCTGTGATCCACCGTGAAATTTATAGAATTCTTTCAGTAATAACTACAATGTTCATTTGAATGTGATTATTACCGAAAGAATTCTATAAATAATTTAATCTTTTTACGCTTATAGTTAACATAGAGCAAATTAAAATCTCATCAAGAAAATAAAATATTTATATATGTATTCTCTCGATAAATAAGTGTGACAAGAAATTAAAATAACTTAATTTTTATTGCATTTATAGGTAACACATTAAAATCTCACCCAGAAAATAAAATATTAGCTGCTACGCAATTTTAGCTGCACATAGCCTCAAAGAGCATCATTTACAAGGCAAGTACTAGAACTAATCGAGCATTAGACATCAAACTTCCAACTCATTCTATTATACCTAGAGCATCATTTACAGGGCAAGTACTATAACTAATCGAGTATTAGACATCAAACTTCCAACTCATTCTATTATACAGATCATCAGAAGTGTACCCATTAACTGAAACATTCAGGGTATACTAAGCTAATATCCAAGGTATCTCCCACTACATATAATGTAACCAAGTGGATCTCCCCTATAATATCAAGATATATCCAGAAGTATGCATCATTGAAGTGAATGCAATTTGGACGTAGACTATTGTCAAATAAATGATATCTGAACTGTTAAATTTTCTATGTTTTCCATGCACAGTAAACAAATCAGATTATTTCAACAACCAAAACCTAACTATAATTAATTTTCAGATTGATTTACCCCGGGCACTATTCAAAAAGTAAAAACTTTGCCAAAATATAATAGAATGTAACAGATATCCAGTAGGAAAGATAGTTTTAGATTCATTACACAGTATCTCAATAATATCAATTACAGTGGCAGGTTTGAAACACTGGAACATAGGATTGAGTAGCTTAATTGGTTGCTAGAATAAGTAGCTCATTACAAAGCTGCCATCCAGACTTTGCTGTCTGATTTACGTTGTATTGCGTTTTCTGGATATGGTCAAAATAGACAGAATCTACCCATGGTATTTACCATGGTATTCACCCATGGTATCTTCCCACGGTATTCTCCTTCGTTTTTCAGGGGAAAATAATAAAATAAGGTTTCTAGAGAATCCATCAAGCCTATAAAAGGGGATAAGAGCTAGGCATTGAGAGCATTAGGGTTTATCTATCTTATTGTGTTTTTCTTGAAAACTTGGCATGGCCAGTTCAAGTTGGATCCCAGAACAAAAAGCCCCGCGGTGAACTTGTAAGGTGGATCCAATCAGGATTCACAAAGTTGTATGGTGGATCCAGTCAGGATTCACAAAGGTGCTTCAGTGTCTTAGTTTAATGAGCAGCCGTGCATGCCATTTGCAGGAGCTCCATTTCTATTTGTATGGGCATGTATCTTTGTTTCCAGCTAATAATATAAATAAAGGGTTGCATTTCCAGATGTCATTGTGTTCAATGTTTTGATCGCAATTATTTTTAACTAGAACAGCTAGATGTGCTAGATCTGTTGATTATTTTGTTGTTCAGGATATTAAAATGGAATCAGAGTTGTGCATCCTGTCAGCCTAAAGGTTTTATGCACGGACTTCGGTGGGATTTATTCTCACCCTAACCGGCATCTCCAGCTTCGGTGGTATTTGATATCACCCTAGTTGGTCTCTCATTTTGCAGTTGGCAAACCGGATCTACATCATCAAATATGTATTTGGAGAAGAATTCTGGTTTAAGAGTAAGTTTTTGCATTGATAAGTTTCTGGGGGTTTCGGGGTTTGGGTTTTGTGGTTTCTCTGCAGGGATCGAGCTAGCATAATAATTTTGTCAACACAAGACTGTGGGGAATGGGTGATCGCCAAGCTCCATTCCAGAGCCGTCGAAATGCTGCGGGGAAAAAAATGGAGGGTTAAAGATTCTGGAATCTGTACTCTTTTGCTGAATCCGGAGGGATGCAATCTCACGCATAATACTTTGACGTCGAGCCATTGTTTTCCTATTTTGGCGTTGTTAGTTCAGTCTGAGAATCGTCAAGAGCCTACGTGGCACGTATTTTCACACAATTATCTCACAGTTTGAAAAACTTCAAGCTAACCCGTCAAGTTTGAACTCGAGAGCTGAGAAAGTGAAGAGGTGAGTATTCTCTGGACACCAAGCAGTCGGAAACTCTGAATTGCTCAGAACTTGTCCATATGATGATCTTGCGGCCCTCAAATTGATATTTGAAATGAGCCTTTTTACTCCAGCCTTTGGACGACTTATGACCTTTCGAGCGTTCCAAGTTTTGAGAATGTTCTGAATTTTCCTTTAAAAAGTCTCTTTGATAGCACAATGCGCTTATCTTCCTCTGCAGTTTATGATGAATGCTCTGCAAAGACAGAAAGCCCGTCTTAAGATTTATTTCCTGATTTCCCACCTATAACTTTGATGGAAATTATGTATAAACACAACACAGAGGAATGCGTTCCCCTTTCAACAAAGAGAATGCACAAATTGCGGAAAATAACAGTCATACACAGACAGGCAGAGCATTAAACACAGGAGAGGAATACATTTTCAATTTATTCAACTCTTCTCTAAAATTCGATTCATTCCACTCTCTGAACATATGAGAAAATTACATAGGTTTATACAAAATGGTCGAAGCTTGAACATTTAAGGCAATTCAATGCCGGATCGGACTGCTTAACAACCAAAAATGTCCTCCGCCCTATTCTGTTGTTTCTACACGAAAACAACGTACAAAACACGAAATGGCGGATCTGAAAATTTATGCGATTCGGTTCTAAAATCACATTGCATTTGTCGCTCCATCGCACATTGACAATCTTAACATTTAACATATGCGCAATACAGGACAGAACTTAAAACTTGCGATGTGCGATTGTGACGTGGCACATATCGCATCAAAATGTAAACCATTTACCTTGCGGGCGCTTATCCGTTTAAACTCCTAAGCTTGCGATTCGCGGTATGCGCTATCCTACTGAGCTTGACACATGTCTTTTGCGATCGCATCGCAAACAAAATAAGATAACTTGCGGGCAGCTTTAAAAGGTAAAACTTAAACTTTGCGAAATACGAGAAAGGTAAGGAAATATGGTGAAACAAAGGTTTGTGGCAAATTTCAAAAGCGCCAATGGTTGGTGGGTCCCACCAGATTGCATCGGCGAAAATATAAGATTTGCGAAAGCTTAAGAGGTAAACGGTAAGTGTTGCAAAGTGCGGGCGGCGATGCGGTAAACCATGGTAAGTGCGAAATGCGAAAAACAAAGAAATAAAGTAGAATGCAAAGGTTTGCGGTGGTCTTGGTAATGTGGTAAAATTTGAGGTGGGTCCCGTCGATATCGCATCGGCGGGGAAATAACATTCAGCGAAAAGGCTTAAGGGTAAACAAGAAAAGTTGCAAGCTGCGATGTTGCGGGACACTGGTAAGTAATGCGGCAGGTAAGAAATTTAAACGCAGAGTGTGGGCTCGGTACTCTGTTTGGATTTTGCGTGAACGCCTTCGGATATGTAGACTGAAGCTTCGTCCTCCCCTGCACAAAAATTCAATGAAGGTGTGGGTTGCTGCCACTGTTTATTCATGGCGGTGGTTGGGAGTATTTCCAAAACTCCCCCTTACTCACAACTGCCGCCATCGATCATTCCCAAACACTGTCTGAGAAAAACAAAACTTTTTTGTCCCAGTGGCTTTGTGAGGATATCTGCAAACTGTTCCTCTGCCCTGCAATGCTACAAAACAATTTCACCATTGTTAATTAATTCTCTTATAAAATGGCATTTGGCATCAATATGCTTTGTTTTCTTGTGGAAAACAGAATTCTTTGACAATGCAATTGCTGAGCTGTTATCACAGAAAATTGTGGTTCCTTTGTCTTGTTCATGACATAAATCTCTCAGCATCCTTCTCATCCAAACTGTTTGGCATGCTGCTGCTATTGCTGCTACATATTCAGCTTCTACTGTTGATAACGAAACTATTGGCTGCTTCTTGGAAGCCCATGAAATGGCTCCCGATCTCAAATGAAAAACATACCCTGATATGCTCTTTTTGTCATCAACCCTTCTAGCCCAATCACTGTCGGTGTAACCAATCAGCTTAAAATCATCAGTTTTGGAGTATAGAACACCATACTCCTTTGTTCCATTTACATACCTTAAAATTCTCTTGCCTGCTTGCCAATGTGTCTCCTTGGGTGTCTCCATGAATCTGGATATCAGACTTACTACATACATTATATCAGGCCTAGTTGTAGTCAAATACATTAGACTGCCAACCATGCTCTTGTACAATGTCGAATCAACATTCTTGCTGCAATTTTCTTGCTCAACTTCAACCCCATGACAGTTGGAGTTGATGATGCCTTGTTGTTCTGCATATTGAACCTCTTTAAAACTTCTTCAACATACTTTACTTGGGAGATAAAATCCCCTTTTCTGTTTGCTTTACTTCTATGCCCAAAAAATATCTTAACAAACCCAAGTCAGTCATTTCAAACTCAATCTTCATGACTGCTTTGAAATCAGCAATGAGAGAAATATCATTGCCTATAAAAATTAAATCATCTACATACAAAACAACAATAAGAATTTACCGTCATTTTCTTTGATATAGAGTGTGGGTTCACCATCACACTTGTCAAACCCATTGTCCACCAAGTAACCATCAATTCTGTTGTACCATGCTCGTGGTGTTTGCTTCAGCCCATAAAGAGTTTTCTTCAACTTACACACTTTCTGTTCTTGGCCTTCTATTTCATAGCCAGGAGGTTGTTCAACATATATTCAAGAATGCTGACTTCACATCCATTTGATAAACTTTCCATTTTTGTTGTGTTGCTCTAGACAACACTATCCGCACTATCTCCATCCTTGCAACTAGTGCAAAGGTTTCCTCGTAGTCTCTTCCTTGCTGCTGCTGGTAGCCTTTGACAACTAGCCTTTCTTTGTGCCTTTCTATCTTGCCTTCAATGTTTCTCTTGGTCTTATGGACCCATTTCACTCCAATAACTTCTTTTCCTTATGGGAGGTCCACTAACTCCCATGTGTCATTCTTTTCTATTGCTCCTATCTCTTCATTCATCGCTTCAATCCACTTTTCTTCTTTTACTGCTTCTTCAAAATGGATTGGGTCATCAACATGACAAAATAAAGCAAATAAAGAATTCAGACCAGCATTATTATCAACTTCTCCTTGCTCATAAATTTCATTTAAATTTCTGAATCTTGGTCTTCTTGTTTTTGCTGAAGATGTGCTTGGAGTTGCACTTGAACTCGAGGGAGTTGCTGATCCCTGTGGTGTGCTTGGAGAAGCACTTCCTTGGTTTTGCAATGATGTTCTATTGCTTGCTTGTGGTGTGCTCTGTTGAGCTTGTGTAGGTGGAGGAGGAGCCCCCATTGAGGAATTATTTTCTGCAATCAATTCCTCTTTGTCTTGATGTGAAATACGTGTCTTCACATTCACTGTCTTCTCTAAACTTCCATACCAAGCTTCTTCTTCTATGAACTAAACATCTTTGTTGATTATTACTTTCTTGGTTGATGGATTATAGAGCTTGTAAGCCTTGGATTCATCACTGTATCCAACAAATATACACTTCTCCCCCTTGCTGTCCAACTTCTTCCTTAACTGATCTGGGACATGCGCATATGCCACACATCCAGACACTCTCATGTGAGTGACAACTTGCTTTGCTCCACTCCATGCTTCTTCTGGAACTCTGTTCATAATAGCTTTGGTTGGACATCTATTTAAAATATAAGCTGCACAATTTATAGCTTCTGCACAATACTCATTTGGCAAATGCTTTGCCTTCAACATACTTCTTACCATGTCCATGATGTCCTATTTTTTCTTTCTGCTACACCATTTTGCTGAGGTGTATACTTTGTGGTAAATTGCTTGTGTATTCCATGCTCCTTGCAGACTCTGTCACTGTGTTCGGCGAACTTTATTGATGAAGTTCGAAGTTCGTCGAACATCACCCCATGCCGAATTTGTTCCATTAAGTTCGGCAAAAAATTCGTATGGTTTCTTAATTCTGTGAACTTCGAAAGATGTTTGGAGAATATACTGTGATTTTCTGTTAGAATGCCTTTAGTGCTAGAGAAACCTATTACTTTTAGCCTCAAGGTTCTAATTCTTAGTAAATATAAGTGTGAAAGTGTTCCCAACAGCGTTAGAAGAGGGTTCAACTTAGGATATCAATGTTATTGACAATAAATATGGGAATGGATGACAATATTGAATTATATATATATATATATATATATATATATATATTCAAGTTTTTAGTATGTCGAATTTAAAGCCGAAATTTATCGCTAAAATTTTAACTGTCGAATTTTATTCGAATTTCAAAGTGGTCGAACTCGAACATGAACACGAACGCGGTGACTATGCCTGCAGAAACGTAGGAAGTCTTTGGAGAAATATTCTCCACCTCTGTCAGTTCTCAACACTTTTATGTAGTGTCCACTTTGCTTCTCAACAAGAGCTTTGAAGTGGTAGAATTGTTCAAACACTTCACTTTTCTGTTTTAGCAAATAGACCCATGTCTTCCTTGTGTAATCATCTATAAATGTCAAAACATAATGACTGCCAACTAAAGATGACGTTTGCATTGGTCCACATAAATCTGTGTGGACAATCTCCAAGGGTGCCTTTGCCCTTATACTCTTTCCTGCTGGAAATGATTCTCTGTGTTGTTTGCCCAAGACGCAGCCTTCACATATGCTGTCTAGTTTCTCTATGAGTGGTAATCCCTTTACCATGTCTTTTCTATGCAACAAATTCAAATCTCTGAAATTGAGATGTCCAAATCTCAAATGCCATAACCAGTTCTCATCTTTCACTTCTTCTTGAAAGATTTCGTGTGTGACAGCTGCTACAACACCTCTTTCCTTCAAGCCTGATCTGATCTTGAGAGGAAACATCCTATTGCTTGTCATATGCACTTTTGCAATGAGTTGTCTACTTGGAGGTATATCCATGATTGTACACACATCATTTTTAAAAAACACATTGTAGCCCTTTTGCGCGAGTTGTCCAATGCTTCGATGGTTACATTTCAGGCTAGATACATAATAGACATCTGGCACAAACTTCTCTCCCTTCCTTGTCAGTATGTTTACTCTTCTTTTTCCCATGACAGAGACCTTGCTGTCAGTCCCCATTGTCACTTCAGATTTTACACTTTCATCTAGATTGGCAAACATCGCTATGTTTCCAGTCATATGGTTACTACACCCTGAATCTAAGAACCATACATCTTCTTGTTTTTCTTGTGCTACATTACAAGTTAAAAGCACATTTCCTTGGTTCTGATTTTCTTTTGTAAAATTTACACTAGGTTTACTACCCATGTCATTTTGCTTCTTTCTACATTCATTTGCATAATGACCATACTTTTTGCAATAATGACATTGGACTGCAGATTTATCATACCTTTGTCCTTGTGCTTGATTCTGGCTTGAGTCTCGGCTTGGATTCTGATTGCTGCCCCTTCCACTTGTGTTTGCAGGGCTGCTTCTTCCACCTCTATGTGGCCTTCTTCCTCTTCCTCGACCTTTACCTTGACCAAAAGACATTTGTGTCTTGAATGCATGCTCCAATGAGGAGTTTGTTGCTCTATTCAGTCTGAAGCATCAGTGATGCATGAAGCTCATCCACTGAAAACTGTGAGAAATCCTTTGTCTCTTCTATGGCCACTACTATGGCATCAAACCTTGATGGTAGACTTCTTAAGACTTTCTCCACTATTCTCCTTTCTTCAAATGTCTCTCCATGAGACTTGATTTGAGTAACCAACCCAATCACATGTGTGAAGAATAAGTCTATGTTATCAGAGTCTTTCATACAAAGAGTTTCAAAATCTCTTCTCAGCATTTAAAGTTTTGTTGTCTTCACCTTTGCTATGCCTTGATAGGCTATCTGGAGGGTATCCCATGCCTCCTTAGACTTTGTTGTTGTTGCAATCCTTGGGAAAATACTCTCATGTATTGCTTGGAAAATATAGAAGAGGGCTTTGGAGTCCTTCTTATTTTCCCTCAACAAATCTCTTTGTGCTTGTGTCAAAGCATTATATGTTGTTGCATCTGTTGGTTCTTGGAAACAATTTTCCACCAGCTCCCAAATAACTTGTGAGGAGAACAGGGCCTTCATTGTAATAGCCCAATAATTATAATTCTTCCCATTGAACTGTGGTAGTTGGAGATTAGTCAGGCTTGTGCCTGTTGCTTCCATATTGACTATGTAAAACAAAGCCTTCTCACTGCCAGAGAATCAGCTTCTCAAAAGCAATCTTTCAGCTTCTTCAGTAGAGACTCGTTCTTTCACTGAGAGCCTAAACTTGGCTCTGATACCATGATGGAAATTATGTATAAACACAACACAAAGGAATGTGTTCCCCTTTCAACATAGAGAATGCACAAATTGCGGAAAATAACAGTCATACACAGACAAGAAAAGCGTTAAACACAGGAGAGGAATACATTTTCAATTTATTCAACTCTTCTCTAAAATTTGATTCATTCCACTCTCTAAACATATGAGAAAATTACATAGGTTTATACAAAATGGCCAAAGCCTGAACATTTAAGGCAATTCAATGCCGAATCGAACTGTTTAACAGCCAAAAATGTCCTCCGCTTTGTTCTGTTGTTTCTACACGAAAACAGTGTACAAAACACTAAACGGAAAATCTGAAAATTTATGCGATTCGGTTATGAAAACACATCGCATCCGTCGCTCTATCGCACATCGGCAATCTTAACATTTAACATATGCGCGGTACGGGACAGAACTTAAAACTTGCGATGTGCGATTATGACGTGGCACATATCGCATCGCAATGTAAACCATTTAACTTGTTGGCACTTATCCGTTTAAACTCCTGAGCTTGTGATGTGCGGTATGCGCTATCCTCCTGAGATTGACACGTGTCTTTTGCGATCACATTGCAAACAAAATAAGATAACTTGCGGGTGGCTTTAAAAGGTAAAACTTAAACTTTGCAAAGTGTGGGCTGTGAGCAGCTTAAAAGCGGTAAGTGCAAAATACATGAAAGGTAAGGAAATACAACAAAACAAATGTTTCTGGTGGATTTCAAATGCGCCAATGGTTGGTGGGTCCCGCCAGATCGCATCGGCGGAAATATAAGATTTGCGAAGGCTTAAGAGGTAAACGGTAAGTGTTGCGAAGTGCGGGCGGTGATGCGGTAAACCATGGTAAGTGCGAAGTGCGAAAAACAAAGGAATAAGGCGAAATGCAAAGGTTTGCGGTGGTCTTGGTAATGCGGTAAAGTTTGAGGTGGGTCCTGCCAATATCGCATCAACAGGGAAATAACATTCAACGAAAAGGCTTAAGGGTAAACAAGAAAAGCTGCGGGCTGCGATGCTGCAGGCAACTGGTAAGTAATGTGGCAGGTAAGAAATTTAAATGCAGAGTGTGGGCTCGGTACTCTGTTTGGATTTTGCGTGAATGCCTTCGGATTTGCAGACTGAAGCTTCGTCCTTCCCTGCACAAAAATTCAATGAAGGTGTGGGCTACTGCCACTGTTTATTCATGGCGGTGGTTGGGAGTATTTCCAACAAACTTTGGTTGAGCCATTTTATGTGCTTGGGCCCATTCAAAGCACTCCAAAATTATTGAAATCCCTTTGTCATTTAAATAAAATGGCTCTTATTTATGATATTTCGGCACAACAGTCATGTAATGGTTAAAGGAGTTCATGGTGTTGTGGATCGGAGTTCGTGGATGTGACGACCATACAATGCAGATCCATACAAAAATGTCGTAAAACGTTGCACAGGGTGCATTGTTTCGTTTCTATGGAGAAAGCTTTGACCATTCTGTATTTGATCAATGGTATCACACCTCTAGAAGGCTCGAATCTCTTACCCAGCAGAGGCAGAAATTATTGCAGCAATATTCTGGTGGGGTTCCATAGTGGACACAGAGATCTCTCCTGCATTTTATCTGAACCATCCAACGCCCTTATTACAAGGTCAAGAAGACGGGGTCAAGTATCATTTGAGCCATCCACCGGATTATTGGTGTTGAATAATTTCTCCTCCTATTTATGTTTTGTAAGGGTTTATTAACAGAAATCATTATTCTCCGGAGGACGATTCAAGGATTTATTATTTGTTGAAGGAAATCTCTACAAAATATTATTTATCCACAACCTTTATTGCAGGAGGTCGATTTTGAGGCTTTAATTATTTGCAGGGGAATTTCTTTTGTATTAACTATTGTCGCATTAGGTTCTCCGCTATTTGAAGGTGTTCATTTTTCTTATAGAAGCTAAATATTTATCATTTGTTCTCTACTCAAAGGAGGTAAATCAGTTTTATTGAAGAAAGCCAAGGAGAGAGAAGAAAGAGTAAGTATTGAGATCCATTGATGCCAAACCACAATGTCATCATTTTACTTTTGGAAACGCCACAGGAATCAACATAATGATACATCAGCCGATTCTTCGGGCTACAATACTTTTGTGGATCACAGATGGCAACAACATACAGATCAGAAGCAAGAGCAGAACAACAAGCTTTTCTCTCGAAAGGTCCATGTTATCCTTCAGCAGTCAAAATATATCCAAAAGGAAGATGTAAAAATCAAGTGTCTCTTTGAACTTGGATCCAAATTGCAGGGTACAAAGTCAGAAGATGTCCTCCTACGATTGGACACATTAGATATGGTTTTGAGCCGGATAGAACAATCAGAATGGAAAGGGTCAAGTTGGGCCTTGAAGCCATCCATGCTTGCTTTGATACAACCTAGGTTCTTGGAGCATTATTGTAAAAAGATTAGACTCACAGTCGCCTCTTGTCTCAGTGAAATCATAGCCTTAACAACACCGCCACTGCCCTACAATGATGACATCATGAGGAGGATTTTTCAGGTAATGGTAGAAGCACTCCAAGGGTTGGACAACACCACCCTGACTTTTTTTTCCCGAGGTGCAAAATTTTGGAACGCATGGCGAAATTCAGATTTGGTATACTTATGCTGGATCTAGAGTGTGATGACTTAATCCTTCAGATGCTCCAATACTTCTACACCGGAATTACAACATCTCATCCAAACTTCATCAAAATAGATAGGCAAAAGATCATGTCCCCGATCTCAGGAGAAGATAAGACCATCTTCGAACAATTGAGATACAAATTATTGGCCATTTGGAGGAAGGAGCTAATTGTATCACCTGCTGCTTATGAACTAGCTGGGAGGTTGGTCAAACAAAACATCAAACTACTTAGAAAGAAATTAACCAAGGAGGAACTAACAAAGATTTGTGGAGACAACAAGAATGAACTAAGGAGGAAATGCTTTTGTTTTGTATGCAAGGGAGTTTGGGCACTTGACCATTCATGTCCAGGTGATAAGGAGGCAACCAGGGAAGAACAGTAGAGACTTCTTCAGATCATGGGGATTCATCCATAGTTGGGTTCACCGGTTTTAAGAAGAGAACCTATGAAGGATCCAAGCAGTCAGGAACAAATGGTGAGCAACAACACCATGCTTTTCAAAGAAACTTGCAGGACAAGCTGATGATAATCAGTCAGCTTGACAAAGGAAGGTGGTAATTCCTCCTGATGATGTGGTAGTTAAGTCTATATATATCCGAGAGAACATCCATAAAGATTATGGGCAATCAGGTGTAGATAATATTCCACTAGTACATCCATGTTTGACAACCAGAGAGGATGGACAACTTATCCTCACATGTGAAGAGGGCTAGGAAGAAGACATTCAAGGAAAATAAAAGGAGGAGTCAGTGGTAATAAACTGACAGGAGGAGTCAGTAGTAATAAACCGACATGATGAGCATGATCATGTGGGCCAACATGAAAAATATAGTATGCAGGATGAGCCATTTCTAGAGGGTCAGTCAAAGGTTCAAGTTGAAGTTGTGGTCGTGGGAATGTTGCATTTGGTGCAAACAGTCTGAGACACTGTCTTACAGGAGAATAGAAAATTTGAGGAGCTCATAGGGGTATGTGCCAAATCCACAACCAAGTTGTCTAGTGTTGAGGAACGACTCAAGTCCCTCACAAGACAGCAAGAGGAGTACAGTTGGGAGTTCTAAAGCATCCCTCTACAAGAGTACATAGATAAGGCTTGCAACACTACCAACCTACCTTTATACATTGGGGAGAGCAAGGAAGAGTTCTCCAAATGCATCATGTTGGGTGACCGAGTGGAGCAGCATGATTGAGCATCGAGCAACATCAACATAGTAGCTTTGCAGATATTCATCCTTCCCAAGGCCTAGATTGGTGAGAGATTATGAGTTGGTACTCTATTGATGGGTTGACTCCTAGGAGGATACTCACAGCCAAGGGTATATTGCAGCTTGAGCCCTTTGGCACGGGCAGTGGTGGAGGACTGAGATGGTACCATAACCCACAGGTCCCAGGACTTAGGTGGCATTGGGATCTAGGAGAATCCATTGGAGCCAAGATTGGGCGAAGTGTTGTTAACTTGTTTGGGATCCAGGTGAATTTATCGAGGGAAAGATTCGCCAGAGTATTGTTTGGAATCCAGGTATCGAAGGATCCATTCAGGATCATTTAGCATGGAGACATGGAATAGCACACTCAATTGTATGGGACCCTGGTATCAATGTACATATGCTTTTGTTGTGGATAGCAGTGGATTGCTTGAGGGCAAGCAATCTTTGGGCAGGAAGATTTGTAATACTCCGTTTTCTAGATATGGTCAAAATAGATGGAATCTACCCATGGTATCTTCACATGGTATTCTCCTTCGTTTTTCAGGGGAAAATAATAAAATAAGTTTTCTAGAGAGTCCATCAAGCCTATAAAAGGGGACAGGTGCTAGGCATTGAGGGCATTCAGGTTTATCTATCTTATTGTGTTTTTCTTGAGAACTTGGCGTGGCCAGTTCCAGTTGGATCCCGAGATGAAAACCCCACGGTGAGCTTGTATGGTGGATCCAGTGACGATTCACAAAGGTGCTTCAGTGTCATAGTATAATGAGCAGCTGTGCATGCCATTTGCAGGAGCTTCATTCTTATTTGTATGGGCATGTATCTTTGTTTCCAACTAATAATATAAATAAAGGGCTGCATTTCCAGATCCCGTTGTGTTCAGTGTTTTGATCGCAATTATTTTTAACTAGAACACCTAGATGTGCCAGATCTGTTGATTATTTCGTTGTTCGGGATATTAAATGCCATACTATGCAAATGTCATACTAGTGTCCACTAATATTTGTAATTTGGTTTAAATGGGTCAAAGATACAGAATTTGCATTCCTAAAACATTATTTGATTTACGTTTTGGATGCAAATGTCATACAGTGTCAACTAATATTTGTAGTTTGGTTTAAATGGACCACAGCTGCAGAATTTGCTTTCCTAAAACATTATGCCAAATACAGACATCAAACACATAGGATGCAGATTATACGTTTTCATATATAGCTTGAGAATAATAAACCCAACTCCTATCCATTAACTCCCAGTACAGATTCAAGATATTATTAAAATCAGTTCAATGGGGAAAAACTTTAGAAAGGGAAAAATGAGTAGCTAACAAGATAATTAAAACTAAAATGGGTCGGTAGTAGCTGTATTTGGCATTTGAAAATTGAAACGAAACAAAACATCTTACCAGGGATAGATTCTTAATAGATGACCTCATAACCAAAATGAGGGAATGGTTACATTTGAAGAGAAGAATAAAAGAGTTCATGAATTTTGAAACCCCGTGAATCTGGCACACCTACAGAGTCCTCTGTGTCAAGGATTTTCTTCGGTATTTTTCTTTGTATGCACAGGGCAATATGCTTGGTTACAAACTAAGTTGTAGGAAGCACTTAGTTTTGTCACATTTCAACCCTAGGAAACGCGGAAATCAGGACGAAATGGTTTGGAAACACCGCCATTCATACCAGTGGTATGATACGACTAGTGTGATTGACATTTCTGTACCAATTGGGCAATTTCATGCCCGATTTTGAGCAATTTTTCGCTTGTTTGGAGACTTGTCCGAGCACCCATGAGAGACATGGGACTGCTTTCAACTACAGCGTAAAGGATTTTACTTATTGTTTTGAGAAGCGCAAGTAAGCTTTGGTGCCTTTTAAGAAGAAGCAACCTGTGGGTAACCTCATATTTGGTGATTAGATATTGTGTCTACTTTATATTTATAACGACTTCTCGTAGTGCTATTTTTAAAACCCCGGACTTCTTCAGGCCAGGAGCAAGAATAATGACTTCTCAAGGTGTTATTTTTAAAACCCTAGACTTCTTTAAGCAAGGAGCAAGAATACGGATATTTAAACATTTAAGACTTAGTCAGAATCAATTTGGTTTAATGTATCTTTAAGTAAAAGTGTATTTTTTCGCCATAAGGCGTTATTATTTGAAAACAACTTTCATGTGTGCATGGTGTCATAACCTGAAACCGTTAGATTATATGTTAGACGATTAAAACATTTTCAGCTTTTGGATGAAAAGGCAAAGGTAGTTGCAAATATTTAGTTTACAATGCAATTATGATAGCTCATTAGTTACTCGATGGTTGGAGGGTTTCTAGGGCTTCTTCTTGTCTGTTTAGAGTGGCTCCGCCATTCAAAATTCCCTGCACTTGCAAGATGGATGGCAGCAGCTTCTTCTGCAGCGGCTCCTGAATGAGCTCATTGTTGTTTATTCTCATGCTGTGCCAATTTACAGGAGTTATATTGGGTGCGCTCTTGTATATTAGAGATGATTTTCCAACTGTAGGTCGTTCTACAACTCCACAGGTATTCAACAACAATATTGTTCAGTGAAATTTCGAATTCCCGCCAATCTCCATAGAATTTGTATTGCTTTGGGTCACAGAATATATATATTCTGATGTTTAAATTAGTGCAGGAAACTATTGTGAGCGCTTCCATTGTTGGGGCCATCGTTGGCGCTGGATTGGGTGGGTGGACGAGTGACCATTTTGGGAGGAGGAAAACCCATTTTTGCGAGCTTGTACGCCTTCAATTTGTAGGATTGTGATTCCAGCTTTGCCAACTCGAAGTATTCTTACAATGGCGGCGCCGTGCTCAGCCGCCCCATCTTCAAATATTGCCAATCGACATCAACTTCCGTGGGCTTCCTACAACTTTCAATCCATAACCCTTCATAAAACCTCCTAGAAACCGTCGCTCCAGAACCCAAATTTTCTCAAGAGATTCCATGTCGTGACCTAAAAACATGAAGGCAAAAGGGCTTCAAAAACAAACATAATTCCTCGTGCAGTGATTTCTGAAAAAAATGGCAAAAAATAACGCTAATACTAGTAGCAGTACTAAGCATTGTTTCAGCAGAGGAGAAGACGGTTATCTGTACTGTGAAGGTGTCAAGGTATAGGATGTAATGGATTCTGTGGAGCTGACTCCCTTCTATTTGTACAATAAAACCCAACTCACCAGAACTTTCGAAGCTTATTTGACAACAGTTGAAGGGCTCGATGCTACCATCGGGTATGCCTTCAAGGCTAACAATAATTTGAAGATTGTGGAGCATTTTAGAAGCCTGGGATGTGTCGATGTTGTTGTTAGTGGGAACAAACTGAAATTGGTAGAGCAGGCTGGCTTCAACATGACAAGGTATGTCTGTCTGTCAACTATTTCATATTGACCATTTTGGGAGGAGGAAAACACTGCTGCAAGCTGATCTTGTATTTTTGCTGGGGGGAATTCTCATGGCTACTGCACCAATCCCTACCGTTTTGATAATGGGTAAAATCTATGTGGGATTGGGTATAGGCATGGCATCAATGACTTCGCCCCTTTATATTTCAAAGGCCTCGCCCACAAAAGTGAGGGGTGTTATAGTGAGTACTAATGGTTTTCTCATCACAGGAGGACAATTCTTGTCATATTGCATCAACCTGGCATTCACCAAGGTGTGTGCTATCTTTACAAAGAAAAATGTTTGTGCCTTATTTTACAGAGGAAAATTCAGTGGCTATTCTTTGATGTCTCGCTGTTATTTTTAGATATCTCTTACTTGGAAACATTTCCTAATTTAAATGGACATTTGCTTCCATTTCTCGTTTTTAAGGAATATGGAAAATTTTGAAATAACCTTTATTTCTTTGAGTCTAATAGAGAGGGACCAAAAGTTCCTTGTGTAAATACAAAATGGTTCTTAGAATGTTTTTCATTGGCATTCTGCTACCCTATGCAAATTAGCCAAAGCTCTCCACATTCTCTGACCCCCACAACACTCAAAACAAAATACTAATATGATTATGTTGGTGGGAGACTACTTTAGTTTTTTGTGAGAATATACTCGTTTCAATCCCAGAGTAGGAGATGATCCCCGTCAGTAGTTTTAAAGCTCCTAATGATGAGAGTAGGAATCATAATCAGGGGATGATCCCCATCAGGAGTTTTAAAGGTCGGGATGATGATCCCTACTCTTTTGTGAGAATACACTCGACATTTTGATCCCAGAGTAGGGATCATCATCAGAAGATGATCCCCATCAAGAGATTTAATAAACCCTATCCTGGGATTAAAACATCAAGTATATTTTCACAAAAAAGAGTAGGGATCGTCATCAAAAGATGATCCCCATCAAGAGCTTTAATAATAAACCAGGATTAAACCCTATCCTGGGATTGAAACATCGAGTATATTTTCACAAGAACTACTGCAGTCTCCCTTCAACATAATTATCTATTGCGTGTGATGGGCAATCTTAAAATACTAATATGGTTCTTAGGATGTTTTGATTACATTTCTGCTACCCTGTCCAGGTTTTCCAAAGCTCTCCACATCCTATGGAACCCCCAAAGGAAACAGGTACCTCTCAGCTTTTGTTTGGCTAAAGCTCTCTACATCCTCTAGCCCACAAAAAGATTGAGAGAGAATCCTATTACATCTACTAAGACACGATGACAAAGCTAGCTCGTTGTGAGAATAATATAGTACTTAATACATCGCCCCGTTGTTGTCAAAGTGGAATCATTACACCTTCACTAATTGATATTAAAATAAAACTCATAACCACTAGTTCAACTTCACATGTGTATAGCCTCCTTTATTAATATCAAAGTGGAAAAGCTAATTTCACCTAAAAAATCATGGGATGACTTTTACAGGCACCTGGTACTTGGAGATGGATGCTTGGAATTGCAGTTGTTCCTGCACTTATACAGCTTTTCTTAATGTTCTATTTACCTGAATCTCCTCGTTGGTTGTACAGAAAGGTATGGATTTCAGGTCACTGAATATGTTGGTATACAATCAAATTATCTTTTTTCCAAGCCTCAAATTTTCCATCTAGAGATTTGTTTAGATTCAAAATGTTAATTATGGACCTTTTATATTGCATACAGAAAAGGGAAGTAGAGGCAATCTCCATCATGAAGAGGATACATCCCCCTGAGGATCTTGAAAATGAAATTCAAGAGCTCAAGCAATCTGTTCAACAAGAAATTGAGTTGCATGGGCCTTCACAAAAGATTCAGTTCAGTCAATTATGGAAGGTCAAAGAAGTGAGATATGCACATATTGCGAGTTGTGGAATTCAGGTAAGCAGAGACCAATGTTGTCTTCTTTTTCTCAGTTTTTATAATTACTTTTGAGTGATCACATTAGTTTAATGACTCAAACATGTCAAATTCTATTTTCGCTAGATATTTCAACAATTTGTTGGTATCAACACTATCATGTACTACAGTCCTACAATTGTACAGTTGGCTGCATTTGCATCCAACACAGTTGATCTGTTGGATCTCTAATAACTTCAAGCTTGAATGCTCTTGGCTCTATTTTGGCGATCTATCTCATTGACAGATTTGGAAGACAAAAAATTCTTATTTCCAATTTGTTTGGAGTCATTACATCTTTAGTCCTATTAACAATTGTATTCCACATAACTACAGAAAGTTCTCCTTTAGTAAGCAAGAAACAAACTCAACAATTTTTAGGTTACCAATGTCCACAATATATTTCAACAAGTGCAACGTGGGATTGTATGCAATTCCTAAAGGCCAACACGGATTGTGGATTTTGCGCATCTGGAGGTAACCAGGTATTGATACTTGACAATGAAAGAGTACAAAGCATTGTGTTATTTCAACTTTTTTTCCCATTTCTTGTGTTTAAGTATGGATTTAAAAATTTCCCTCTTTTATTTAAGTTTGGTAATTAAAATTGCAAACATAAAACTAGTGGATGAAAAAAAAAAATCTCTCAGTTATTGCCAGGAGCCTTGTTTACTATCAAATTCAACAGTGAAGCATGTTTTTGGAGGTGATTCTCGACCATGGTTCACTTGAGGGTGCCCAAGCCAGTACGGTTGGCTGGTTATTCTTGGACTGACACTGTGCATTATTTTCTTTGCTCCTAAAATGGGAACACTTCCTTGGGTCATCAAATCTGAGATTTATCCTTTGAGGTACAAGGGTATCTGTGGAGGCCTGGCTGCCACAGCAAATTGGGTTTCTAATTTGATAGTGGCACAAAAATTTCTCACTATGACTGTAACTATTGGCACTTCCATGACGTTCTTAGTTTTTGGGGTGATATCAATGATTGAACTTTTCTTTGTACTCATTGTTATGCCTGAAACAAAGGGCCTTTCACTTGAGCAAGAAGGGACGTTGCAACAAAGAGTAGAGAATTTCATCTTAAAGTTTTGGAAGACAAATAACCCCACGGTTTCTTCAAATAAAGAAAACCTCAAAAACAATGATCTTGCAAGCTAGCTCTTGTACATTTCTACTTGTGAAGTAATAGTATGTATAGGGATAAAGTTAACATCAGCATCATTTCTTCTATATGTGAGTCTGTTATGCGTGAATCCAAGACTCTGTTAATGTCAATGTTAATCTGATTCTGAACCCATCTAACAATACCCAAGTCATCTCCAAATTCTACATCATTGAGTTTCTTGCCAGTCAAAAGCTCCAGCGGGACCACAACAAAGTTGTATATGTCACTCTTCTCATTCACTTTGAGGGTGTAAGCATACTCTGCATACATATCAATCAGTTAAATCAGTTAGCTAGAATTGTGTTTTTTCTATTGACACGTTTGATTAATGCGAACATATATGTCATGGCATTATCCGTTTAACTAGAAAGTCTTATCTGGGGCAATATAGCCATATGAGCCTGCAACTACTGAAATGACATTCTTTCTGACTCAGCTTCTCCACCGTTTTAGCTAAACCAAAATCAGCAATATGGCCTGAAGGGAAGGATCATTCATTTCTTTTTTTGTGTCGAGACTTGAGTGACAACTAACTTCTCCATCGCGTGTAGAATTATCTTCAGAGGTTAGATTATCTCTCCTCTCTGACAAGTAAACATGATTGAAAAAACTATTAAATCTATCAAAGAATAGTGCATGTTTTTTCATATACTTTCAAATCTTTGGATGTGGCTAGGTTACATAGTTTTACAGATTGCAATCTTTGTAGTTCAATCATTTCATCTTTTGTTTCAAGCAAAAGTAAAAACAGTGCTTTTCAGTCTCATTCAAGATCAACACCATAAATACTAAAACCTATATAGTACTTCAATTTCTCAGATGACAACCATTTTTGCGAAGCTCACACCCCATGAGCATAAGGAGCATATGGATGAGCACCATATATACTAAAACCTACACAGCACGTCAGTTTCTCAGATGACAACCATTTTTGCGAAGCCAAGCAAAGCTCACACCCATTTTTGCGAGATTGTACTCCTTCGATTTGCAGGATTGTGAGTACCAGCTTTGCCAACTCGAAGTATTCTTACAATGGCGGCGTCGTGTAAGCCGCCCCATCTTTAAATCTTGCCAATCGACATCAACTTCCGCAAGCTTCCTACAATTTTCAGTCCATAACCCTTCCCAAAACCTCCAGGAAATCGTCACTCCATAACCCAAATTTTCTCAAGAGATTCCATGCTGTGACCCAAAAACATGAAGGCAAAAGGGCTTCAAAAGCAAACATAATTCCTCGTGCGGTGATTTCGGAAAAAATGGCAAAAAATAACACTAATACTAGTAGCATTATTAAGCATTGTTTCAGCAGAGGAGAAGATGGTTATCTGTACTGTGAAGGAGTCAAGGTATAGGATGTAATGGATTCTGTGGAGCGGACTTCCTTCTATTTGTACAGTAAAACCCAACTAACCAGAAATTTTGAAGCTTATTTGATAACAATGGAAGGGCTCGATGCTACCATCGGGTATGCCTTCAAGGCTAACAATAATTTGAATATTGTGGAGCATTTTAGAAGCCTGGGATGTGTCGTTGTTGTTGTTAGTGGGAATGAATTGAAATTGGCAGAGCGGGTTGGCTTCGACATGACAAGTTATGTCTGTCTGTCAACTATTTCATATTGACCATTTTGGGAGGAGGAAAACGCTGCTGCAAGCTGATCTTGTATTTATGCTGGGGGCAATTCTCATGGTTGCTTCACCAATCCCTGTCGTTTTGATAATGGGTAGAATCTGTGTGGGATTGGGTATAGGCATGGCATCAATGGCTTCACCCCTTTATATTTCAGAGCCCTCGCCCACAAAAGTGAGGGGTGCTATAGTGAGTAGTAATGGTTTTCTCATCACAGGAGGACAATTCCTGTCATATTGCATCAACCTGGCATTCACCAAGGTGTGTGCTATCTTTACAAATAAAAATGTTTGTGTGTTATTTTACAAGGGAAAATTTAGTGGCTATTCTTTACTATCTAGCTGTTATTTTTAGATATCTCTTACTTGCAAACATTTCCTAATTTAAATGGACATTTGCTTCCATTTCCCGTTTATAAGGAATACGGAAAATTTTGAAATAGACTTTATTTCATTGAGTCTAATAGAGAGGGACCAAAAGTTCCTTGTGTGAATACAAAATGGTTCTTAGAATGTTTTTCATTGGCATTTTGCTACCCTATGCAAATTAACCAAAGCTCTCCACATTCTTTGACCCCCACAACACTCAAAACAAAATACTAATATGATTATGTTGGTGGGAGACTACTTTAGTTTTTTGTGAGAATATACTCGTTTCAATCCCAGAGTAGTAGATGATCCCCATCAGCAGTTTTAAAGCTACTGATGATGAGAGTAGGAATCATAATCAGGGGATGATCCCCATCAGGAGTTTTAAAGATCTGGATGGTGATCTCTAATCTTTTGTGAGAATACACTCGAAATTTTGATCCCAGAGTAGGGATCATCATCAGAAGATGATCCCCATCAGGAGCTTTAATAAACCCTATCCTGGGATTGAAACATAGAGTATATTTTCACAAAAAAGAGTAGGGATAATCATCAGAAGATGATCCCCATCAGGAGCTTTAATAATAAAACAGGATTAAACCCTATCTTGGGATTGAAACATCGAGTATATTTTCACAAAAACTACTGCAGTCTCCCTTCAACATAATTATCTATTGCGTGTGATGGGCAATCTTAAAATAATAATATGGTTCTTAGAATGTTTTGATTACATTTATGCTACCCTGTCTAGGTTTGCCAAAGCTCTCCACATCCTCTGGAACCCCCAAAGGAAATAGGTACCTCTCAGCTTTTGTTTGGCTAAAGCTCTCTACATCCTCTAGCCCACAAAAAGATTAAGAGAGAATCCTATTACATCTACTAAGACACGATGACAAAGCTAGCTCGTTGTGAGAATAAACTAGTACTTAATAAATCGCCCTATTGTTGTCAAAGTGGAATCATTACACCTTCACTAATTGATATTAAAATAAAACTCATAACCAGTAGTTCAACTTGACATGTGTATAGCCTCCTTTATTAATATCAAAGTGGAAAAGCTAATTTCACCTGAAAAATCATGGGATGACTTCAGGCACTTGGTACTTGGAGATGGATGCTTGGAATTGCAGTTGTTCCTGCACTTATACAACTTTTCTTAATGTTCTATTTACCTGAATCTCTTCGTTGGTTGTATAGAAAGGTATGGATTTCAGGTCATTGAATATGTTGGTATACAATCATAGTATCTTTTTTCCAAACCTCAAATTTTCCATCTAGAGATTTGTTTAGATTCATAATGTTAAGTATGGACTTTTTATACTACATACGGAAAAGGGAAGCAAAGGCAATCGCCATCATGAAGAGGATACATCCCCCCGAGGATCTTGAAAATGAAATTCAAGAGCTCAAGCAATCTGTTCAGCGAGAAATTGAGTTGCATGGGCCTTCACAAAAGATTCAGTTCAGTCAATTATGGAAGTTCAAAGAAGTGAGATATGCACTTATTGCGGGTTGTGGAATTCAAGTAAGCAGAGACCAATGTTGTCTTCTTTTTCTCAGTTTTTATAATTACTTTTGAGTGATCACATTAATTTAATGACCCAAACATGTCGAATTATGTTTTCGCTAGATATTTCAACGATTTGTTGGTATCAACACTATCATGTACTACAGTCCTACCATTGCACAATTGGCTAGATTTGCATCCAACACAGTTGCTCTATTGCTATCTCTAATAACTTCAGGCTTGAATGCTCTTGGCTCTATTTTGGCGATCTATCTCATTGACAGATTTGGAAGACGAAAAATTCTTATTTCCAGTTTGCTTGGAGTCATTACATCTTTAGTCCTACTAGCAATTATATTCCACATAACTGCAGAAAGTTCTCCTTTAGTAAGCAAGAAAGCAACTCAACAATTTTTAGGTTGCCAGGAGCCTTGTTTACTGTCAAATTCAATAGTCAAGCATGTTTGTGGAGGTGATTCTCGACCATGGTTCACCCGAGGATGCCCAAGCCAGTACGGTTGGCTGGTTGTTCTTGGAATGGCATTGTGCATTATTTTCTTTACTCCTAGAATGGGAACACTTCCTTGGGTCATCAACTCCGAGATTTATCCTTTGAGGTATAGGGGTATCTGTGGAGGCCTGGCTGCCACAAAAAATTGGGTTTCTAATTTGATAGTGGCATAAACATTTCTCACTATGACTGTAACTATTGGCACTTCCATGACGTTCTTAGTTTTTGGGGTGATATCAGTGATTGCACTTTTCTTTGTACTCATTGTTATGCCTGAAACAAAGGGCCTTTCACTTGAGCAGATCGAAGGGACGTTGCAACAGAGAGTAGAGAATTTCATCTTAAATTTTTGGAAGACAAATAACCCCACAGTTTCTTCAAATAAAGAAAACCTCAAAAACAATGATCTTGCAAGATAGCTCTTGTATGTTTCTACTTGTGAAGTAACTGGATGTATAGGGATAAATTTAACATCAACATCATTTCTTCTCTATGTGAGTCTGTTATGCGTGAATTGAGGACTTTGTTAATGTCAATGTTAATCTGCTTCCGAACCCATCTAACAATACCCAAGTCATCTCCAAATTATACATCATTGAGTTTCTTTCCAGTCAAAAGCTCCAGCAGGACCACACCAAAGCTGTATATGTCACTCTTCTCATTCACTTTGAGGGTGTAAGCATACTCTGCACACATATCAATCAGTTAAATCAATTAGCTAGAATTGTTCTTTTTGTATTGACACGTTTGATTAATACAAACATATATGTCATAGCATTATTCATTTAACTGGAAAGTCTTACCTGGGGCAATATAGCCATATGAGCCTGTAACTACTCAACTTCTCCACCATTTTAGCTAAACCAAAATCAATAATATGGCTTGAAGGGAAGGATCATTCATTTCTTCTGTTGTGTCGAGACTTGAGTGACAACTGACTTCTCCATCGCGTGTAGAATTATCTTCAGAGGTTAGATTATCTCTCCTCTCTGACAAGTAAACATGATTGACAAAACTATTAAATCTATCAAAGAATGGTGCCTGTTTTTTTCATATACTTTCAAAGCTTTGGATGTGGCCAGGTTACATAGTTTTATAGATTGCAATCTTTGTAGTTCAATTGTTTCATCTTTTGTTTCAAGTAAAAATAAAAACAGTGCTTTTCAGTCCCATTCAAGATCAGCACCATAAATACTAAAACCTATACAGTACTTCAGTTTCTCAGATGACAACCATTTTCGCGAAGCCAAGCGAAGCTCACACCCCATAAGCATAAGGAGCATATGGATAAGCACCATAAATACTAAAACCTACACAACACGTCATTTTCTCAGATGACAACCATTTTTGCGAAGCCAAGCAAAGCTCACACCCATTTTTGTGAAGCCAAGCAAAGCTCACACCCATTTTTGCGAGCTTGTATGCCTTCGATTTGCAGGATTGTGAGTACCAACTTTGCCAACTCGAACTATTCTTACAATGGCGGCGTCGTTCTCAGCCGCCCCATCTTCAAATCTTGCCAATCGACATCAACTTCCGCGAGCTTCCTACAATTTTCAGTCTAGAACCCTTCCCAAAACCTCCTGGAAACCATCACTCCAGAACCCAAATTTGCTTAAGAGATTCCATGTCGTGACCCAAAAGCATGAAGGAAAAAGGGCTTCAAAAACAAACATAATTCCTCATGCAGTGATTTCGGAAAAAATGGCAAAAAATAACACTAATATTAGTAGCAGTACTAAGCATTGTTTCAATAGAGGAGAAGAAGGTTATTTGTATTGTGAAGGTGTCAAGGTGCAGGATGTAATGGATTATGTGGAGCGGACTTCCTTCTATTTGTACAATAAAACCCAACTGACCAGAAATTTCAAAGCTTATTTGACAATAGTGGAAGGGCTCGATGCTACCATCAGGTATGGCTTCAAGGCTAACAATAATTTGAAGATTGTGGAGCATTTTAGAAGCATGGGATGTGTCATTTTTGTTGTTATTGTGAACGAATTGAAATTGGCAGAGCAAGCTAGCTTCGACATGACAAGGTCTGTCTGTCTGTCAATTATTTCATATTGACCATTTTGGGAGGAGGAAAATGTTGCTGCAAGCTGATCTTGTATTTCTACTGGGGGCAATTATCATGGTTGTTGCACCAATCCATGTTGTTTTGATAATGAGTAGAATCTGTGTGGGATTGGGTATAGGCATGGTATCAATGACTTCACCCCTTTATATTTCAGAGGCCTCGCCCACAAAAGTGAGGGGTGCTATAGTGAGTACTAATGGTTTTCTCATCACATGAGGAAAATTCCTGTCATATTGCATCAACCTGGCATTCACCAAGGTGTGTGCTATCTTTACAAAGAAAAAATTTTGTGCATTATTTTACAGAGGAAAATTTAGTGGCTATTCTTTGTTGTCTGGCTGTTATTTTTAGATATCTCTTGCTTGGAAACATTTCCTAATTTAAATGGACATTTGCTTCCATTTCTCGTTTTTAAGGAATACAGAAAATTTTGAAATAGCCTTTATTTCTTTGAGTCTAATAGAGAAGGACCAAAAGTTCCTTGTGTAAATACAAAATGGTTCTTAGAATGTTTTTCATTGGCATTTTGCTACCCTGTGCAAATTAGCCAAAGTTCTCCACATTCTCCGACCCCCACAACACTCAAAACAAAATACTAATATGATTATGCTGGTGGGAGACTACTTTATTTTTTTGTGAGAATATACTCATTTCAATTCCCCATCAACAGTTTTAAAACTCATGATGATGATAGTAGGAATCATAATTAGGGGATGATCCCCATCAGGAGTTTTAAAGGTCTGGATGTTGATCCCTACTCTGGGATCAAAACGTGAAGTATATTCTCACTAAAAATGTAGGGATCATCATCAGAAGATGATCCCTATAAGGAAATTTAATAAACCCTATCCTGGGATTGAAACATCAAGTATATTTTCACAAAAAAAAAGAGTAGGGATCATCATCAGAAGATGATCCCCATCAGGAGATTTAATAAACCCTATCCCGGGATTGAAACATTGAGTATATTTTCACAAAAACTACCGCAGTCTCCCTTCAACATAATTATCTATTGCGTGTGATGGGCAATCTTAAAATACCAATATGGTTCTTAATATGTTTTGATTACATTTCTGCTACCCTGTCCAGGTTTTCCAAATCCCTCCACATCCTCTGGAACCCCCAAAGGAAACAGGTACCTCTCAACTTTTGTTTAGCTAAAGCTCTCTACATCCTCTAGCCCACAAAAAATTGAGAGAGAATCCTATTACATCTACTAAGACACGATGACAAAGCTAGCTCATTGTGAGAATAAACTAGTACTTAATAAATCGCCTCATTGTTGTCAAAGTGGAACCATTACACCTTCACAAATTGATATTAAAATAAAACTCATAACTAGTAGTTCAACTTCACATGCGTATAGCCTCCTTTATTAATATCAAAGTGGAAAAGTTAATTTCACCTGAAAAATCATGGGATGACTTTTACAGGCACCTGGTACTTGGAGATGGATGCTTCGAATTGCAGTTGTTCCTACACTTATACAACTTTTCTTAATGTTCTATTTACCTGAATCTCCTCATTGGTTGTACAAAAAGGTATGGATTTCAGGTCACTGAATATGCTGGTATACAATCATACTATCTTTTTTCCAAGCCTCAAAATTTTCATCTAGAGATTTGTTTAGATTCAGAATGTTAACTATGGACTTTTTATATTGCATACGAAAAGGGAAGCAGAGGAAATCCCCATCATGAAGAGGATACATCCCCTGAGGATCTTGAAAATGAAATTCAAGAGCTCAAGCAATCTGTTCAACAAGAAATTGAGTTGCATGGGCCTTCACAAAAGATTTAGTTCATCTAATTATGTAAGGTCAAAGAAGTGAGATATGCACTTATTGCAGGTTGTGGAATTCAAGTAAGCAGAGACCAACATTGTCTTCTTTTTCTCAGTTTTTATAATTACTTTTGAGTGATCACATTAGTTTAATGACTCAAACATGTCAAATTCTGTTTTGGCTAGATATTTCAACAATTTGTTGGTATCAACACTATCATGTACTACAGTCCTACCATTGTACAATTCGTTGGATTTGCACCCAACACAGTTGCTGTGTTGCTATCTCTAATAACGTCAGGCTTGAATGCTCTTGGCTCTATTTTGGCAATCTATCTCATTGACATATTTGGAAGATGAAAACTTCTTATTTCCAGTTTGCTTGGAGTCATTACATCTTTATTCCTATTAACAATTGTATTCCACATAAGAATCTTACGGTGTTTCCTTTTCAACATATGGTGATTGTGCAATTGCTAATTTTAATATGTGTTTGTAGTTATGCAATCCAATGGCCACAATGTGTTATAGATATAGAGTGATATGATGGCTAATTGATCTATGGCTTAATAGCTAATGGTCCATAATATGTATATTTAAAAAACTGGGAGGCTTATTTGATTTTGATTGTTTGTGAGAAATTTTATTGTGTACAATATTTTCTTTTGAATTAATAAATTGTCTCAAGTTCCCACTTTCATTGGGGAAACAATGGTCCATAATATATGGTCCATGTAACATATATGGCTTAATAGCCAATGGTCCATAATATATATATTTAAAAATCTGGGAGGCTTATTTGATTGTGATTGTTTGTGAGAAATTTTATTGTGTACAATATTTTCTTTTGCATTAATAAATTGTCTCAAGTTCCCACTTTCATTGGGGCAACAATGGTCCATAATATATGGTCCATGTAACATATATTTAAAAAGCAGGGAGGCTCTTTTGATTATGATTGTCTGTGATAAAATTTCTTGTGTACAATTTTTTCTTTTGCATTAATAAATTGTTGTAAGTTCCCACATTCATTAGGGCCATGATTTGTTTCTCTCTTATATGTTTTTAATCGCACAAAAACATCTGGGGTTATGATCTTCAATATCTAGTTGTGTTACTTAAGGTGTTAATACTAGTTGACTGCCATATTTTCTCGAATAAGACCTCAAAGCCCTTTCGAAGAGTTTCTCCCATGGTTAATTGAGATCGTCAACCTAAGTTGCTACATGTAGAAAAAATATTTCTAGGTTTTGGTATTTCTATGTATTTATGGGCCTAGTTGTAATGTCCCCATCTTAACCCCCAAGTTAATTTGTAATTAATTATCCTAAATATTATAGTGTTGTTTGTCTCATCGTGGACATGTCGCTATTGCAACAAAGATGAAGTGTATGAATCCAGGAACAATGTATATATAATACAAATGCTTGATTAATGAATATGCTGACACAACCAATTGGGAACATATGAGAATTGATATGGGATATGATCCTACGAGTGAGGAAATAATGAGAAGATTGTGAAAATTTTCCTATTGAAGTCTTTCCATGAAAATTAATTCAAATATGAACCTTTTCCCTCTTATTCAAGAACTCATAGATTTCAAATGACCATGTAATTTGAACAATCAATCTCATAATTATGGAAGTTGGGGTGGCTATTGAAATTTTTCTTCAGAATTCAATGAGGAATGGGTTTAGTACATTCCTTGGATTTTAAAAATAACCTGCATATTGCCTAGAAGACTGAGATAAGCATGGAGTTGTATAACAAAAAACTACATTGAACATGGAGAATTTTGGAAGGGGTCAGAGAAGCACAAACATAAATTGGTGTGAACCATTCAATTACGAATGGGAAAAATGAGGCGAAAAAAATTATTTACATATTCATTCGAAGGAATTCAACCATGAAGGAATAGAGAAATTCATTGGGTGCATATATAAAGAGAGAAGAGACACACGAATGTCGGGATTAATAGATTCATGAGTGGAATGTTTCCACATCCAAGTGGAAATCTTGTTGGGGTGTTTTGAATGAATAAATTGTATTTGAGGATCCCTAAAAATGAACTTTGCATGTCAATGACTGACAAGGGAGCTCGAGAATTTAGCTAAGTAGAGGGGTTCATGAAATGATTTGTGATGAGAAAACATAATTATCTAGATTAGATCAATATATTATTTTTCATCCATTTTGATGCTTTCATAGTGGTAAAAGTGGAGCAATTAGCTAACGAGACCATTTTTACTAACATGTCCCAATTTCACAAATTGGGGCTTGAAACCTTCCAAAAGAAGCTTGAGGCATCAAATGACATTTTATGGGGGCTAAACTTTGTTTCTTAAGCACTGCACCTTTTAGCATTGTTGGCATGTAGGGTGTTGACCTGAGGTTCGAGATAATTGGCCAACCAAACCCCTTCAAACACCAACCCTTTCGGAAAAACCTGTAAGCACGTAAAATCTCACCTTAGGCATCTATGGGGAATTATAGAAACTTTTCAACAGTTCTACAATAATGAAGGAGGCGGGACTTTAAGCTAGCAATACCCATATTCAATATATTATTACTTATTATGATTCATAAAAATAAATGAAGTATACCCCAATTATGCGCAGTAATCCCATCATGCATACATTTTAAAATAACGATATCATGAAAATTAGATAAACTATTACATATAGCACAAAAAATAGAATAAGCCAAAATTCAATATTTTTATTATCATTGTGGATCTTCCATTAGAATCACATCCACCATGACCCACTGGCCTAGCAAATCACTGAGCATTATAGTCAAAACTATATGTCTAGGCTTACCTATGTATGTCTTAGCTATATCAAGGTGTGTCCTTTACTTATCGGCCTTTATATACTTATAGTTTTATATTTGAACCCAAGCTTACCAAAAAAACATTAGTAGTAAATGATTACTACAATCTAGTAGATATTACTATGGGCTAGTACATACAAAACTAAACTAATGACTTTCCTTATTCGTCACACAATTCTTTCTCTTTGCAATTTAATGTAATCCCTTGGCTAACCTTCATGTGCAATACCTTCCTTCATGATGCTCTTCTACACAAATGACCAAAACTTGCTACCCAAAAACACTACTCCAACAAGCCCCCAACACTCACCTATGGTTCGTCCTCAAGCCACTTAGTCTTTATGATGATCCAATGAGGAAACTATCTCCTTCGATGTTACGAAAAAATTCTCAAAGGTTTGCTTCACAATATATACCTTTGCCTTGACTTCCTCTACTTGCCCCAAAATTTGTTTGACCAATTCCAATGTAATTGAGGCCTTTAGCTTCTCTTCTCCTTCCTAAACTGCTTGTTTCAGTATCTGATATGTCATTATGATCTCGTATGTGACCTTCAATGATTCATCTTGCAAGATCTCAATATTTTGTGCAAATTGTTGTTGATAAGCTCTCATTTGATTGATCTACTTGCTTAGTTGTATTTTCTCTGACATTGCATCCCTGCAGTCATTCATGAGTAATTTTTTCAAATTTTCCTTGAGCTTCTATGCCTTTTATTGCACCATATGAATCTTTTGCACTACTTCTTTTAATTCTTCTCTTTCCAGCAACCTGGTCCAAATACGCATGCCTTCTTCGTAGATTTTACTGCATTCTACCTCTAATCCTTTAATATGCTCGAAGGTTAGTGTGGTTGCATGTTCCTTCTCCCTGTGCTCTCTTTCTTTTGATGGAGCACTTGGGTTTGTTTACAAATCCAACTCCATAAATTTAGCTTTGAGACCCAGAATGGCCTCACCAATTCTTGTCAATTTCCCCTAAATTGGTGTTTCCACCTCCATTGGGGCTTTTGGGAGGTACTGCAGACCTCTTTGACTGCCTTTCTCAAATTCTCTTCTCTTTACACTATTTTATCCCTTTCCACTACAAGATTCATATTTTCTGCCTACAAAGCCTTGTAAGATGTTGAAAATTGTGGGCCAACGTTGTTGCTTTTGTTGTGCCCACATGAAACTATAGTTCTTGTGTGACACTTTGTTGCAAGTGATCTAAATTGTCCAATGATAATTGTGACAGGACTAGTTCCACATGGTTGAAGCCTTGTGTGCATTGTTGCGTCACTACATTTTGAAACCCCATTTCCTTTAGAGATATTTGCAGTGCACGATGCTCTCTAGATGCCAATGATGGTTGGGATACATTGTTCTTGTCTTAATTACCCTAGTTGCCCTATGTTCCTCTGTTATTTTTGTTCCTACCAGTTGTACCATGGACAATCTACTAGACTCCAAAATTTGTTGTAGTTGCTCCAAATACTCATGTGTTCTTATTTGTATATGTTTTTTGTTGTGGTTGTGTTTCTTTCTCAAGCGCCTCTTTTATCTTGTCCTTGAAATTGTCCCCAATCTTCTTTATGCCGTATTCGGACAATGACTGGAGTTGGGTGACCATTAGTTTCAATGCTTTCCTTTTTGTCCTTGCGCGAGAAGTTACTTCTCATGTAGTCTATTACTACTTCCGCTTGTCCCCAACCTGTGCAATGTCTTCTTCTTGGCATTCCCCTGCACTATTTTCTTGTCATATCTCCTATGCATACTCATGAATAGAATTCTAATATCCCTTATCCTTATTAATTTCAATATTCTCCACATTGTATGTCTCTTCCACCGAGACTTTCCACTTTATTTAACATTCATTGATGATGTTACTGACCTCTAACCAGTTAGCGCGTAGTGGCTTTGAAGCTACAACTTATCATGATCCCTCTTTGGCTAAATAAACATGAAATTTGTGGTGGTTTTAAATCATGCAATCCCCTTGTAGGCTTCCACAATCTATGGCAGTATGTGTGATATGCTTTCTATTTTCTTTTTGACTACCTCCTTATAACTATTGAAGATTGCAACAAGAAACAGTGAAGGAGGCATCCTGAAACATCATTCCTGATCCTAGTTGGAAAGTGATCACCAAAACTAGGTGGGGGCCACACAGGTGATTTTTGTTGCAAAGTCTATTTTTAGACTATGTCTATTTTTAGACATGTCGATCATATTCTATGAGTTGCAGGATGCTATTTGTGGATGGTTGGTCAAGTTGGAAAAATAGATGGATTTCTATTTTTAGACATATTGGGCGGAATCTATTTTTAGATTGCCAGTCTAAAAACAGATATGTCGAATATTATTAGCTCTTAATAATATTTGGACTCTAAACATTATCTTATTCTCTTGGAGCACTTCAGTTAAGTGCACAGATGTGGCACAGGAGCTGACAGAAGGAATTACGCTATTCCTGAGGGTTAAGTGGAGCTATTGCATGGATACTTAAGTTAGAACTCATGTGACAGAGTTTGGTGGAGTTGATTGAGGAGTTAATGGAGTTGTGTTCAGTTTAACTAATCTAAACATAGTTGAGCTATTTGTATCTAGTTTAACTGATTGATACAATTAGTGAGAGTGGTGTGAATTAATTATTAATTAATTAACTAATTATAAATTCATTAATCAACTAAAGAATACATCAGTTAACTTCAGTGCATGGACAGTTTCAGTGGAGACCAGTGCAAAGATAGGTGAAAGGGCAAGTGTGACTATCAGTTGTGACTATAAGTGATGCATGATTTGCATCCAACACTCAGTAGAGATGCCTATAAATACTGCATGAGTAAGGCTAGGGTAATTCATTCTCATCAAGAGGCATTCTTCAGCAGGGATTGCGCAGTAGAGGCAGGCTAAAGGCTGGCAAAGATCGGTGCATGTGTTTTGCAAGATCAAGCTTGATTAGTGTGTAGCAAGTGGAGATTATACTGAGAGCTTGTGAGGAGCTTTGTATGATGATTGTTACATGATCTCTATGACATATATAATATACAGATAGTTGGGGTTTTCAGCTTTAAGCTTTCCCATAAATTATTGTGTTCATATGTGTGAATTTTTATGGCTTTAATGAGTGCATGCAATTGATTTTACTTCCGCATGTAATGATCAATGGTAGAAGAGATTCTGTATTGTGCATGAAGATAAAATAGTGTGTGATCGGGAGAATCTCGGTGACACATATCGCTATTCAAATTTCTACATGGTATCAGAGCGATATTGATCATTGGAGAAATTGCAAAGCATTGAAGCGGTTGAGTTTTAGGATAAACTCAGGAAAATAAAAATGGAGAAGAATGACACTATTCCGGTATACTTGAAAAAGTTTGTCCACTGTAGGGATGATTTTGGGAGTGTAGGAGTTAGTTTGGATGAAGAAGGACAAGTCAAGAGGGTTGGGATTCGAGCAAAGAATCTCTACAGACTTGAAGTAGATGGGAATTATATGGAGCTTCCTACTGTTGGGAAGTGCAAGAAAGACATGCAATTGAAGCTTGAGAGGGAGCAAGTTTTGCATGCAGGTAAGAGTGAACCTCGGGATGTAGAGCAACCACAAGATGAGGATCATGGAGTGGGAGAAACCACTCATGCAGAGAAATTTCGTGCCAGATGGGCAGAGGGAGTGCATGCGGCTATACCACCAGGTGAGAGGTGGGGCGACATGCATGAGTAATCCCAAGAGGAGATTTCTGGGCAGGATTCATGAGATGGTGTGGATCTCATGAATTGAACCTGGCTACGAGGTGCCCACACAAGGTGCCAGCAGTGCACGGACGCTGATCGATGCAGGCAGATTTCAAAGTGACCGTGTTTGACATCGGAGCGTGGATAAGATTTGACAGCGGCGGCAAGAGTGCATGGGTGCAAGAGTTCAAAAGCGCAGTGGTCTCCGATGACATGTGCATGACACTGTAAAGGAGTCAAAGAATTCCGATGACAGATGCATCGCATCGATTGAGTTGTTTGGAGCCTATTCCGCCGCAGGAGTCACAGAGCGGTATCTGGTTGGAGTTGCATGGCGTTTGTGAAGGCGGGGTGGCGAATGCATGGAGTTGCATGTCGCATGCAAAGACAAATTTTCTTATTGAGAGGGAGTGTTGAAGATTGCAACAAGAACAGAAGGAGGCATCTTGAAACATCATTCCCGATCCTAGTTGGAAAGTGATCACCTAAACTAGGTGGGGGCCACACAGGTGATTTTTGTCGCAAAGTCTATTTTTAGACTATGTCTATTTTTAGACATATGGATCATGTTCTATAAGTTGCGGAATGCTATTTGTGGATGGTTGGTCAAGTTGGAAAAATAGATGGACTTCTATTTTTAGACATATTGGGCGGAATCTATTTTTAGATTGCCAGTCTAAAAATAGATATGTCGAATATTATTAGCTCTTAATAATATTTGGACTATAAACATTATCTTATTCTCTTGGAGCACTTCAGTTAAGTGCACAGATGTGGCACAGGAGCCGACAGAAGGAATTACACTATTCCTAAGGGTTAAGTGGAGCTATTGCATGGATACTTCAGTTAGAACTCATGTGAGAGAGTTTGGTGGAGTTGATTGAGGAAGTTAATGGAGTTGTGTTCAGCTTAACTGAGCTAAACATAGTTGAGCTAGTTGTATCTAGTCTAACTGATTGATACACTAGTGAGAGTGGTGTGAATTAATTATTAATTAATTCACTAATTATAAATTCATTAATCAACTAAAGAATACATCAGTTAACTTCAGTGCATGGACAGTTTCAGTGGAGACCAGTGCAGAGATAGGTGAAAGGGAAAGTGTGACTATCAGTTGTGACTATAAGTGATGCATGGTTTGCATCCAACACTCAGTAGAGATGCCTATAAAGACTACGTGAGCAAGGCTGGGGTAATCAATTCTCATCAAGAGGCATTCTTCAGCAGGGATTGCGCAGTAGAGGCAGGCTATCAAGTGGCAGAGATTGGAGCATGTGTTTTGCTAGATCTAGCTTGATTAGTGTGTAGCAAGTGGAGATTATATTGAGAGCTTGTGAGGAGCTTTGTATGATGATTTTTACATGATATCTATGACATATATAATATACAGATAGTTGGGGGTTTTCAGCTTTAAGCTTTCCCATTACATACTGTGTTCATATGTGTGATTGTTTATGGTTTTAATGTGTGCATGCAATTGATTTTATTTCCGCATGTGATGATCAATGGTAGAAGAGATTCTGTATTGTGCATGAAGATAAAATAGTGTGTGATCAGGAGAATCTCGGTGAATAATATATCAGTTATTCAAATTTCTACATGGTATGGATTTTCAAGATCAAGCCTGATTAGTGTGTAGCAAGTGGAGATTATACTGAGAGCTTGTGAGGAGCTTTGTATGATGATTGTTGCATGATCTCTATGACATATATAATATACAGATAGTTGGGGGTTTTCAGCTTTAAGCTTTCCCATTACATACCGTGTTCATATGTGTGAATTTTTATGGTTTTAATGTGTGCATGCAATTGATTTTATTTCCGCATGTGATGATCAATGGTAGAAGAGATTCTGTATTGTGCATGAAGATAAAATAGTGTGTGATCAGGAGAATCTCGGTGAATAATATATCAGTTATTCAAATTTCTACAATAACATAAAATGTCAGGTTATTTTCTATTTGCCTATGTTTATTTTCCAGAATCTTGTTAAAGGCTTCAACAGTGTCATTAGCCTTAGGATGTTAACGTGTACTCTTTTTTGTAGAAATTTATTAATACTGATGTATTACCGAATCCTCCTGATCTAACAAATTAATCTTATGTTAAATACATAATCCTTCCATTGTTAATTTTGCGGAAATTAAATCGCCAATTGCAAACACATGTGAATAAAATCAATCGCACATAACACAATTGTTTAATGGGAAAGCTTAAAGCCAAAAACCCCAACTATCATATATTATGTATATCAATGGAATCATGTAATAATGTCATACAAAGCTTAGTACATCAAGCTCTCAGTACAATCAACAATCATTACACACTGTCATGCAGAAATTTGCATATCTATACACCAATTTCTTGCCTCCTGACAGCCTGCCTCCACTGCGCAATTCGTGCTAAAGAAGACCCCTAAATGAATTCGAATTGGCCTTGCCTTGACTGCGCAATCCTCATTGGCAACTCCAATGTGTGTCAGATGCATTGAATGCATCACTATAGTCACAACAGATAGTCTATCCCACCCTTTCACCTATCTCTCCACTGGGTCTCCACTGGAACTGACATGCAAGTAGTTAACTGTTGTATTTGTTCAGTTGTTAGTGAGTCTCTAGTTGTTAATTAATTAACTAATTTATTAACTAAACTCTCACTAGTGTATCTTTCAGTTAGACTAGATACAACTAGCTCAACTGAGTTTAACTCCAATAACTGAGTTAAACTAAATAACAACTCCTTTTACTACTCTTCCAACTCTGTCACAACTCTGCCACTTCAGTTCTAACTGAGTCCTCCATGCATGAGTCACCAACCACCCTAGGAATTGCGTAATTCCTTTAGCCCACTGATTTGCCAAATCTGTTCACTGAAATAAAGTGCTCCAAGAGAATAAGTTGATATTTATTATCGCGTTATTATTAAGGGCTAATAATAATCGACATGCGCTCTATTTTTAGATCGACGATCTATAAATAGACTTCGCCCAATCTTCTAAAAATAGAATCTCATCTATTTTTCACATTTGATCAACCATCTACAAATAGCATCCTGCAACTTATAGAATATTCTCACCATGTCTAAAAATAGACATACACCTAAAAATAGCCTGCGGGCCCCACTTAGTGAAGGTGCTTACTTTTCACTAAGTTCATCATCTTGTTGAATCTCAACATTTTTATAGTAAACTTAAAATTATTTTTTCAAGGTAGTTATTGTATTATCTAGGAATTGGGTGTATTGATCACTCATAAGTATTTTGGGACATCCAAACCTTGTAGCCACATTCTGAAATCAAAATTATGTTGTCATTTCCGCACTGTAGTCTTTGACAAGTTTTACTTCAGCGCAACTAGTAAGATAATTTGTTGCAGTTATTATATACCAAACCCTTGATCTCTTTTTTGGTAGGTTGATAGGTCTAAAAAATTCTATTTCCCACTTATCAAATTCATGTAATGTAACTTGTGGGAATAGGGGCATTTTCTCCCTTCTGTATGGTTCCCAACATGTTGACATACATCACAGCTATAACAAAATTCCTTGGCGTCACTGTGAAGAGTTGGCCACCAAAGTCTTGTATGCAAGATCTTCTATGTGGTAGCGTTTCTTACATAATGACCTCCTATAACTCCTTCATACGTTTCTGATAGTATCAAAGGAATTTCATGCTAAAAAAACACAATGATGAAGTATTCCATTTGTGCCTAGCTCATATAGACAACCTGCTATGAGTTGATAATCAACTGAATTTACCACCAATTGTTTATCTATGCTACTGTATATTATGATAGGGTTACTCTTGTGTAAATGAATTGGATGATTTCGGTGAAATAGAAATAAACCATATTTACTACCAACAAGTGTGCATTGGGCAGGTTGTCATCAATATTCATGCATGTTCTCTAGTTAATATGCACAATAAATTATTTGGTCCTACATTTAGCCTTCCTAGTTTTACAACTACCTCAAAGACACATTCTTGGAAGGGAAACAACCACCTACATATTCTCCCCCCTAAAACTGACTTGTTGAAAAGATACCTCAGCATAGAATGATTAGTAAACATCTTGAAGTGTGACCCAAGTAGGTAGTGTATAAACTTTTGTAGTGCATACACCATTTCTAAGCCTTCTCGTTCTGTGGTGATATAGTTCAATTAAACAACTAAAAATTTCCTACTAGCAAATGACAATGGGTGATACATTTCCCCTTCTTGTGGTTTAGCTAAGACTACACCCAAAGCTATGGGAAATGCATCTACATGAACATGAAACTCCTTCCCCCAATCTGGAAAAAAGAAATTGGCGTAGTGACCAATTTCTCTTTTAAGGTGTCCAAAGCCTATTGACATTTTTTATTGCATTTGGAACCTGATCTCCTTTTTCAATAAATTTTCTAAGGGGGTCATAATCCATGCGTATCCCCTTATTAAATTCATATAATAGCAGTATGACCTAAGTTGTGCTCAATTGTCACACTGAGGTACGTGGAGGTAAATTCACTATTATAATATTTTTTGCAGGATCAACCAACATTACTTTTTTGCAAACTACATGACCCAACATAATACCAAATGGTAAAAAAAATATACACTTCTTGAAATTTAATGATGTAGTTTTCTATGCCTATCTAGAATTAAGGGCAAACTTCAATATGCTTCTTCAGAAGGCTTAATATTATCCATTCATTCAAATATAACTCTAAGAAATTTTGGATGAAATCCTTAAACACTGAACCACCACCCATGAGAATACCATAGGTGCATTCTTCAAACCAAAGGGCATGACGGTATACTGGAAGGATCCCCATTCTGCAAAGGTATTCTCATGCCTATCTTTCGATGCAATCTTAATATGATGATATCCTAAGAATCCATCAATAAATGAATAAGCATATTGTCCTCCTACATTCTCCAATACATCATTTATAAAGGAGTGGGAAATGGCCATGCACATAAGCATCATTAAGCTTCCTTAGATCCACACAAATTTTGATTTATCCTATCTTCTTATCTTGCACTGCCATTGAGCTTATCCATTTTGACTCCTCTATTGATTCGACGATTCTAGATTTTAACATCCTATCTAGCTATTTTTGCACTTTCTACTTATATATCGGGTTCAATCTATAGGGTCTTTATTTCATTGGCTTCGTGTATGTTTCAAGGAGATTTTCATCTTTCATATTTCCCCAACAATTCCCTTAATCTCTGAAAATGTTGTTGGGAAAAGGTTTTAGTATTCATGCAATAAATCAATAATCTTATCCATTGTCTCATTATCCCAATAGTCTCCAATAACCATGAGATTAGGATTGTGTTTAGTTCCAATATTCACTTTATGCATTCTGATAGGATTCACATAATCTTAAAAATCTAGCTCTGGACTTGATATTGTGCACTCTCCTTGTGTTTTTGGTAATTGCAAGTTTATATGGTCACCCTCTTCTTCACCTTCCTCCATGACATTATAACATTCTATGAAATCTTTAAATGCTTGGGAATGCATGTGCACGAAGCACAAGGGTATAGACTTCAACATATTCTGGCCCTCTAGCACCTTTTTCCTGAGGATGAACCACATTAGTTGATTCGAAACATCGACCCAATCCTACAAGATGTGATTAATCCAAAAGATGCCTCATTCACAAAGATCTTGTTTTTCATATTCTGCAGGGCCATATCAACTAAAGGATCATCTAATTTAAATTTTCATTTCTCCCTAGTCCATTGCTCCTTTGCATACCTCTAACTTAGTTTACCTTTTCTTTGGTATCATATCCAATATATGTTTAAACAGATGTACCCACTCTTCTTCTGGTATCTTCTTCTTATTCCATGTTGCAATGCAACCTTTCATATTAGCAGTAGGAAATATCAACCCAATATACCTTGTTCAATGTCTCTTACATCGAACCTGAACTTGGTTTGTAGCAAATGTTTGCATATCTTCCAAATTTTCACCTTTTCCTTGTGCACGTCCCACTAGCACGCAAGAGTTGCTTTTAGAACTACATTTAAAGCTTGCAATATTAGTTGTTCAGGTACTTGTAACTCAAACTCTTCCATAAAAGAATAATCATTTGACACTCCATAAAACTCTGGGGGATTCCATACCTTTGTTCCTATCCATCTCACTGCATAGGTAATATATGCATACCTTCTAGTGGAAACTTCATGTAATCTCTGCTACTAGTTCTCAAGCACTTCCTTTGAATTCGAGGAACAAGAATTAATGATATGCCAACTCAAAATTCCATTGATATTAAGATTGACATAATCATCCCTCCACATAGTCACATTATAAAAAATTTCAAGGTCTTTCACGTTGAACTCATCCCTTACAGGTTCCACATAGTGGTCTCATTCCTTTGGATCTAAGGGTGTAGTGACCCTCAAATATCCTAATTCGAAATACATCTGCCTCTTTTTCAAATTGATCAAAACTTGGTTATCAAAGGCCTAATTGGTTCCTATTAATTGGGATATGGGTTGTTATTGTTTACAATCTCTATCACCTTAAAATTGATGGTGCTTTTGACTCCATCAATGTTGACTTCTATACATGCTATCATACCAATGGGGAAAATCCTATATTAATTTGCTAGTCTCAAATGGATGGATTACCAAGCCAACTTCGGTATCTTTTTCATCTCCCATGCCTCTTTTTAGGAAGGATGTTCACATAAAATCTTATATCCAAAATCATATTATCCACATCATAGTTCCCTATCTATGCACTAAATTTGAATTATATGTCTGTTCTTATTTTGCTCACAACTTGCTTAACTATGTGTTGGGGATTTTTCACAATAGGTACTTCTCATTCTTGTGCACATTGATCAATCATTCATAGTTTTTCAGATGTAGGACTCGGAATATCCACAGTAGTCATTTTTCTATCTATGTTTCGAGTCTGGATCTAGACTCATCATCAGGACAATGTGCTAAGAAGAGAAAAGATCACGGTTAATAAATAGGGGTGGAAAGGAAAAAAAGGAGAAAGGAGGAAAGAAGGCCGACCAGCTCAATAACAATGTAGACTAATTAATGCAATATTTCTAATTTTATATACCATCTCTTAGTAAATTTTCATAAAATATTATAATATTAGGTATCTATTAATAATTTTATAATATTTATTTCTCATACTATTAATTTAATCAAACACCCCCCCCCTTTTTTATAGATTAGCTTTTTAGATAGGATATAAATTAATAATTAAATAAACCATATTATATAAATCAAAGGAATAAATATAAAATTAGAAATATTGCATTAGTTAGTCTGCATTGTTATTGAGCTGGTCGGCCTTTTTTCCTCCTTTCTCCTTTTTTTCCTTTCCACCCCTATTTATTAATCGTGATCTCTTCTCTTCTTAGCACATTGTCCTGATGATGAGTCTAGATCCAGACTCGAAACATAGATAGAAAAATGACTACTATGGATATTCTGAGTCCTACATCTGAAAAACTACACCACAGAAACCTCCAATCTAGCATTCATAGTTTTTCTAAGGCTAATTCATCCTCCGTTAACTCCATATAGCTTTTCAAGAATTTGTAATATGACTTACTCCCTCAGCAACTTCTTTAGGTGCATATTTGTCATATATTGGTGGTGTTAGGATCAATATTTTAGTGCGTTTCGAATCAGTGCTTCGAAACCATTTAGTTTGCAGTCTTAATAAGTCGAACTTACAAACGTTTTCACTGTCCTAAGTTTGAGTGTCATGTGTCCATAACATCGTCATGTGTTCGGTCATTTGGTGATTTTGTTTGAGTTTGAAACATCGTTGTGTCCTAAAGAGTCATTATCATGAGTTCTTCACATGGAACATGTAAACTGTCACAAGGTCCTGAAAGTAAATGTCAAAGTCAGTTATAGTTTAAAGAAATATGTTTCCCATCGCAAGATGACCAATGGGAATAATACATTTCTGTTTCTTTCCTAATCCATCCATCTATCCCTAATACCTTTAAACCCACCCCTTAATTTCATTTTCCTACCTTTCATCTACCAATTCATAATACCCCATTCACCTATCCTTATCATTTCACCTCCCTAAATTTCATAATTCTTAGACTACCCATATATCCTAGTATCCATGCCCTCTAGCCCCTAATGGTCATCATTACAAATAAAATTCACATGACTTATACATATCCCCACTACCCAATTGTTATATCCGACCTAATTTTAAAATCATTATCCCAAACCATAATTTCTTTCAAAGGAGTTGAGGCGCATGAGTGACCCCACATAACCATAATAAAAATTTTCAAAACAAATCAACGTGTTGCCATTCCATTTGCACCATTATCTGCAAAATTGTTTTCCAAAGCTTGGTGGATGCTCGTGGTAAAAGAGTAAGTTTAGTTCGCAGCTTGAAAGAGCTAAGAATCAATGCACAACACCATGGTGATAAGAAAATTGTTCATTGCACAGAGGTGCTACCCAACCTTCTCGCTGCATAGTGATATGCACACTTTGTTTTTCACACCCTCTTGTAATGACTATTCCGACAACATGAAGGAAAATTATGGAAAACTAAGAGAGGTTTTTCTTAAGGATGGGCCAAAGTACAACAACCTTTTCCATTTTTTTCACTAATGTCACATATTAGGAGTTATGAATGCATCTTTAAAGCTCATTTTTTGAAATTTCTAAATTTCCTGTTTCGAGTCATTGTTTTTTAGAGCATTTTATGAGAAGAAGGGGAAGTATTTGGAGAAACTGAGAGAGGTTTGTCTTCAGAACAATATCATATATGATAAACTCCTTTATTTTTTTTTAAATATGTTACGGTTTGATAGATATACCCAAACACAGGCCCACTGCAAAGTGTGATATGCAGTTTTGCGTCGCTGCTACACAGCCCTTGCCTATAAAGTTCCACATGTGTTCCGAAGCTGCCAATTGTCAAAGGTTAGAGGGGTAGATGTGTCACACATATGGAATCCACTTCAGCTCATTTTCCATTGACCAAGTGTCATCTAGGAGGAGAAAAGTGACTTGGCACTGTGCTACCCAGCTGTTGCGCAACACTGTAAGTTCATTGGCAACTTTTCTATTCTTTCTATTTCCTCACTGTGATGGATGAGGTTCGAAGAATTAGACAATTGTTCAGATATTTTGTTTCTTTAAGATAAAGATAATTATCTTTATGTTTTCCTTTTATCATTTTAGAAAAAGGATGTAAACAACAATGATTTTTCTGTTTTTCAGTTTGTGTTGATCCTCTCCATGGATCAAAGATACATTGTATTCAACTACTCATTAAACTATCATGTATGCGTATATAATATGCAAAGATAAATGAAAAAGGGGGTTGGAGAATATTGATACCAATTTTTAGTTCATGGTGTATTGAGTTTGTGATTTCAGTTAAATGAATGAAATATTTAGATGCACATAGTTTCTCAACATCTTTGCAGAGGATACAGTGGTATAATAGTTTGGATACATGTCCTCCTTGTGTTTCTCTTATGTTAAATTATATTAAATTCTAGAGAAGGGTTGAGTATTTCTAGAATTCAAAGAATTTTTTCTCTAGTTCTACTTTATCCTGATGTTTCAGTTGAAAATGAAGCAGTTATACTCCTTATCCGTTATATGTTTCTTTTAAGCTGTGTTTTTCGTTAGATCAATTTATTTCTTTGTTTCCCGTTGTACTACATAATTCTGATTTGTCCAAATTTATATCAAGAACACACCTGTGTAAATACTGGGTTTATGCATGGAGCTTATTAATGAGCTTTGATCACCTACACGTACACCATATCTTAGAATTTTTTTCATCCCTAGTTTAATATTTCAAAGAACCCTTCAGATCTGGTCTCTGCTTAAGAAGTTTGCACTTTAAAGTCTTTTATCTTTCAAGTTTATCGAGTGAGGGAGTCCCCGCCGGTTGGAGAATACTAGTCTCTCAACCCAAAGAGGTTTGTGGTTACCTTCATGAGTCTGTCATTAGCCTAGTATAATTCATGGAATGCTAACATATTGGTGTCGTTGTCGGGGACTGAGCGATCACATTTTCCCCAGGTATGAACGACAAAGATCAAATCTAATTGTTGATGGTGAACAATAGTTGGACATACGAAGGTTGAATAATTCACCTGACGACTCCAATTTCAAAGGATCCAACAGATTGAAATTTCACAGTGACTCCACTCGTCAAAGGTCAGTTATTTCAAGAATTATTGTTGACTGATTTCAAGAAGGGTGCAAGAAAAAATGCTAGGCATTAGAGAACTTTTGAGGTCTAAAATGGGCATCCAAACAAAAAATGTACAACCAAAATAAACTTTATAAGAACCAGTAGGATTCAAGATGATGATATCAACCATGAGAGATGATTCACCATTTTTTGGGTGAAAAAGTAAAAAGATTAAAAAATAATAAAATAATAACACTACATTTTCAACTTATCTCCTTAAGGTTTTACTCAAATTTCGAGTGGGAGTACTGGTTGGATGCATAATTGAATTCCTCATCCAAGGAGTACTCATGTTTCATACTTTTGATGGACCCTACTACACGAAAAATGAGAAATACATGAAAAAGATTATTGCAATCACATTTTTTCATGTATTTCTCATTTTTCGTGTAGAGGGGTCCATCAAAAGTATGCAACATGGGTACTCCTTGGATGAGGAATCAAATTCTACGTCTAACGAGTGTTCCCACTCGAAATTTTAGTAAACACATAGGGAGATAAGTTGAAAATGCGAGTTGAAAAAGTAGCTTTTTTTCTTCCTTCTAAATTTGATGATGTAATCTAATATTATTTTATAATTTCCACTATTATTTTATAATTTCCTTAGGAGGCCCATTTTAGACCTCAAAATTCCCCTAATGTATGAACCTATGCACAGATCTCGTATTCCTGGATTTCCAAACCGCATGCCTTGTGTAGATTGGCGTACTTATCTGCCAAGGTTCAAAGATGAAGACGAAGAGGATGTTGCTCTACATCTGGTTAAATTTCATATTCATGCATGCAAGTTGAAGGTTCAATTTCATGAAGATGTTCATGGCTACTCTGGAAGGAAAGGAAAGGTTGTGGCATGAAAAATTACTAGCTGCTAGTTTATGTTCTTTATAACGTTTTCATACAGTATTCTTTGAAAATTTTAAGGAATCTTATCCATATTTATTGTTGGTTCAAAATTGATGTGGACATTTTGAGAGCTTCAATGAAAATTTAGAAAGCTTGTATGAGGATGATGAGTTCACGGATGAGGGAATTTTAGAGGTTCTTCATGAGAAGCCTTTCCATTACCAACAAGAAATGGTGGCTGACATATTGGATGAAAAGGAAACTAAGCAGGATTTAAATGATGATAGTCAAGTTTTATTTTCTGAAATTGATGAAAATTTGTAGCAGGCTTATAAGTATCGGGTTTTTGAAGAGCAAGCTAAGGTTTATGATGAAATGCATGAACAAGGATCTCTGAACATTCATCACTCATATGTCTTTCCAGCTCCTCCATTTTCTGAAGTGTTATTTCAAGAACATATTTGTGTAAATCAGAATTTTGAATTGGCATGTGTGGAAGTTTTAGGAGATGTAATTTGGCATAAAATAATTATCAAACATTGCAAGCAGATAATGAAGAGGAGAGCAACGAAAAAAGAAGAGGTTGTTTTAGAGCCTCTTGCACATGAAGATATTCCTCCAAGTTCATAAAATGAAGAGTTTGCTGAAGAAGAGCAGGTTTTCTTGGATCCTATGGATGTGCACATTTTTGTTGTTGATAATATAGCTGCCTCAAACACATATTTTCAAGAACACACTTCCATTTTTCCTGATTCAAGCGAAAAAACTTGATGAACATATTGTCTTCTTTCGTCCTAAAAAATATTTTGAATTGGAAAATGAAGGGCGTGCTTTTATTTCTATTGAATTTCAAGACATGGTAACATTCCAGATTATTGAAGACCCTTTTTCCAATTTGTTGCAGCCATCAAGGAAGATGAATATTCATGTATTTATGGATCACGAGCACACGTTCAGAGGACACTTCGAGTTTCCATTTTCAGAATTTTCCTTTATGTCTAGTGCAGCTGAATACAAGCATAAGTCAGGCAATCACTTACTTGATTGGCTACACTAGAGGGATCATTTCTCATGATTGTATGTATATATTTAGCAGATGGGCTGTTATCATCAGGATTTGAAGCCCGAAGTGAAGGCCCTAAGATCCTGATGGTTTGTTTCCATAAGTAAGTTCAGTCAGTAGTTAATTTTTATTCTATCATTTAAGTTTCAATTTTAATTTTTTACTATGTTGCCCAATGGATAGGATACTAGTTTGTGTGTTTGTCCTAGGAACCTCACTAGGAGGCCGCCATCCCCAATGGAGCAAATGTTAGGATCAATATTTTAGTGTGTGTCGAATCAGTGCTTAGAAACCATTTAGTTTGTAGTCTTAATAAGTCGAACTTACAAACTTTGTCATTGTCCTAAGTTCGAGTGTCATGTGTCCATAACATCATTATGTGTCCAGTCATTCGGTGATTTGGTTTGAGTTTGAAACATCATTGGATACCAAAGAGTCATTGTCATAAGTTCATCATGTGGAACATGTAAACTGTCACAAGGTCCTGAAAGTCAATGTCAAATTCAGTTACAATTTAAAGAATATGTTGCCTAGAGAAAGATGACCAATGGGAATACTACATATCTATTTCTTTCCTAATCCATCTATCTCTCCCTAAGACCTTTAAACCCACCCCTTATATTTTATTTTCCTATCTTTCAAATACCAATTCATAATACCCCATTCACCTATCCTTATCATTTCACCTCCCTAAATTTTTAATTCTTAGACTACCCATATATCCTAGTTTCCATCCCCTCTATCCCCTAATGGTCATTATTACAAATAACATTCACATGACTCAAACTTATTCCCACTACCCAATTTTCATATATGACCTACGTTTCAAATCATTATCCCAAACCATCATTTCTTTCAAAGGAGTTGGGGCGCATGAGTGACCTCACATAACCATAATAGAAAATTTCAAAACAAATCAAGATGTCACCATTCCATTTGCACCATTGTCTGCAAAATTGATTTCCAAAGATTGGTGGATGCTCGTGGTCAAAGAGAAGTTTAGTTCATAGCTTGACAGAGAGAATAATCAATTCACAACACCATGGTGATCACATAATTGTTCGTTGCGCAGAGGTGCTACCCAACCTACTCGCTACACAATGTTGTGCATACTCTGTTTTTTACACCATTTTGCAATGACTATTCTGACCACATGAAGGAAAATTATGGAAAAATGAGAGGGTTTTTTCTTAAGGACATGCCAAAGTACAATAAACTTTTCAAATTTTTTCACAGGTGTCACACATCAGGAGTTATGAATGCATCTTTAAATCTCATTTTTCGTAATTTCTAAATTTCATGTTTTGAGTCAATGTTTTGCAGAGAATTTTATGAGAGGATGGGGAAGTATTTGGAAAAAATGAGATATTTTTTTCTTCACAACAATATCATATACAATAACCTCCTTGATTTCTTACAAATATGTTATGGTTTGGGATATATACCCAAAACATAGGCCCACTGCAAAGTGTGTTATGCAAGTGCTGCACAGCTGCTACACAACCCTTGCCTACAAAGTTCCACATGTTTTCTAAAGCTGAAAAATGTCAAAGGTTAGAGGGGTAGATGTGTTACACATATGGAATCCACTTCAACTCATTTTCCATTGACAAAGTGTCATCTATGAGGAGAAAAGTGACTTGGCAGTGTGCTACCCAGCTGCTACGTAGCACTGTCAGTTCATTGGTAGATTTTCTGTTTTTTCTATTTCCTTGTTGTGATGGTCGAGGTTCCAAGAATTAGACAATTATTCACATTTTTGTTTCTTTAAGATAAAGATAAGTACCTTTATGTTTTCCTTTTATCATTTTAGAAAAAGGATGTAGACAATATTGATGTTTCTATTTTTCAGTTTGTGTTGATCCTCTCCATGTATCGAAGATACAATGTATTCAACTACTCATTAAACTATCATGTATTCCTTTATAATATGAAAAGATAAATGAAAAAAGGGGTTGGAGAATATTGATACCGGTTGTTAGTTATAGGTGTATTGGTTTTGTGATTTCAGCTAAATGAATGAAAGATTTAGATGCAATGAGTTTCTCAACATCTTTGCAGAGGATACTATGGTATGATATTTTGGATACATGTTCTCCCTGTGTTTCTCTTATGTTAAATTCTCTTAAAGTTTGGAGGAGGGTTGAGTATTTCTAGGATTCAAAGAAAGTTTTCTCTAGTTTTACTTTATCCTGATGTTTCAGTCGCAAATGAAGCATTTATACTCCTTATTTGTTATATGTTTCTTTTAAGATGTGTTTTTTTTAGATCAATTTCTTTCTCTATTTACTGTTGTACTACATAATTCTGATTTGTCCAATATTCATATCAAGAACATACCTGTGTAAAGACTGGGTTTATGCATGAAAACTATTGATGATCTTTGATCACCTACACCTACACCATATCTTAGAGATTTTTTTCATCTCCAGTTTAATATTTCAAAGAACCCTTTAGATCTGGTATTTTCTTAAGAAATTTGCACTTTAAAATTTTGTATCTTACTATTTTATCGAGTGAGGGAGCCCCCTAAGGTTGGAGAAGACCAGTCTCTCAACCCAAAGAGGTTTGTGGTTACCTTCGTGAGTCTATCCTCAGCCTAGGAGAATTCACAGAGTGCTAACAAGTGGAATATCATATACAGGTGGTCCTTGATGTGCAGTCGAGCTTAATGGGCCTGATTTGTTTGCAATCAATTTCCTTCTAGCTTCCTTATATGTATCCTTTTCTTTCACTAGATACAAATTTAGAGTTGGTTCTGTAGATTTTCTTACCCATGGGGTTGACTTCCTTATCTAACTGTCTTTTCCCCTATCCTTGTTCCTCCTCGCATAACTACTCCTACTTATGGATGGTCCTTGCGTGCTTCAGTAGATATCATTTTCATGTTCTAGCCTGTCTTCTCCTTCCACTTTTCAATCAACCGAGGAAAATCCTTAGTATCATTATCCAACTACCTGCAATACATACAAGTTGTGAAAGGATTGGGCCAATCCCATGTAATATGTCTTGGTTGTGTGCAATTATGGAAAATCAATGAACCCTTTCCTCCTCCAAATACTCCTCGTCCTCTACCTTGGAATCATGGTCCTCTTCGTTGCATTCTTTGGCCTCTACTTGGTTGGTTGTGGGCTCTTGTATGGTTGTAAGTCTACTCTCCTCCTTCTGTCCCCTCAGTATCTTGTACCCTATATGCATCATAAGTGCGCTCCCTCATCAGTTCCATTGTGTGACATATACGAATATCATGTCCTATTAACTTACAAAAATCGCAAAACAAAGTCTTGACTAAGCTTTAGTATTTCTACATCATAGGTCAGGTTGTCAATAAGTTACGCTATAATTTGAAAATCTCGCACCACAAGCCCCTACCTTGTGCAAAATGGTTTGTGGCCCCTATAGCCATATACTTTGTTAGAGTTAGACACTCATTTTTGTGGTGGCCTTCTTTTATACATATATTACACCATACCTCCTCATGTTTTTCCTTACTTTTGGCTAGATATTGTAATTGTAATTTCAATGCTTCCAGCTACGACTGAACCTAATCCATTACTGTGTTTTTTTTACTCCCTTTAGGGGATGCTTCTAAATTCATAGAAATTTATAATGCTTTGAACTATGACACAATCTTATGTTGAGTTAATGGGATGCATATGTGAGGAAACAATCGATGATGAATCATTCCTTGTGTTGCGCATCCAAAATATGAGATGTCAATTGGTCCATTAACTCCTTAAATATTTGGTTAAATTCCCATGCTGACTCATTAATACTTTGTTTTATTTCTTTGATCTCTTTAATACACTAAGAATTTTATTTTGGATTATGAAATTCCTTCACCAATGCTTTCTTGATGTCTACCAATGACCATATTTTCCTTGTCAAAGAAGTAGCCTTATATTTTGTATACCATGTAAGTGTGTGGTCTATGAAAGTGGTTTCCAATAGTGTAACTTTTTTTGGTTCATCCTGAACATGTTTAAAAATCCATATAGCCTCACAAACAACCAAATTTTGTTCAGGATCTTCTATCCCAGTACCATAAAAAATAAGCATTCTCAAGGTTGGATCAATACCCACCATTTTGTATTGTAGAGTACTGCCTAGTGATACTCCTCATGACTGAATTTTTTATTATTTGGATCCCTCATTTCCACTGCTTTGACTGTTTTCACTACTCTCTTTACTTCCTTCGCTTATTAATAAGGTATTTAACAAACTATCAAATGATTTTCCTTCTTGACTTGGAGACGTGTGTGGGGCCATGGGTTTAACAAAGATAATGGATTGAGTAGGGTCACTAGGATACCCTAGATCTTCCTGTCCTAAGATGTGTTGAAAATTTTCTTCCTTGTTCCTTCTCCCATCGTTACTTAGGCTACATGATCTTTCATTAACTCTTTTGCATGATATTTCATCGAGCAGGTGCTCTACATATATTTCTTGTTATTCTTTTTCTCTAAACTCCCATAATCCCAACCTTCATTATTGTGTTGCCTTCTTATAGACATGGGCTCCGAGGCAAGTCACTTTCTTATCCCGCCACTATGTCAAAATATCATCCCATTTCATAGCACTTTGCTCACCTCCTCCATCACACTTCCTTCCTGCACCAATGTGTGTACTCTTACTCTTGTCAAATTATCCGCACTTTTATCCCTATGATTCCTTCGTATCCTCAACTCATTCGATATTTACTTGTTCTTTACTATATCCCATGCCTTTGCTCCACTCAGACCATCCTCCGGTCAACGCCTAGTCTCCCCATTATGTGCAAGGAAAATTATTTTCTCATGTTGTTAGATTCTAGTGACATATTAACCCCTTTATCACATAACAACATTTTTATCCACATAAGGAACAATCTCATATATATTCATCGCAATCCCTTAGATATTTTTCTTGCAACTACACTGTATCACTGAGTACCCTCGATATAAAAATAAATAACATAACCCTCCAACACGCTATTCAACCAAAAATCAACTATGTGATAAACCTTGTTACTTATATAGTTCACCCTATGGATCAATTATGGAGTCAAACTATGTGGAACAATAAGATGCGAAGTCCTATGCTTTTCTACCAACCTTTGTAATGACTCAGCCAAAATGGTTAAGAACTTAGCCAAGAATATTCCATGAAATTATGTAAAAACATACCTTTATATCCATTTCTCGGGGCTAATATTATAATTTCTCATCTGCTAGACAACAAACTTGTGTTCTCTTGTCTCCACCAACTCTTGTATCTCTTCCTTAGTGAGGTTCCACATCCCCTTTAGCCATAAATTTCGGTCCCAACGTTGGAGCCATTCATTTGCGTGTAGGGGGCTAACCCATGGTTTGAGAGAATTGGCCAACAAAACCCCTTCAAACCCCAACCCTTTCAACAACGATTGCAACTAGGTGAAGTCTCACTCGAGGCATCGATGGGGAAATGTAGGAACCTAAAAAAATATTTAGTGATGAATGAGATGGGGAACTTAAGCTAGAATTACCCATATTCAACATATTATTATTTATTATGATTCAGAAAAAGAAATGAAGTATACCCTAATTATGCCCAGTGATCCCATCATGTATACATTTTAAAGTAGCAATATCACAAAAATGAGATAAACCATTACATATTATGCAAACAAATAGAATAAGCAAAAACTCAATCTTTTTATTATCAATCTGGATCTTCCATTACAATCGCATCTTTTGTGGCTCACCCGCCTAGAAAATAACTCAATATTACAACACAAAACTATATGTCTAGGTCTTCCTATATATGCCTCAAATGTATCAAGGTCTACCTATGGTAATTCAAATTATCTTCCACACAAGAGTTAAGGATGTTAAATTAGATTTAATTAGAGGAGAATCATTTAGAAATTGCATGAGTATTAAATAAATTTTAGTTGTTCCGGATGCGGATGGTTGCGCAGCCTGATGGGACGTCAGTCCCCGGACACATCCCAAGGAGGCTCGCATGGGGTGGCCATATGGCCCCCTGCGGCTCCATTAACCTCGCCATTAATCCGCCAGCTCTATTTGCATTTACTCTCCCTCGCCGGCACTCTCTTCTTCCCGTATTGCTCAGTTGGTTAACTATGGCCTTTGTCTCGGGCATTCCAGATTGTTCTTGCTCTGCTTGTCGCTCTCTGCATCTCTTGTGGAGCGCCTGCCCTGCTGCTTGTGCCGAGCCAAGCGCTCGCACACAGATGGGGCGACGCTGCTCTTTGTTAAGTTGTTTGGAAACTACACCTGGTTGTCATTTTTCCCAAAGTGCCTTCTGCTACTCCAATTCCTGTCTGCAGTCTCCTTTTGGCATTCACTGCGGGTCTCCTTCGGCCCCTTCCTGTTCTTCTTGTCTCAGGCAGTTTCAAACTATTGCACTCGCCATGCCAAGGCTCTGTCACCGAATGCGGTGCCACCAGGGTGCAAGTCATGGCCGGTCTGCACGCTCACATCCCTCCACCAGTTTAGACGCAGAGACCTCCTCTGAGGACGTTGAGTGGGGGAATTACCCAGACACCCGCAGCCACAGAGGTCGCGCTAGCCATCCTGGCATTTCACACGCAGCTCAGCCCTCCCCGCCTCCTTTTGCTGCTCCAACTAGATCTGTCTCCCCTGCCTCTCGTGCTTCTGACAGTCATGCTCTGCGTCAAACCTCTCAGAGGGCGGAATTCCGCTTTGAATGATCCTTCAACCAGCCCATTGTCACTGCCTTTGTTACTGTCACCCTGAGAGAAGAAACGCCTCTCTGTCTTCCTCCTATGCCTGGTCCTACCCCCCCTCCCCTTGGTCTTAATCCCGCCCTGGCTGCGAATTCCCTTGAACGACCGGTTGCGCCCCCAGATTCTGCACCTCCCGACCTGGGTAAGCAACCCATGCGGGTGGACGCGGGCATCACAAGCAAAGATGGCGAACAGAAAGAAGATGTTGAAGATCCGGAGGACGAGTACTGGTGTTGCATAGTGGAGGAGCCACCTTCTCCAGCTCACGTGCAGTAATTCCGGTCTGCATTGGTTCAACATGGTACATTCGTTCTACTGTTTTGGGAGATACACTGATTTTCTTTGGTTTTATACAGCAGCAACAGCTGCATGCTACTCTAGTCTTTTTTTGCTTTTTATGTTGTATGCAATGAACAATGCATTGGTTTCCCTCTCAAGGGCGGTGAAACTCCTCTTAAAAGAACTGGTTTCCCACTCAGGGTAGTTCGTCACTTTGTTAAAGCATGGACATCAAGCCCAGTCTTCAGGCTCTCATAGCTGAACTGAGGCAGTTTTGTAATAGTATGTTTTCATAAATAGAATTAGCATAATTTAGAAAAATAGAAATAAAAATTAGTTGGAGGGAAATATCAATTTCAATTTAGACTCGTTGTATTAGGGATTTTTAGTGGATGCTTACAAATAACATGGATGTGTCAAAACCTGGATGGAGTGTAAAATGGGAGTGATATGGAACCCCATATGTGGACATTGGTGGGAGATGGTACATGCTAGTGGGGAGATGTTAATAATTGTTGTGCATGTCTAGTAAATAAGGAAATGAGTTGGTAGAAGTAGGAAAAAGGAACTCATAATGGAAGTAGCTCATCCAAAGGATTATTTGAGAAATAAAGTCATGAAAATGATGGGTATAATTGCGATAATGGAAGATACAAGGTTGGGGTATATTGTTGTTCGTATTTTGCGAGGCAACAATGAACTTGTGTAAGAGAAGGGTGGATTGGGTGACTTAAAACACTGGACTTCAGCCCACTAATGGCTCCTTTTCTCTACACTCAATATTTGGGGTCAATATTAGGTTATTCCTGGTTAATTGTTCTACTCCAAAGGTTATATTTATTGTTTTGTTATATATTGGTTCCATATTATTATTTATGGTTCCTTTAAAAATTTTGGGTGGGAGAAGATCAATTTATTTCATGTGGTTATCACTTTTTTCGTTATTTATCATTATTTAATTAGTGGGGGGTGCTATCACTTTGCCTCCCCCATAAGGCTTATGATTGTTTTCCCTATTAAAAATAGTTGTATGATAACATTTGAATTGTGGAGGGTTTATGTTATTGAGTTTTCTTTCACCTATTCTCTTCCCCTTAGCCCTCAACCTTTAGCCAACAAATCTCTCAATTACTACCCCCCTCAAATTTGAGAATATCATATTGTATTTCAATCAATAGACATGGTTAAGCCTCATTTATGAATAAAACCATGAACATAGCAAGAGGAAATCCTAAGAAAAAATGAAAAAATTCTCTGAAAAAACCCAATTCTCAAAACCTTCACCAATATTCGACAAAGGCACAAAAACATGCCATCAAAGCTGAGAGACTCTTCCATTCTAAATTTCCTTCAAAATTAAAACATGATATTGCAAACATGGATCACTTTATCAAGTAGAAGAGGGCAAGTGTCTCGACACAACAAATTAAGGAGGAGTATAAGTGTTGTATTTTATACCTATGATTCTATAGAACTTGATATACTATGGTTTTTAGATCGGAATAAGATATATTGTCTTACCAAATCCTTAATAATCAAGTTGTGGAGGAAAAATGAATTTAGAATGAATCCATTCTCTGTAATTGGACCTCATAGATAAGAAATTTGAGACAACCTTTAAATATATGGTTCGTATCATCATAATAGTTTTGTATCTTCATGATAATGTCAAGGAGGAGATGGAAGAGGTTAGAGAGATTTTAAAATCAAAGGGATACTACCAACCCACTTATCATTAAGGAGGATCCTATGCCTAAATATCATGAGAAGAAATAGACACCACAACATCAACTATGTCAAGCCTATCAGGCTAACACATCTCTACCTTTTTTCCCTTTTATATTTATAATTATTATGTGTTTTATGATATCTAGTTATATTCTAGTTTCTGCTACTTACCACCTAAGAAATGCATGATACTTTTATGATAGGTAGTGATATTATTTGTTTGAAAAAAAAATGATGGCTTTAAATTTTGAATCTCTATGGCCTCATTTCCTTTATGGTAGGTCATGGGAGGCTATAGTTGTAACTATTTTTGTATGATAGTAGTATGACTATTTCTAGCTTATAAACAAACCCAAAGGAAAAAATGAATGTGTCCAAAGCTTCGGGAGAAGTTAATTTGTAATTGAGATGGGTCTATTCAAATGAACCTAAATTATGGTACACATGTAAGCAAGCAACATCTTTGATTTTCATGCATTGTAGCCATTGCTCCCCTCTCACACAAATTGTTTCACTCTTTGATTGATTTGTACCAAATAACAAAAACTATCCCAATACATAAAAAATCACCTTTGATTCCCTCTTAGTCCAACATTCCTCCTATCGCACATCCATTTATGATTAACTTGTTGAATTCTTTATTTTTTTGGTGCTAGACACAACTACCATCTACATACAAATGAATAAGAAACAAATGGAGTTTTTGAATGGATCCGTTATTAATTATTCATCTATTATCTAAAGGAAACACCATTATCTTTTAGCATCATAATCACTAGAAGAATTCAACCTTGATCCTTTTCCCTACTTTGGGGGTATGTTAGTATGTGTGTGTGTGTTATATGTTCATTTTTTTTAATAGTGTTATTGATGAATCAATAACTTTGTATGATTGTTTCAGGTACGACCTAGGATCAAATCACAATGTTTGACATTGTTGTTTTTTTGTAGCATTGGGAGGTATTACTGCATAGCTAAGGGGGTCTCCAAGTCAACCTAGAGAAATTAAGATAAAAGTTATTTTTGGAGTGATAAGTCGGCCCAACCAATAAAAGGGTGTATCCTTGTGTTATTTTACCCCATTTGACATGTATAAATATATGATGTGACATATCATTTTCTCCACCAAGCAAGAAAAATTCATCTTCTCTCTCTTCATAATCTTATCTCTTTGATAGCCACACATGTGAGAAGAAGAAGGCCAAGTTTGACTGAAGTTGACCAAGTTGTTTTATTGACCGACTTTTCGAGGGTGGTGAGAAGCTTGTACGGGTCGCAAGAAGGCCACATGAGTGGTAGGAAGGTTGTAGGGGCTGCAAGAAGGCCATAAGAGTCACAGGAGCAACAAAAAGGCTGCAGGATCTTATGGATGTCGGTTAAATAAGGCTTAAGAAGGGCTAAATTGGTTTACCTCAAAGAATAGTAGGTTTGCCAAGTTTGAATGGTATTTTGACTTCGATATTGGCACAAATTTGTAGACAAATATCTGATTTGTAAACCTTGATGAATAATAATTTCTCCTAAGAAAAGTTGCTACTTTTCTCCCAAGGTAAAATTATTGTCTCTATTGGGCATGGTTGTCTTTCTATGATCTTTATTATTTCCGTTGTGTTTATTGTTGATATTTTTTGAAGTGTAATTATTCAATGATAATAGTAGCATAAAATATGTTGGGAATCATTAGGAAGTAGTTATTTCGAAGAAAATCATATTCTACTGTACATCTTGTAGAATCTCAACATGGTGTAACAACCCCTCATTGATTTTCCATGTAATTAAAATAAGACAAAGGTCATTGGACATGTATTCCCAGTTGAATGTTGGGAAAAAACCTTTAGTGGGAATCACATGTGATTAATTTATGGCTATGGAAATTGGAAAAGGCATTGGAAAAGGAAAAGTGGCATAATTGGCATTTTATTTATGAAATAAAGGAAAATATGAGAAAAGGGATATGAAAGGTCACAAATTTGCATGAGGAGGAAATTGAAAAAAAATGAAGGAAAATGAATAAAATAGAGGCCTCAATAATAAAAAGGCTTATGAGGATCAGTTCAAAACCTTTTGTTAGTTTAGTCTTTGGCTCTCTCCTTCATTCTCTCATTCTCTCATACTCTTGAAGACTTAGAGCATTCTTGGAGCACTTTAGTATTCACTTGGATTTGGAGAAAGAAGGAAAAGGAAAGGAAGAAAGCGCAACGAAACAATTGGATCCAAAGCTAGAGTTGCATTGCTTTGCAAGCAACAAGTTGCATGTGTGTTTTCCTTGTTGATTTATGGATGCATGGTGTATGCATGTGATTATCTGGTTATGTGTTGTGATTGGCATGGAGGATTTCCTGGATTGAAAGTGGTTTTAGTGTTGCCTTTCCATTTATTGGATAACCATGGCGTTGTGGGTTTTTCCACTTGATTTTTTTTCTAATTGGTGCTCATGTTCCTTATGGTTGTTGGTTGGAACAAATGCCTTGGAAACACTGGAACAAGTTCGGTTGAGTTACTAGTCCTGGAGCCTAGGTTGGGGAAAACACTATGGAGCCCTTGGTGGTTTGAGTTATTAGTCCCCGGATCTAGGTTAGACAAATTCTCTGGATCCCTGGAAGGTTGTGGGTTGAGTTTCTAGTTCCTGGAGCCCTAGACAACTTGGATAGAGACCGACCTGGTTGGTGATATTGATGTCCAACCATAGAGGTTGAATCACTGTGGTTGAGGGTTGAGGTGGTTTGACCTATGGAAACCCTTGTTTGGTTTTGTCTTGGTTTATTCCATGAGATCCAATATTCATGCTTGGAATATGGTGTAGGGGGTGATTGGTTGAAAGAGAGATTTGGTTCAGCCCAATCCATGGTCGGGTGGTACGTGGATGTCCCTGACTTGGTTGGTATTTTCATATGTTAATAAAAGCTATTATTTTATTGTGATTCATGTATATTTGTAGTGATTGTATTGGCTGTTTATTTTATGGTTATATGTTGGTTACATTATGTGTATCATATGTGGATCTTTTCATGAATTGTTTAGTTATTGATTGGTTGATGAATGTATGGAATAATAAGTATTGTTGTGGCTATGAGGAGAAGGAATATGACGTTATTGATTATTCTCTGGTGAGCTTATTGAATTAATGAACATATATGTATTTATAATCTATAGGTACTATATACACAAAGTGTTTGTATAAATGAGTAATTTGGATCTCCAACTTCTCGGGGTCATAACTTTGGCATGCAATCTCTGTTTGACTATCATAATACCTTGTTTTGAATATATCCATAAGGAGACCAAGAAAAAATATATGAAACAAATTTTGACACTTTCACAATCTCTTTGTTTTCCCTAAAAATGTCGTTTAGGCCCTCAAAACGACTTTGGAAGTTTAGAACCTGAAAGTTTTCCAAAAATTGAAAGTTCTGCAATAGCCCTGGAGAAAATTCCATGTAATAAAATTAATAATAGAAGTCTGCCCTTTGATGAGAAGTCCACCCCTTTCATACAATAATGAGATCCTTACTTGTACTGTTGAGCATACATATTATATCTTAGACAGATCCTTACTTGTACTGTTGAGCATATATATTATATCTTATATAGATCCTTACTTGTACTGTTGAGCATACATATTATATCTTATACAGATACTTACTTGTATTGTTGAGCATACATATTATATCTTATACATCTTATACTTAACTCATTCTTGTAACCACTTTAACACAACCCTGTTCTTGCACTTAACACAACCATATTTCCGTACTTAACACAGTCCTCCTTCTTCGCACTTGAACACAATCCTAATTCTGCACTTCACACAGTCCCTTCTTTGCACTTGAATGCAGTCCTTACTTCACACTTTTGCATATATGTATGATTTTATTAACCTCATACTTGACCTCGTAGTTTTGCCTCATAATTTTCTGAAGTTTTGTCTCCAAATGAGCCGCAGACATGCCCTTATATATATTGGACAAATCCCATTTTGCGCTGACATGAAGGCCTACTTCTGAGCTGACTTGAGCAGGGGTATGGAATCTGACTTGTTCATTGTACATAAGTCGACTTGAGGAGGTACTTCAATGTTGATCTCATTATGAGCCATGACTTCAAGGTTTATGTGACAAGGTCTTGAGGCAGACTAGTTTGACTTAACTCTTCATATACATGACTCTTAATTAATACATTTTTGACAAGATGAAAAATACCTAAAATACATCAAGAAGAAGTCTTTTGACCTATAATAAAACCTTTCTCATGAAACCCATGAAGAAAGCATACCAAAAATACATTTTATTATCTTTGTATTCTTCATTACATAAATCCATAATTACATAGTCAATATGAAGACCGAACCTAGTTACACTTTCCAACATACTCAAACATGTGGTCTAGACACATGTGGACTTCCAACATGATTCTAGAAGGTCCAAAACCTTGTCACAAATTTAGGGTTGAGGAATTCAAAACTCTAACCAGGGTTATGTTAAATATCGAGCCATTAAGAGGAGAAAGGGTTCCATTCTTTAACATTGTATCTTGTTCCATAGCTAAGAAACATATCGAAAAATGGTATTTTGTAAGTGTAATAGAGGAGGAATAAGATTCTATACTAGTTATTTAAACCACAATTTCTAAAGGTAACTCCATAGTGATTTCCCATTCATTTGTATGTGCATTTTAAACTAAAGCAAATAGAGCAGAGAATATGCTTCACCTTCTAGCTTGGATTTTTCCTGCATTGAGTTTCTCTAGATAAATTTTATGTTTATTTGTATGGATGTTATATAATTTTCCATATTCTTTCATTTTAATATTTCAACTATTTCATAAAATTTAAGCAAAGCTACTAGTTAATTAATCTGGGATCTAAAGAAAAATTTGCAGAACTTAAGATTTTAGAAAGTTATAAGATATGTTGTGGTGAACTATTTTATTGGAATATGCACAACATTTTACATATCATATTGGTATTAGATTAATTTATTTGGTGTATTAGTGGGAAATTGTAGGATCCAAGAATTGGCTTAAGAAAAAAGTCACATAATCCTAGCCATGGCAGACAAGTTTGTTCACAAAAAACCCTCAAGATCCAATAGAAGATAGGTTTATGATGTTAGAAGAGTAAGTCACTAACATCTTCCACAATCTGCCCCACCTCATCGTGGCTCTATAAATAAATCTTAGATTATTTATGTAGGCTACAAACTCTAATTCAAAGATCGGATTAGAGAGGAAACTGGGGGAAAATGAATACCTACAAAAGGAGTCACAAAAAGAGCCTAAGAAAGTGCAACCTAGTTATAACATCATTATCCCTTCATAGTCCCTATTTAAAATGGAATAAAAAATGGATATTAAGCCATACCAAGATCATATCAATGTAATAAAGCTAAATCATTGGTTGCAATAGTTAGAGGTCTATTTCAAAATATTTCACTTGTCAATTTGAAATTAAAGGCCATGAATTAACTTAGTGGGAAAGTCACATGTAGACACTTAGGCTAGAGGTTGATCCACCAATAATTAAGTGGGAGGATTTCAAAATCGTCATTATTTTTTATTTCTACCCTATTGGGTATGTAGAGGACCTATGGATCCATTGGCACTAGTTCAGGCAAAGACAAAGGTAGATTGTGCAATAGTACACCACTGAATTTAAGAATATGGATACTAGACTGTATATCTCTCCCAACAAACTAGATATACTCTTGAAGTATTGAGGATATACACATTCATTTGCAGAAGCAAAAGATGCTCTTCAAGCCTAATATAATGATAAGGCCTACATGCAAGCATTGTATCTGGAAAATATAAGCCACAATAAAGGACATCCATGTGGTTATAAACAAAAATAACCTCAAGATTCCTCCAAGGAGGGAAAAAGAAGTGGAAATAAAAATATAAGAGGATCATAATCACTACACGTTAGTACACGGATATAAGTACTCACTATAACAATTGCATTTTTAATGGTCTCACTGAACAAAATTATTGGAAACTACATTCATATTTGAACCCTAAGAATTGTAAGAAGGATGTTGAAAAGAAGAACCTTCTAGCCATGGATTCAAGCAATTAGGTAGAGAGTAGCTTAGGCGTGGATGAGAATATTCTCCACACTTTAGTGCAAAAGAAGGTGAATTGACAACTTTTTAGAGCCCATCCAATACGTTTCTGAGTACCCTTTTTCCATTTTCGTATCACCATATCCCCTATTTTCCCACATCAATGCATTTTTTTTATCAAGGTGTATTTATCTTCCAGTTATGTCATTTTAATTATGGAATTATTATGCATTTAGGAAGGAATTTACCTTTTTATGTTAACTTGTGAAAATCCATGAGAGTTTTCTGGTATGCTTAATTAGGTGCTCTTAAAGCAACGGTAAAGAATAATTGTTGCAATATCATATTGTGTTGTTGCAACACTTTAATGTTGTAGCAACACCCTAGGTACCTCGATGCAACAACTATCACTATTGCGACATAACTAAAATGAAGTTGCTACAATTCTATGCTTCTTCAATACAACTAAAGAGAGCGTGCTACAACTCTAGTTACTGAAATGAAAGTAAAGAGCAAGTGTTGGAACTCTCGTTGTTGCAACACGACTACAACGAAAGAGATACAACTCTAGTTGTTGCAACATGGATAGGGTGCAATGTTACAACACATCGCTACAACACAACATATCATAGTTTTGTATCTTTGTTGCTACAATATGCTAACAAAACCATTGCTAGAACACACCTAAGCCTAATGTTGCAACATGCTAACTATTAATTGTTGCTACTCGGAGACAAATAGCACAACACACCTCTAGCAGGCCTTTAGTCACACAGTCATCAACAGATTACAGGTTGACCATTTGATCACCTAAAGAAGAAAATGACTTGAGGTATTTGGATGCTAACCAAGAAAACCAAATTGCAACAAAAGATCAACCAACTGACACCTGCCATAATGACTGAATGAGTCAACATTTCTATGATCCTTTCTACTTTTTGGTGAATTGTTGTAGTTCAAAAATAATATTATGAGAATATGAATATTCTCATGGTTTTCCTTTGATGTCTTAATCAAATTAAGACTACAACAACATGTATAAAACACCCTACTGTACTCCAGTTAGAGAGGGGGTTGGGTGGGGGGGGGACGAAAGAATTTTAATTTTTCTTTCTAAATTTTTATTAATACTAAGATCTTGGTTCTATTCCATTTCTTTTATGTTCTATGTAAATTACTTCTATAAAAAAAAATTCACACCTAAGGAGGTAGGGTCCCCTTCTTGGTTACGTATTTGCTGTAACTATATAGATTAGTTTCTAGTTTTATTTATATTTATATAAATTATTTCCTTTATACCACTACAACTCTCTACTCTAATATTTTATTTGGTTTTTGTATGTTGCTGCAACTCATGAACTTTATAAATTAATATGTTCTTGTATGTTGTTGCAATTCAATAATTAGATAAATAACTTTGTTTCTCTATGGTGTTTATTGATCTATCAATTAATTATGTTTCTTTAAATTGCTAGAACTCATTATTTTGAATAGGAAACTTTGTTCTTTGAGGATTACATTTCACTGCTCTATTTTCTAGATCTACAATGTTGCCTTCATTATATTTTGGTTGATTGGATTATGTATATTGTAGTTTATCAACATTCTACCATTACATATGCATCTTTTTTCTAGGTATCAAGATCACCATCACAAGTTGAAATGAAATATTACTCAAGCATTAGTTCTCACATTTTCAAACATACAGAATCATTTCAAAGTGGAGGTAGATGCAAGTGGGTATGGTGTTAATTTTTGAAAATAGGGTCAAATTCCACCTTGGACAACTTAGATGATAGATATGATGATTTCATTGAGTTCCTCTTTTCTAGAGGACCAAAATCGACCTAAAAATCACCTCATTTGGATAAGCAGAAGTTGATTTTTGAATTTATGTACCCACTCATGTATATTGGATTAGGTTGGCCCAATGCACATGTACCAATGGACAGGTCAGCTTCAACACCAAGTGGACCCTCATGGAATATTATAAATAGAAGAGACATCAATCTCATTTGGACACACTCATCACATAATATTTTCTTCTCTTCTATTTTCTTGGCTCGCACAGGTCTCACGGAGGAATTTCACATAAGGGTCCGAAACTATAGGTTTGAGGCTCGCAAACGTCTAGGGTTTATGTTTCTCGGTCACACGCACGTCACTAGTAATTTTCTTCCCCAGTCGCACACATAGAGTGTTCCTTAGTTTTACTGGGAAGTCAAAGTCGCATGCACAATAGCCTGAACGGTGCAACCGGGGGTTTGAGGCAGATCTGGAGGGTTTTGTCCCCATTCACACGCAACAAAGTGTTCCTTAGTGCAACAGGGTAGGAAGAGTCACATCCACAATCCCTTAAGGGTGCAACTAGGGGTTTGAAGTAGATATGGGTCACTTTACCCTCAGTCGCACACATATAGTGGTCCTGGGAGCGACCAACCGCTCACATACAGTGTCTCAGGGAGCGAACATGAAGTTTCAGTCGCTCGCAACATATCTTGATGAGTACTACCAGGGTTATGAGCTAGGGTTTGATAGTTGACTACATTTTTCTGATGGATGGATGGTTTCTCTCTACTATACAATAATTATGAAAGTTTTCTTCTGTTTTCTATTTGGTAAATCTCTGTTGGAAGTTTATGGATTGGGGTCATTGTAATCTCTACTGAATTTTTATGAAGATCTAATGAGAATAATATTTTAAATGGTCTTCCCCATAGTGGCCTTTTCCCTGGTCTTTGACCAATCTGATGTCTCTTATGGTTGTGTTATTGTATCCTTTGTCATTTCTTATATTTATTTATCTTGAGTTACTGCTTATTATTGGAAACATTGTTAATAATTGGATGCATTTCTTAATGAAGAATTGATTTGGGCTGAATTAATTGAAACACCATAGAAAAATCTAAAAAATTAACATGGTATCAAAGCTAAGGTGAAGGACAAGCCCAAAAGCAGACAAGCATCGAAGCCATCTTCTTTAGAAAGTTGAAGGAGCTTTTCTAGTCAAAGTCAAGATGTCTTCCTCCGCCTTCAAGGAGCATGAAAAGTTGGGTGATGCATCAAACTTTGTTGCATGGAAAGTCAGGTTGGAGATCACAACTGACAACAACGATGTGTTGGAGTAAATTCAAGGAAGGATGCCCGAGCCTCCCGAAAATGCTTACGCTTCCCTCAAAAATAGGTACAATAAAGGTGATTCCAAAGCAAAGCAAATTATAGTTGATGGTTTACAAGATCATTTACTTACATATGTTGGAGATCTAAGGAAGTATAAAGACATATATGACAAGATAGTTGTCATGTATGAATTCAACAATTTGAATGAGATCGTCACCTTGAAAGATCAACTCAAATAAACCAAGATGAACAAAGGAGAAGTTGTACAATCCTACATTATGAGGATATCTCACCTTAGAGATCAATTACAAAGAGTGGGGAAAATGTTCCTGACAAGGAACTAGTAGTTGTGACTCTTAGAGGAAAACCTTCATTACTACAATAAACAACAACAATGTCCTCCTGTCATTTGATGAAATTGTTGGAAAGCTTACTCAAGAAGAATTAAGGATGATAGCAAGAGGAAGAGTTCAAAAGCATGAAAAAAAAAAGAGGCCCATCAAGAAAGCCTCCTTCTCAAAATGCAAAAGGAAGGAATGATGTATATTTATCTCATATTGAATGTTATAATTGTCACAAGAAAAAGGATTAACCTCGAGATTGTCCTGAGAAGAGAAAAAGGTCACGCTACAACACTAGAAGAAACAATAATCAAAGAAGAAAAGACGATGCAAGACATAATCACGATAGAAGATATGAAAGTAGAAGAAGAGATACCTCAACCGACCGTGAAGAAGATCATCCTCCTCAAAAGAAGAAAAGAGCTCCCATGTATGAAAATAATGTTGTAAATAAATATGAATACATTCTTATTTGTGCCCTTACTAGTTCTTCTCCACCAGATTCATGGGATAGTTGGTTGGTTGATAGTGGGGCCACTCATCATTTCTCTGGATATAAGGAAGTCCTCTCTAATCTAGTAGAGAGGGAGACTAAGTTGAATATTATTCTTAGAGACAACTCCACTCATCCTGTGAAAGGTTTTGGGTCCGTCACATTTCGTTTGATACTACATGATGTTATGAATGTGCCAGGATTGATGAAGAATCTGGTATCTATATCCACATTGGAAGATAAAGGGATGAGGGTTTCCTTCATCAATGGAAAATTTCTAACTTGGTCTGTTGGTTCACCTACTATGAGAGATGCATTCACGTTACGATCAATATTTTAAGGACTCTATAAAGTCAATGGAATACCACTTCTAGCATTGGTTCATAATACCAATCACCTGAGCGAGTTGTGGCACTGCAGATTGGTTCATCTACATTATGATGTTATTTGAAAATTGAAGAAATTGGTCTCAAGTATTCCTGATGTTCAATCCCATCATGATGGAGTATGTCCCGAATGTACAAGTGGAAAGAAAACAAGGGGAACATTCCCCTCTATTTAAAACTAGACATATGACATCCTCCATCTCATTCATTCTGATATATGTGTTCTGATGCCTGTGCATTCTATTGGTGGTCATCTCTACCACATCACCTTCATTGATGACTTCTTAAGAAATACATGGATATATTACTTAAAGCACAAGGATGAAGCCTTTGAAATGTTCAAGGAATTCAAAGACTTGATAAAAACTCTAACATGGAAGAGAATCAAAATATTCAGGTCCAACAATGGAGGGCAATATATGTCAAACGAGTTCATAGCACTTTTCAAGAAAGAAGGGATCAATAAGGAAACAATTGTGCCATATACACCAGAACATAATGGATTAGTAGAAAGGAAGAATAGGTCTATATTAAAAGCTTCCAATTCCATGCTCCATGATTAAAAGATGCCAAAGTTCCTTTGGGGAGAAGCCACACATGTTGTTGTATATGTTCAAAACAGGTCACCTCATCAAGCATTGGAAAATAAGACTCCGGAAGAAGTATTCACAGGTGTCAAACTTGATATTAGCCATCTTCATATATTTGGATGCTCCATATATTTTCATGTGCCGAAGGAAAAAAGGAACAAGTTGGAAGCTACAGGAAGGAAATGTACGTTTGTGGGTTATTGTGAAAATTATAAAGCATATAGAATATATATTCCTGATCAAAGGAAGGTCGAAATTAGAAGGGACGTAACATTCGATGAAGATGCAGCTCTTGGAAAATAAAGACACCTTCCTCCGCCTCCTCCTCCTAAGAAGGAGAATGATGATAGGGATATTCTATATGTTCCTTTCATGACTGAATCCAAGATTGATATTGTTGATGATCCCATAGATCATCCTCCAAGTGATCCTCCTACTAGGAAGAGACCCCTTTGGCTTCGCGACACTCTACAAGATGTTGGAAGACAAGTTCACGTTTGAAGGTCATTCAAAGAAAGGAAGCAACCAAGCAGCCATGAAAACTGATTCAAGCTGAAACTTACACATTCGAATAACTCGTAAAAGACAAAGTTTGGAAGGATGCTATGGCCAAGGAAAATGAATCGATTGTGAAAAGCAATGTATGTGATGTTGTTCCGAGAGCAAAGGGAAAATATGTGGTGACTTCAAAGTGGCTATTCAAGATCAAGCATGGGGTTCATGGTAGCATCGAGAAATATAAGGCAAAGTTTTTAGCTCAAGGATTCTCACAGAAAGAAGGAGAAGACTATGATGATATATTTTCACTGGTGGCTCGATACACCACCATCCATTCGATAGTAACCCTTGCCACAATTCAAGGATGGAATCTTCATCAGATGGACATAAAGACCCCATTCCTCCATGACATGTTACATGAAGAAGTGTATGTTGAACAACCACATAGATTTGAAATAGAGGATCGAAGAAAACATGTTTGTAGGTTGAAGAAGGCATTGTATGGTTTGAAGAAAGCTCCTCGAGCTTGTTATGCTCACATTAACAGTTATTTAATGAAGTTGGGATTCACTATAAGCAATGTTGACCCCAACCTCTACTTCAAGGTATTCCAAGGTATGTTGTTGATTTTGGTTTTATATGTTGACGATATATTCTTAACCGGTAGTGAACCTCTAATGATCTAGTGTAAGAGGGAGCTAGCCTCTGAATTCGAGATGAATGACCTTGCACTCATGCACTACTTTCTAGGCCTTCAGGTGTGGCAAAGGCCTGGTGAGATTTTTATTTCACAAGGAAAATATGTTGTGAAGTTGCTGGAAAGATTTGGAATGACAGAATGCAAATCCATGGCTACACTAATGGAAATGAACTTCAAGAAGTTATGTGGAGAAGTTGCAAGACTCGATTTGGAAAATCCATATGAGTATAGAAAATTGATTGGGGCTATGATGTTTCTTTTGAACACCTATCCAGACATATGCTATGCAGTGAAAACATTGAATCAATTCATGACCGAGCCCCTCCATGCACATTGAATCATTGCCAAACACATATTGAGATATTTGCATGGGTCGAACACACTTAGATGAGATATTATGTCGGAGATGTTTGACTTCATGGATACACCTATGATGACTGGGAAGGAAATGTTATTGATAGAAAGAGTACATATGGACGTTGTTTTACTCTTGGATCTACCATAATATCCTGGATGAGTAGGAAACAAAAGTTTGTAGCATTGAGCACCAATGAAGTAGAGTATATTTTGGGTAGCATGGCTAGCTACGAAGATGTTTGGTTAAGGAATATCTTTGGATAGCTATTTGAGCAGGTTCTAGACATTACAGTGATATACTACGAAAACAAGAGTGGGTCTGTATGGAAAATAATATTGTATTTCATTATAAGTCCAAGCATATAAAGATTTTATATCACTTCATTCGTGACCTAGTGCAAAGAGGAGTCGTTAGACTCCATCGCATATCGAAAGACAAACATATTACAGAACATTCTCATTAAAGATTTACGAAAGGGAAGTTCTTGGTCTTCATAGAGCAGCTTGGACTGATGGATGTGACCCCTCCTGATAAGGGGAAGCGCTAATAGAGGACACTGAGCCAACTCTACCCACCCTGTTTGAGCTCCCAAGGTATGAAATTGAGATAGAGTGCTCCTAGGGTTGAGGGATATTTGGACCATATGTATCGCCCTATCTATTACCCATAAGGTTGGAGATTTTTCTTCCATATCTTCATAGGGTTGGAGATGTTACTCCCCTATTTGGTCTATGGAGAGTATTCTCCAGTTGGCATCATACCAACAAGTTAAGCTTGTTGGGAATACCACTCCCCGTTTGGCCAACGGGTTGAGAGTGTACTTGGGGTGTACAACCCAAGTCAATTATGATGCAGGTGTTATACCTCATGACTCTTGAGGGTCATTGATGGGAAGATCAGTAGGCAATAGTATTTCAGGTTGAGAATGAGCTCCCTGCTGTGCTTTTGGGGTTGAATATGTGCTCCCCTACATGACTAGATATCCTATTGATCGACATGGATGGAAGCTAATGCTCCCCGATTCTTCTTCTTTTAGATTCGAGAATGTTTTAGCAGCTAGAGTTGAGCCGATATGGTCAAAGCATGATGAAAACTTTTCAGGATGATTTGATGATCAACAAACAAATATTGGCAGGTGGAATTCTTCCTAGTTGAGAGGGAGTGTTAATTTTTGCAAATAGGGTCAAATTCCACCTTGGACAACTCAGATGAAAAGTATGACGATTGCATTGAATTCCTCTTTTAGAGAGTGTTAGCACAGTTCTTTTCCAAGTCATGAGTCCATTTAAAATTTTTTGTTTTTATGATTAGACTTTGAAAATTTCAAAAAAAAAATGGTCACTACTGGAAATTCCAAGTAAGAAGCTTGTTTATCCACGTAGGGTGGTATTTTTTGTGCACCGGGTTAGGGAGCTCTCACTCAGGAGTAGCTCAAGAGTTTGCAAACTCTTTTAATGGAAAAGAAGCCACATTTATGGTCTTACATTTTAGGTTTCAGAAGACTCCATTGTTGAAGAATTTAAACTTCCACGGGAAGGAGAGAGGCGGTTTAAAGGTTAGGTTATCACAGGAGGAGACCTCAATAGTTTCCTCAAGGGTGCACACAGAGATCCAAATTGGGCCAAGGGAATTCCAAGTAGTTATCTTAAAAATTATTGGGTAGAAGATGTTAAACATATCAAGATATACCTCACTTGTGAAAGGAGGTATAAAGTTGTGTTTCTTTATCATATGAAGTTTCTTTTTCATGTTGCAGGTATGAAGACATTAAATCTGTCATACTTCTTGCTGAAGAGTCTGAAAAATATGCCAGCAAGGGTCCAAATTCACACTGTTGTTTTAGAATATAGCTTGTATCATCAAGCTCTCATCAAGGTTCTAGTTGAAGAAGAGTTAAGGAAGAGAAATCAAACCTAGGATCACTTTTTGTTTTACAGGGCAGGCCAACCTGCACCTATAGCTCCAGTTTCACAACCACACCCTCAACATGCAAAAAGAACTAAGAGTAAGGCCAAGAAGGAAAACATCTATAAGGCCAAGAGAAAGAAAGAAAAGGTTTCTGCAGACAAGGCTGAGAGAAAGTTGGAAAAAGGAGAGAGATCCTCATCAAGTAAACCCAAATCTATGAAAATGGTGCCCCATGTTCCTCCTTTTCCTAATGTCTACACCAAAGCCCAAAGAGGAAGATCTGCAACTGCAAAGAAATCTAAAGCACAGATGTTACCAGAAATTTCGGAAGCATATATTCAGCAAAAGATGCAAAAAGAGCATCAGCCTACAAAATCTGATGAATAACTCCTCAAGGATGATATCAACAGTAAGAAGAAGAAATAAGAAGCCAAACCTATTGCTGGCACCAGAAAGAGGCATACCAGAGACAACAACAAGTTTAGGCTTAAGTCCAAGGCTCTACACAATCTAAGCTTAATGATAGAGGTCATTAATATAGAAGGTAAATCTAAAGGGTCAAACATAGAAAAATCCATGAAGAAAAAAAAACAAAACCCCTTCAGAGCAGCACTCAGAGCCCTCAAAGAGAAGAAAGATACAAAAGGGTTCTAAGGAGGAGAAAACCAATATCAAGGAAGCAGCCACAAGAACAACCAGATCCAAATCAGTTGCTGACAGAAGGACAGACTTGGATAAGCTTGTTGAAGTTGTAGCCCACATTGAAGGAAGGTGAATTTTTTATTTGATACAAATACATTTTTGCTTATTAATCACAATTTTGAACAACAACTTAGATGTCAAAGTATATAAGTCTACATAGGATTTTCAGCATTTTCTGTGTATTTTTGAAAAAAAAAACAGAGTGCTACTGGAAATTCCGGTAGCATTCTAGTTTTTGAGTAGTTATTGGTTTTTATCGGAATTTCCGGTAGCGCCTTCTTTAACTGAGTTTTGACACCTGTCAGCAAAATCTTCCGAGCTAGTTAAGGAAGGATAAGAACCCATAACCAAAAGGATATAACAAGTGATGGTGAAAGGTGGTTATGAGGTTGTTGGACGTCTTATTAAATGGACATACATGGTTATTTAAAGATCAAAGACACAAGGAGACAAATCAACATAAAAAGGGGCAGCATGACAACACACTCAACATTTCAGCCCATATTTCTTCTACATCTGTCCTTTCAGTTAGATTTCGATGGGATATGGCTGTAATGTCTTTTAGCACCTATGTAATGTTAGGAGTAATGTTTCCTTATTTTTAGAAGAGATGGATTTGGTGCCTCTCTTGCTATATATACAATTTGTAAATACCATTTCCAGGTTGGATGTTGGTCTACCTGAAGACTGAATATAATAAAAAGCCTTTTTACTTCATGTTGGAGGATTTTGTGACTCAAGGACCATCTAATGTATGGTGTGTCTTCTTTCTTTGTTAATTTCTTCTAAAATATGAATTGCAACAACTAGTAAGGTGTGAGTGAGAAACTGTTAAAGGATTTAACAGTAAATTATCTACTTTCAGTTTTCTGCAAATTATATGTGTGTTATAAAACATGTCAGTGAAGATTTCATAAAGGATTTGTGGAATACTTTATACATGCAAGATATTTTTTGAATGTTGTTTACTTTTCATAAATAGAGTTTGTTTAAAGAGGCATCATCATAGCTATGTGACTGATTTAGGATAGGAATATTTCCTAGAATAGGTACCAACTATCCATCTTCTTCCATTTGTTACACTCTTCTCCCTATACTACCAATTTACCCATACAATTTATACTTGCCACAACTTGCCAAATGCATGAAAGTTTTAGAGAATATAAAAATCATTTCAAAATCTTTGAGAAGCCGTCCCACCACTCAAAAAACCCTTTAAAAGTTGAAATGAACTATGATGTGTAAGGCTTACTCCTTTTGCAGTCAAGGAGTGACTCCTTGCGCTAACAAAGAGGACCAAAATTGACCTAAAGATCACCTCATTTGGACAAGAAAAAGTTGGTTTTTTTAATTTATATACCCACTCATGTATATTGGATTAGGTCAGCCCTATGAAAATGTGCCAATGGACAAGTCAAACTCAACACCAAGTGGACCCTCATGGAAGCCTATAAATAGAAGAGACGTCAAGCTCATTTGGACACACTCATCACACAATCTCTTCTTCTCTTCTATTGTCTTGGCTCACACAAGTTTGATGGAGGAAGTTCGCAGAAGGGTCTGAAACTACAGGTCCGAGGCTCGCACGTGTCTAGGGTTTTTGTTTCTCGGTCGCACGCACATCACTGGGGATTTTCGTCCCTAGTCGCATGCATGGAGTGTTCCTTAGTGCGACTGAGAAGTCAAAGTCACACACACAGTATCCTAAAGGGTGCAATCAAGGTTTTGAGGTAGATCTAGAGGGTTTCGTTCCCAGTCACATGCACAATCCCTTAAGGGTGCGACCAAGGGTTTGAAGCAAATTTGGGCCAGTTTACCCTCATTCTCATGTAGAAAATGGTCCTCGGAGCAATTAGCCGCTCACATACATTGTCTCAGGGAGTGATTGGGAAGTTACAGTCGCTCACAACATATCTTGATGAGTGCGACCAGGGTTCTAAGCTAGGGTTTTATAGTTGACCGTAGTTGACTATAGTTGTCTGATGGATGGATGGTTTCTCTTTGTTGTACAATAATTCTGAAAGTTTGCTTCTGTTTTGTATTGGGTAAATATCTGCTGGAAGTTTATGTATTGGGCTCATTGTACTATGTTGAAACTTTTTCTTACGATCTAATAAGAAGAATATTTTAAAGGGTTTTCCCAATAGTGGGTTTTTCCCTAGTCTTTGACCTATTTGGTGTCTCTTATGGTTGTGCTATTGTCTCCTTTGTCATTGCTTATATTGTTCTATCTTCAGTTACTGCTTATGATTGGAAATATTGTTAATAATTGGATGCATTGTTTAATGAAGAATTGATTTGGGCTGAAGTAATTGAAATAACATATATAGAACAATATGAAAAATTAACATATGGCACAAGAGAAGTCTCGATGCAAGGAAGTAAGTTGTTATGCTATCATTCGTAATTGTTTCATGGGGGAGTATTAAAATACCCTACCTATTATGAGGAAATCTATGCTCTGGTGCAAGATATTAAGATCATGAGGCAATATTTAATGGGAAAAGAGACCATTATCCACACAAATCACTGGCCACTGCAACATTTGTAGGCCCAAAGTAATCTTTAACAAACCAAATATTGCAAATGACGACGTTATTACAACAATTTTATCAATCATCAAATATAAGAAGGGAAATACTAATAGGTTGGTATACATGCTATCAAGCTCATAGACATCTAAGATTACAACTTTGGGAACTCTTAAATGCACATGGAGCCTTTTACACACGATGCATACAAAGAGGTTTTCATAGAATATGATAACTTCGAGGAGATGATTCAACAACTATAGTGTCAAGTTCACATAGAAGAAGGTGACAATAAGGCTGGCTAGCATCTCTAGAGTGAATTACTCTACAAGCTAGATAAGAAATGTGTTAAAAAAGGTGGAAGATTGAGCTTATTAGAAAGGCTCATGTTTCAAAGGTTTCATGACATTTTGGTGCTAGAAAGATGGTTGCTAACTTATAAAGGTATGCGTATTAGACCTTAATGCAATAATATGTAGCAGGATATATTAGAGGATGCATACTTTGTTGTACTAGCAAGCCCAGTAATAGAAAGTAAGGTCTATACCATCCCTTACATGTACCCACGACCTTGGTAAACAATTTCAATAGAATTTTTATGTAGTTTACCAACAAATTGGAAGGGATATGACTATTTATTTGTGGTAGTTGACAGGTTTAACAAGATGTGAATTCTTTATTCCCTACTAAAATACCAACCAAGAACAAGAAGAAACATGTCATGTTATTTGAATATGTTTGGGTGCACTTTAGGAAACCAATGAGCAGCGTCTTGGGTAGGGATACCATATTTCTCGGTGCCTTTTGGACTAATTTTTCAGAGAAGATGGACACCATGTTGAAGAGATATGTAACATTCCATCAATAGATAAATATTAAGAGAAAAGTAGTTAATACGAATTTCATGTAGCTTTTGAGGGGTTTAATTCAAAAGAATCTGAAGGCCTAGGATTAAAATATAATCTATATTCAACACTCTTATAGTAGAGCATTCTACATTTCTATTGGTAAGTCCCCTTTTGAAACTTGTTTTAGGTATTTTTCACCTTCACCATTGGATGTTTTATATGGGAAAAAAGGAGGAGTGACGTAATACGTCATAGGACAAGTGTTAAGAGAAAATAAGTTTGTTAAAATTATTAGGAAAATCCATTTACAAGTACAAGAGATGTTGAAGAAGTCACATGATTCAAAGTATAATTCCAAACATTATCAACTCAAAACTAAGAATTCATTCAAATTATGAGACGAAGTATACTTACAACTGAACAAGGAAATACTATAGGGTCCTCTTTAGAAGATGAAGGCTCTACGGTATCCACATAATGATCCTTCGGAGCCTTATGCGCAACAACCCTACTATAGTTTTCCGCCAAATGGCAGAAGATATGAAAATAAATTCCGACCGTGTTATCATAGTGACCATAAAGAATCCTTGATTGGGCCTTTTGAGGTATTGGAGAAGGTGGGAGATAATTCCTGTAGACTTGAACTATCTTGACAAATGCTCATTTTTTCAGTAGTGAATGTGGAGAATTTGAAAGTCCATCGACATTCCATGCTTGATCAAGAGGAGGAGTAGGCCTTACCTACCATATAGGGGCTTAACACTAGATGCTTAGGAATAATATCTAGAAGAAATAGTTTTGTAGAGGAAGTCCATAACTACAAGACAAGGGTAGTTTGACCTTTGACATATTGGTTTGAGAAGACAACTTCTAGGCAAGAAGGTAGGGGAAAGACTCTGCACATCATTAATAAATATTTTTGGACTGAAAGATTCCGTTAATAGGGAGGTATGCTCTAGATTGGATGTTCATATAGTTTTTCATCTATCTTGGTACTTTTTCGGTGGAAAAAGTTGGATAAATAAACTTGTAGTGGTCATATTAGTGGTGGGTCCCAGTTTGGAAATTTTGGGTGAAAACCACCCAAAACGTTTCAGAGCCATTTTGAGGCCTCAAATGGTATTTTTTGTATCAAAAATACTCCCGAAATGTCTCTAATTTTTTTTTTACACACTGATATCTTTCCATTTGTGCAAGAATCACCTCAATCAAAGATCATATGCAAAAGTTATGCCTCTGACAAGTTGACCACCCTAGTATGAATAGATGCCACATCAACCACTATTACCCAAATGTGTGGGGTTAGCCACATGTGGTATTTCAATAATATTCTAGAAGGTCCAAGATATTACTACTAATTGAGGGTTGAGCAAGTCAAAACCCTAACTCTAGATAACTTAGCTTATGTTAAATACTAGACAATTACCATTCTTTAGCATTGTATCTTGTTCCACGACTGAGAAAATATTGGAGAATGTTATTTTATGAGCATAACAAAGGAAGAGGAGGAATATGTAGAAATTTTTAGGCCACAACGTCAAACAATAACTCCATAGTCAATTCTCATCTCTTTGTATGTGCATTTTAAAATTGAAGAAAAGATAGAAAAGTATAGGCCTCACCTTCTAATTAAGTTTTCTCTCGTATTAGGTTTTCCAAGATAAATCATGTTCATTTATGTGGATGGTGTATACTTGTGCCTACTCTTTCATTTTCATATTTCAATTATTTAATGAAATTCAAGCAAAATTAGTAATTAATTAATCTCAAATTTAAAATAAAAAATAAAAAAATTATAGATTAAGATTTCAAAATATTATAAGATTTGTTGTGACAAAAAAAATTCTGTAGAAATTTTGTGACCCAACCCCGGTTTTCAGTTTCTCCTTATTTCTCCCATATAGCTAAATGCCCATTCCCATAATCATACATTCAACAAGCTAGGAAAATAAATATTTTCTGAAAACACAAATTCTGGAAATTTCACAGTGCTGAAATGCAAAAATAAAAACTCAGAAAAATAAATCAGCCACACATAGAATTTTGACATGCTGATTTTTGGTCAAGATGACCCTGGAAAAACCCCCTACAACTCTTGGGGAAAACCAGTTCGAAAGCTTCTCTTTATTTCTGAATATGCTTTTACAGTGAACAGTAAAACATAGTAAAAAATTATAGCAAGTACAAAACCCACTTATCTCGATTTCCATGTCAACCTTCAACCTTGAAAATCGTGCCAACAACAAACATAAATTTAACAGAAAAATTACATCATTAAATGATGTACTTGCAACCTCGAAAAATGTGCCAAAATATTCCTGTACGGATTCTGTACGAAATTGTACAATAGCCTCTCCTCGATTTTCGAGCCCTGAAACAATCTCAAAATTTGTGCCCTTGACTATGTTGGGGTTCCCATGTTTTGGCCAGGTTGGCAAGACCAAAAGATGAGACAACATAGAACCACTTTCAGACCTTAGGATCTAGCCCTCCTAGGTCCAGAGAGGGATCTCTCTATATGAGTCAAAGTGTATGTCTTTGAAGCTCTAAGTTATGATTTTAGGCTAGGTATGAGGCATAGGGTTTGTTTATTTGTTTATGTTTGGTTGTTGGGAATCAGGAAGGAAGGGTCCAATATAAGACAAGGATGAGCAAAGAGGAAATTTAGGCAAAGGTAGATAACTCAGAGAACATCAAGGCCATTGGGCAATGGAGTCAAGAAAGGATTTACTTGTGTTCAATGTGCAAGCTTTCAGTTGGGCTAGTCATCTAGAGCATTTGGATCTTAAAGGATGATTGGTGGAATGGAACATTAAGGACTAAAAATGAAAGGAGGAGAACCATCCAATTCTGTCTATAGATCAGGTCAGAGGTCATTTAACTCCAGACCTGCTTGGACAAAAATCAGAGGCAATACAAGGGATCTCAGAAAGGATTAATTGAGATGGAAATATCCTAGTGAGGCGGAGACAGGGTTCCAGACCTCCCAGTGTTCTCAACACATCTAACTAAATCCTAACAAGAACATCTAAACATAGATTTCATTAATTCATACATCAGAGAGCAGGAAATAACATCCACTACACTAGTTAAATCAATTGAAATCAATATTCAGATACACATATAAGCAGAAAACATTGAAGGCAAGGAGAGCAGGAAACATAGGGCACCTAACAAGGGTGAATCCTATGTTAAACTTCTGATGCAAGCCAGTAGAAATGGAATGAAATGAAATCAAACACAGAGATAGGAAAACATCACCAGCTGCTTTAGATCAGGATCCAAAGAAATGTGCTCGTCATATTAAAAACAACACCAATCAGGTACAACATTGCCCACAGCTTGGACATTCAGTCTGAATACATCAACTCTCAGCCTATCTTACAACTTTACAGATACTATATCTCACTAAGATAGCTTACAATCCTCTGATATCTCATCAACAACCCTTACAATAATTTCCTTCTGCGTTTTATAGCAGAAGAGACACAGAAGATTGACTGAGGTGGTAGGTGAGCACTAAATGTTATATTAAACACAAAAAATATCAGAGGGCCGAAACCCATCCTATTTTAAATCTCTGCATTTATCTCTGGTATGGCTTAGGTGTTCTGACTGCAGTACTGTGTGGTACTATTGGTGAAATAACAAAAATAAAATAAGAAGCAGTGAGGTATGCCCTACTTGAGTCACCAATGCTTCTGATCATGTAGGATTGCTGTCGGGTAAGAAACTTCAGGAACACGATGGTATAATAAAAACTGCATGGGCACTTTGTCCTCTGATTGAAGAAAAACATTCTGCTGCTGTAGAAAACCCTGGTGGTACGATTTCTTGTGCATTAAACTTCTTATTGACCTTCGGGGTTTTGAATCTGGTACTTTGCCTCTGAAACTGCTGCATTATGGATCCAAATCTTTAGTGTTGAGCACTGAAAGCTATAATCATAGGCTGGTTTTGCTACTGGTCCATAAATGCATCGATTCTACAAGATCTGAGCTTTAATGGCGCCGGATAGGGTTGTTGATTTTCAAAACCTGTCCTCTGATGAAATTTATACCTCCGCCACCTTTCTTGACATTTCACTGGCGTACCAGCTCCCATATCAGCTCTCTATCTGCGCAGCACGCCATTGAAGCGGTACATATGCATCATGGAGATTTTCTGCCTCTGATAACCCTGCAATAACATGAAACTTGCGAAGAAAATCATGGACGGGGGTGGCGGATGATGTGGATGGAGGAAATGGACGTGCAATCGGTGACATGGTGGAAGAAATTGCAGAGGAAATGATGAAAAATCACTCTGGTAGGTGATTGGCAGAACACAGAGCGAAAAACGAATGAAAAAATGTTAAAAAACACTAAATAGACCAATTATATGCAATGGAATGGGGGGCGTACGGAGGGTACACGTGGATATGACGTGGCGGGACCAGGGGACAGCGGAACAGTCAACGGCGGAGGAACAAATCTGGGCCGTCGATCGTGGCGGAGATCAACGACGGAGGACGACAGACAGTGGACCAGGGGGACGGTGATCGGGGCTAAAACAGTGCGCAGCTCTGACGAATGATGGCCGTTGGATGAGTGATCTGAGATCTGACGGCTGACAGCAATTTCGCTGGGCGTCCTGAGTCGAGAGATAACGCGCGGGGAGAAAGCGGAAGGACAAATCTGGACCGTCGATCGTGGCGAAGATCAACGGCGGAGGACGACGGACGACGGGCCAGGGCATGGACTATCGCGCGTGCAACTTCATTAACCATCATGCATCTTCGACGAGCGATAGCCGTCGGATGGGCTGCTCCAGATCGGACGGTCCATGGCCATTTTGCTGGGCATCCACGTCTGAACCATAATGCACGAAGGATGACTTTAACGGGTGGGAAAAGTGGTTTCGGAATCGTACAGGAGGACGCGTGTCGCGCGATGTATGGAATCGCTGGCTGACCGGGGAAAACCACCTTTCGCCCAAAGGCGGTGTGAAATAAACAACGTGGGTTTTAAAACCGCAAAGGCATGTGGGGACCACAGAAATGGCGCGCTCCGCACCGTCCGATCTGTGGAGCAGATCAACGGTGGAAAATGCGCCCGAAACGATTTGACTACGGACCGCTGATCTGTGGACATGAACGAACGACGGAGATTCATTGAAAATCCAGATTGGCAGAAAACTTTGGAAATGAATTAAAAACCCAAAAACACGAATTTACAAAGGTTTTTAATGTTTTTTGGGCGGAGAAAACATTGGAAAGGATAAGCGCCCGACAGGTTTAGCATTTGGTTCTGACGTTCGGGCACATGGACGAAAAGAAGGGTCAGAGGCCTAGCCCGAGGGGGCTAGGCTTATTATATGGTCCAAAGTGGGTTTTTTAAATTTTTTAGTGCATTCCAAGGCCTAAGGGGGTTAACGATAGAAGAATAAAGGGGAAACATGAGGAAACCAAGGATCAAGGTGGGCTTTAAAGGGGATTTTGGAGGGGTGTAACGGGTTAATAGGGGAAATAGAGGGGAACAAAGGCACTTTGACAAAAGGAGGGAAAAGGGGAAAAAGGGACCTTTGGCAGGGGTACAAGGGGTAAAATATGGTATTTGCAAGGGTGTCATGGGATAATAATGGGCCCTTTGAGGAGCAGAATTATAACCAGTGAGGCCTTAGATGGGAGATCAGCAGAGGGAATTTTTCAGAAAAGCAAAGGCCTGCAGAAGACTTCAAGGATGATGTGTCTTCAGGGGAGATGCATTCCTTGAAGGTTCAGAAACAAATTAGCCCCCCCACTTTTCCTGTCAAAAAATTTACAGGGGGCTAACAGACTGATGGAAACCGCTCGTCGAAATCTGCGTTGTACATTTCCTCGAAATGCGTGCAACCTTGATGTACGGATTTTCTGTCTTGGTAAACATTCCAATAAACATTGTTGTATGAAAATGTTGCCTTGGGAAATGTGCCCTCCTACTGTACGAATTTTCTGTGTAGCTTTTGCTGCTCTCCCTCCGCTCAGAAATTTCTCTTTAGCTTTCTCTCCTCCTCTCTCAATCTGCTCATGAAAGACTGAATGATCTTTTTCCTTTTTTCCTCCTTTAACCTAACTTTAAGTGACTTTTGAGGAATCCCTAAATCCAATGGCTGAGATAGCTTTAGATCTAGGACTGAGATTAAATGCTCATTTAAATCTCACTTTCTATTTTTTAATTCACCTCACTTTAATAAAGACCCTCTTAGTCATTTATTTCCAAAGTCACTTTTCACTTTCTAATTTCATATTGACTTTATTAAAGTCACTTTAAAATTAGACTTAGTCACTTTATCACTTGAAGTCACTTTTAAATTAGATTTGTCACTTTAGGAGAAAAATTAAATTCTTTTGGAAACTTTTCCCTAGGCTAAATATCAAAGCCTTAAAGAACCACCTGTCCTCTCGTAACCAAATTTCAACAAATTCAATTGAATATCAATGACAATTTACATATCCATAAAAAATACAATTATTAAAGCTTTTTCCAAAGAAAAAAATTGTAATTTTATTCAACTTGTAAACAAGGAACAAAATTGCATTGTGTGGATGTCGTTAGGTATTTGATCATGTCAACCTTTCGACCAATGCACAATAAAAGAAAAAACTACAAAATTATATAATTTTGTCAGGGCTACATGTGATAATAATCACTTAACTTCCCCTTTTTGTCTTTCTTTTTCTGAACTTTTTTCCAAACCCCATGGTTGGGATCAACTGTTACTATTGCCAATCGATTTCTAGCTTCCTGCAAAGGGACTTCTTTGTTTGAATATGAACTCTTAGATGCATGGGTTCTCTTTATCCCTCTTAGTCCCTTTTCAATGATTTTTTCCCTCTTTCAACTGGTCTGATGCTTTGATATTTTCTAATTTTGTGCCCTTTTGGATATGAGACACGGTTCCTGTCTTATCCCTAGCTCCTTCGTCTGCTTGGCTACCATGTTGTTCCTGAGAATCCAGATTTGGATTATTTTCCATGGTCTCTTCTTCCTCTTCTTCATAGTTGTTAGGTACTTTCGATCCCTTTGGTTCACGTGCCCACCTCTTTTTCTTTTCTCGGACATTTTTAGCTTATGGCCTTGTGTTTTGCAGGTGTACTATTTGAAAACAAATTCAGGATCTAAATGACATATTCTCATTATCTAAAACCTAGGTCCACTGGAGGTTTTCATGTTTTAGGTGGATGTGATCAGGTAGACCTTTGCTAAGGTCTATATCCACGCAAATTATGGAAATTGTAAAGATACCTTTTTCTATTATGTTATAGTCCACTTTTTTTAATTTTACAAGAGTATTTCCAATATCTTCTAAGACTTGATGGCGCTAAAATAATCTCATCCATACCGACATTTTAGTGACCACCATGCTTGTAGAATCAAATTCTAGGAACCATTGGGTAATAAAAAGCCCAACTCTACCATAAAACCATGGTTCGTCATTTAGGACTTTATAAAAATTATGGTGTATATTTGCAAGTGCTCATGAAATTTTAATCAAAATCACAAGACACAACCTACTCTACTTCTCTGTGGAAGTTATTCACAATTTAGAACAAAAATTTCAAACATGCAATGAGAAATAACACACATGCACACAATATTTTTCCTGGGGAAAGCAATATGATAAAAACCCCAATGCTTGCTTGCATTAATTTGATGAATAAATATGTATTACAATCGATTTGCTCAATCGAGCACAACTTGCAAGCAAATAACCTATCTCTATTCTCACTGAGAAGCTCTGACCCGGACATAGTCAATTTCTTCCTCTACTTGAGCCGCTATTTCCTAGTGCAATTTCTGAGAAATTAAGCCCCTATTGTTTAGGAATTTCTCTAAAGGATTATGCAATTCCCAAGGTTGATCACTTGACTGCATGAAACACCTGTACACTCAAGACTAGTCTACTATTGATGTTACACTAGATTGGAATCTCCACCACAACTACTTGAATTCTTTGCATCCACTAGCTATTTTGGGTTGATTGATCAGTTAATTGGATGATCACTGAGTTTGACTGAAGTCCCACTGCACAACTAACCTTCCACTAGTTCCTCCAACAGTTGGAACTAGTTTAACTGAAAACAACTCGGGATAAGTGACTTTGATTGCTACAAATTAGCAATCACACATGCTTAACTTAACTCTAACTCCTCCAAATCGAATTTACTGAGTAAACTGGGTGACATAAGACATGTCACACAAGTTAATTGCATCCAAGTTGTTTGTTGATGTGGAAATTCGAATTTTGTTAATTTAATCAGGGCAAAATCAAATTCAGAATTTCTTGTTGCATTTTTCAACAAACTTTCTCAATCTCTTTCTATGTGTCAAATTGAACTATGAAGAAACACTTGAAACATAAGTAGAGATCACAATTGATTGTCCGAGAATAATATACCCATTGATGTTAAGCTTCATATCTCGGCCAAAAGCCATTAAAATTGCATATTAATGCCTTAGATTGTAGAACATAAAAGAGTGATTTTACCCCTGGGGGTTTAACGTCCATAGTTGGTGTTTTTTTCCGCTTGTTCGACTATGTAAGGTTCTGACATATTTTGGATATGATTAGAAAGAGTGGCAACCTTCCCTTTCGCTGCATCCTTAAAATATCCTAGTCCATTGGGAATTTTGAAGCCTAAGGCTCCACCCCGTAGCTTAGATTTAATATTATGGAAGAGTTCATTTCAATGGCATAATCTTTTAGTTGAAGGACATCTTGCAATAATTTCCCCTCAAATAACAAACTTTGTAAACATACATGTATACCTAGTCTATTTTGAATGGTCTGCTTCAAGCTTTCCACTAGATCTTAACCCCAAAGCTAGCACAAAAAAGTCTTTCCATTGAAGTTTTTTAAGAAAATTTGAAACTTTCTTGTCTCTACCTGTCTCACGTCCAATTTTAGGAGAGAAAAACAATAGAGTATCCCATGGGAGATAAAAACCCCAAGTTTTCAACCTATATACCCCAAATCTAGCTAAGGAGGTTTCTCATTTGGCAATTGCATACCCATTAAAACAATGAATGTAAGGGATCTCTGCTCACCAGAAGAAAGGCAGAGAGTGAAAAACCCCTTAGGGCACGTTTTACCTATCCACCCTAGACAGAGCATAATGCTACCAATTCCAAAAAGGAAAGAAAACCATTGCGACCTTTCCTCCCATCCACAATCATCAACAAAACTCAATCCTTTCTGATCTAAAATCACATGTTGCCAAAAGAGTTGTCGTGTCTCTGCGTACAAGATCCATAACATTCCCACTATGTCGCCATAGATGAGAGTGAGCAAGGCATCCCACCATCTTGGTTCCCTGTAAACAAAAGCAAATTTGCTCCCTGGCTTATGAACGATGGCAATGCCCAAGTGAAACCCATATAAAAATAAAACCTTAACGAAGCTTGTGCACTCCATCCCCTCCCTTAAAATGATATCCCAATTATTAAAGTTAAAAACACTCATATAATCATTAAAAATATGCCATTTTTGAAAATTTAAAATAAATAAAAAATAGTTTCCAAACTCACATATAATACCTTAATCATTTATTTCATATATACATATATAAAATTTCCATATCCTTTTAAATTTTGATATAACTCAAAAAAAAATATTTAATTGGTTGGAGCGTGGAAGAATATATCAAAAACGTTTCCAAAGCATCATTTGTCCCCATCTCAACTTGATAAATTTTCAAATGCAATCTTCGGAGTCACAAAATCTCATTATTTATGAAAACAATTTAAAACTCTTTAATTTTCAGGTTTAAGACTTTTTGCTCAAGGTGGGGGAGGAAAATTTGACAACTCACAAAAGAATGACGTTAAAATTTTATCTTCAGGGTCTCACAAAAGACATCAGACCCGAGTCTTAGAGACTGGAAAGTCCTTATCCATCATATTCACACCTTTCGATGGCCATGACTGGGAACACAACTTCAACTGTCAGCACTGCAAGTGTTCAGACCCCTCTTACAGTAGAAGGAGGAGGCACTATTGCTATATCTACAATCACTTCTAGTGCTGCTGTGTTTGGCTCTGGTCACACCCAAGCACATGCTTCACAATATGGTCCCTTTTCTTTTTGAATGCCCACTAATGGGATTCCTTCTTTCTCCTTTTCTACTGCTTCAGTTGCATCTGCACCCATACTCTCTATGGCTAGTGGATCAGTTTCATTTCAAGGGTTCCCCTTTGGAAGTGGGCACATCCCTCATTCATCCCCTTCCTTAGGATCTTTACCTTTTTCTTCTCAGACTCAAGGTTTCAATCCATGGTCTGGAGGTCAAAGTTCTAATACCTTTACAGGTTGGAACCCTATTTTACAACATTAGGAGCAGGGAATCGGTTTCTCATTGGTCAACAAGGGAATGTTGTTTTCCCTTCATTGAGTACTTCTTAGGATTTTTCCCTGTTTGCAAATTCTTGGAACCCTTATCAAGGGGTTTCCTCTCCATTCACTACCTCAGTGGGGGGAAATGGTCCTGTTTATAGTAACTCTATGTTGGAGGGGGGGGGGGGGGTGTACTTCTCTGAATGTTGGGTCACAAGGATTTTCCTATGGCCCAACATTCTCTACGAACAACATTTGGCAACCTGGTGCCTTAGCAAATCCAGGTTATTCTTTTCAGACTGTCGGGAATCCTTCCTATGGGGGATGGAATTTCCAGGCTCCTCCTCGCTTACCATTTCTGGTAATGTTAAACTTGCCAGATTTGTCGAAATTGACTAATGATCCAATTCGGTATAGTTCGAGATGGCCTTCGATCCTCACCAAACTCCCCTTAGACAGTCCAAAGTTTGAAGGGAAGAATGGAGAGGATCCGGTAGATCATATCACCACTTTCCATTTATGGTGTCCCTCCTACTCCCTGATTGATGATTCGATTGGGTTGAGGTTATTTCAATGCACCTTAATTGGAAATGCAACCAAGTGGTATATTGAGTTAACTGGGGGCAGCTTTTCCACTTTTGAATATTTGGCTACCATGTTCTTAAACTAATTTCAGTTACTTGTCCGTTATGACGTCGGGACTGATCTCCTGGCCAATTTTCAGCAAGATAAGGCAACTCACATTTCTAATCATATTCAAGAATGGCGAAGAAGGAAGAGGCTCATTAAAGCCCATATTCCGAATGAATTCCTTCTAGAATGGTTTTTGAAGTCTTTGCAACCATATATTTCTAAAGATGTATCCCTTTCAGGGGTATTTTCTGAAGAGCAGACTATTTTCAGGGCTCAGCAATTAGAACTGATTTATTCTCAGTCTAGAGTCCTTAATAAAATTTTGCCGGATGCTCCTCACTCAAAATTGGACTTATCCAAAACTAAACCTGGTCCTCATGGTGATGGGCTTATTGGTTCAATCGATAGCAGTGCATATAACCTGCTTAGTCAATTACAATAGTTGTCTATACAGTATGCTTCTTCTAGTCAGGCTGTGCCCTCAGTGTCAAATCCTTCCTAGTCCTTGGCAATTAATGCTGTCCATACTTCTAACCCCAAAGGAAATCAACAATTTGATGGGAAGAAGAAAGGATAGAATAATAAGAAGAAAGGAAAGGATGGGAGGGGGAATGCAAAAAAAACCAACGATCATGTTGGAGAGGGTCAAAAGGATAATAAAAAGAAAGTGAAGTTTCCATGCAAGTTGTGCACTGGAGACCATCTTACACACCTTTGCCCTAAAATTCAGGATGTGCAACACTTATTAGCTCAATAGGGTTCTTCTAGTTCCCAGTCTGTGCTGAAAAACCCTTTTCCCCAAGGGTAGCGATTAATTGCTGGCGTGAATCAAAATACTGGGGCTCTCTCTGGGGGCAGCCAGGAAGGGGAAAATACGTCAAACATATACATGATGAATGCTCATGCAGATATCGCTACGAGATCTTGTGATTATGGCGAAGCTGAGTCTTCAAAAGCTAAGGGTACTCTTGATAGTGCTGAGCCACTTCATATTACGAGGCCTACTGTTGAGCCTATACCTTGGATGCCTATACCTTAGATCCGAAAAATTCTCTAATGATTACATTTGATATGTCGAATTTTAAAAAGAGACTCCCTCATCATATGGCTTTCCATATCAGATCGAGTTATCAAAAATTCAATATATTTCGAACGGTCGTTGATGAAGATGCTTCCATGTGTGTAATTTCTCTTACATACTAGACGAGTATTGGATCTCTCGTGGCTGTTCCTTCAGCCACTATTTTGACTGTGTTTGATGGTCATTCTCACAAGCCGCATGGTATTGTTCCGACTTTTCCCATCTGTGTTGGGGGAAAAACTGTAGATATCGAAGTTGAGATAGTCGATGCAAGCTTAGAATATAACCTTATGTTGGGGCGAAACTGGATCTATGAGATGGATGCTATTGCATCCTCATTATTTCGTATTGTTTGTTTCCCTCACGAAGGGAGAATTGTTACGGCTGATCAACTGGATTGTTCTCCTATAGATCAGAATGCATCTTCTGACTCAACCATTCCTTTGGTGAAGGATACCAAAATGCCTGTTGAGAATTTGGGGTTTGGAATGTATTCTTCTTTGATGGGTACTTTTGATCTTCCACCTCCTTCGGTTCATATCAATGCGATTTCATCCTCCAGGGCTCCTATTCGAACAAAGTTTTTCAGAACTCATTATTTTTCGGACCTTTGGACCTTACCTTCTCCTACCTCCACATTAGCAAAAGGTCAAGTGGGTGGAATGGAATTTCCAATGTCTGCAGCTGCGATTGCTTATAGCTCTATTGTTGACTCTGCAGAGTCCATTCTAGTTTCTCTTTCACCGGAGGAATTGGATGGAGATGTGGCTCCGACTTGGACTCTTAGTTCATCTACGGCTCAGGATTGCCTTGATACCACTCTTCCATCTGAAGAGGCCATCCTGGAAGCTATGACTGGTGTAAAGAGACCGTGGGATGATTTTCATCATCGGTCTTACTTTCTACCAGATTTGAGTGAAGTTGAATCAAGTTTTCCTAGCCCTCATTCTTCTAGTCCTGTTCATCCGGTCCTAAACCCTTTAGCACTAGTGCAAGTTTTTGCTGAAGGGAACATGGCTGTGATTTCTCCTACTATCCCGGTGAACATTTCCAGAGATCCCAACATTATAGATGATCAGGTGATCATGTCCTAAGTGAAAAAATGCTCAAAATTGGAATTGCTCAGAACTGGTAATAAATTGATTGACCGAATAGTGTTCGTCATTACGATCCTAACGTTGCAAATGAAACTCAAATCCGATGTCGGATGTGGAAGATATTAAAGTTTTAATTTTCCCAGTAACCTTCAAAACAACACTTTGGAAAGCAAAATTATGGCATCTTCAGAATTATTGTGAAATGGAAAATTTCATTTTTAATTAAAAAAAAAAAAGATGGCCTATCAGTGGATGCCACGTGGCCCCAGGCCTAATGGTTCAATCTGATTAAAAAAATTTTGAAGTTGATTTTTTTTTGGTTCAGTCGGGCTGACCCGACTCGACCTGACCCGGACGGGCACGGGTCACCCGCGGGTGGTGTCGACCCGTGAACATGAACGGACCCAGGTCAGCTCTGAACGAGCGGGCATGTAAGCGGTTGGCCGTGAACGGAGCCACCAGGTGGTGTCTACCCGTGGGTCAGAGCTGAACGAGCGCGGATCAGCGCTGAACGAGCATGGGTCACAAAGAAACGGCGGTCGCAAAGGTTTGGCAGTTAACAAGCCCCAACCATTACGGATTGGGAGCAGTCACATACATATGTGGCAGAGGTTTCGTAGCAAGTTAATGCCACGGTCTTTAAATCGTTAGCTCCACGGTTCCGCCGGCGATGGAGTTGCTCCACGGTTCTAGCTTCCTGCAAAGGGACTTCTTTGTTTGAATATGAACTCTTAGATGCATGGGTTCTCTTTATCCCTCTTAGTCCCTTTTCAATGATTTTTTCCTCTTTCAACTGCTTTGATGCTTTGATATTTGCTAATTTTGTGCCCTTTTGGATATGAGACATGGTTCATGTCTTATCCCTAGCTCCTTCGTATGCTTGGCTACCATGTTGTTCCTGAAAATCCAGATTTAGATTATTTTCCATGGTCTCTTCTTCCCCTTCTTCATATTTTTCGGGTACTTTCGATCCCTTTGGTGTACGTGCCTACCTCTTTTTCTTTTCTGGGACATTTTTAGCTTATGGCCTTGTGTTTTGCAAGTGTACGATTTGAAAACAGATTCACGATATAAATGACCTATTCTCATTATCTAAAACCTAGGTCCACTAGAGGTTTTCATGTTTTAGGTGGATGTGATCAGGTAGACCTTTGTTAAGGTCTATCTCCACACAAATTATGGAAATTGTAAAGATACCTTTCTCTGTTATGTTATAGTCCACTATTTTTAATTTTCCAAGAGTATTTCCAATATCTTTTAAGACTTGATGGTGCCAAAAAAATCTCATCCGTACCGACATTTTAGTGACCACCATGCTTGTAGAATCAAATTCCAGGAACCATGGGGTAATAAAAAGCCCAACTTAACCATAAAACCATGGTCTGTCATTTAGGACTTTATAAAAATTATGGTGTATATTTGCAAGTGCTCATGAAATTTTAATCAAAATCACAAGACACAAACCTACTCTACTGCTCTGTGGAATTTATTCACAATTTAGAACAAAATTTCAGACATGGAATGAGAAATAACACACATGCACACAATATTTTTCCTAGGGAAAGCAATATGATAAAAACCCCAATGTCTACTTGCATTAATTTGATGAATAAATATGCATTACAATTGATTTGCTCAACCGAGCACAACTTGCAAGCGAATAACCTACCTCTCTTCTCACTGAGAAGCTTTGACCTAGACTTAGTCAATTTCTTCCTCTGCTTGAGCTGCTATTTCCTTGTGCAATTCCTGAGAAATTAAGCCCCTATTATTTAGGAATTTCTCCAAAATGGATTATGCAATTCCCAAGGTTGATCACTTGATTGCATGAAACACTTGTACGCTCAAGACAAGTCTACTATTGATGTTACACTAGTTTGGAATCTCCACCACAACTAGGGAACTTGAATTCTTTACATCCACTAGCTATTTTGGGTTGATTGATCAGTTAACTGGATGATCAATGAGTTTGAATGAAGTCCCACTACACAACTGACCTTCCACTAGTTCCTCCAACTATTGGAACTAGTTTAACTGAAAACAACTCGAGATAAGTGACTTTGATTGCTACAAATTAGCAATAACACATGCTTAACTTAACTCTAACTCCTCCAACTCGAATTCACTGAGTAAACTAGGCGACACAAGCCATGTCACACAAGTTAACTGCATCCAAGTTGTTTGTTGATGTGGAAATTTGAATTTTCTCAATTTAATCAAGACAAAATCAAGTTGAGAATTTCTTGCATTTTTCAACAAAATTTCTCCATCTCTTTTTGTGTGTCAAATTGGACTATGAAGAAACACTTGAAACATAAGTAGAGATCACAATTGGGCACGTCCAAGAAGAGTATACCCACTGATGTAAAGCTTCATATCTCGGCCAAAAGGCATTAAAATTTCATATTAATGCGTTAGATTGTAGATCAGAAAAGAGTGATTTCACCCCTGGGGATTTAACGTCCATAGCTAGTGCTTTTCCCACTTGTTTGACTATGTAAGGTCATGGCATATTTTGGATATGATTAGCAAGAGTGACAACCTTCCCTTTCGCTGCATCCTTAAAAGATCATGGTCCATTGGGAATTTTGAAGCCTGAGGCTCCACCTCGTAGCCTTAGATTTAATATTATTGTGGAGTTTCTTTCAATGGCATAATCTTTCAGTTGAAGGACGTAATGCAATAATTTTCCCTCAAATAACAAACGTTGTAAACATACATGTATACCCAGGTTATTCTGAATGGTCTGCTTCAAGCTTTCGACTAGATCCGAACCCTAGAGCCAATAGACACAAGTCTTTCCATTGAAGGTTTTTAAGAAAATTTGAAACTTTCATGTCTTTGTCTGTCTCACATTCATATTTAGGAGAGAAAAACAACAGAGTATCCCATGGGAGGGTGAAACCTAAGCTTTCAACCTATAAATCCCAAATATAGCTAAGGAGGTTTCCCTTTGGCAATTGCATACCCATTTAAAACAATGAATGTAAGGGATCTCTGCTCACTGGAAGAAAGGCAGAGAGTGAAAAACCCCTTAGGGCACGTTTTACCTAGCCACCCTAGACAGAGCATAACACTACCAATTCCAGAAAGGAAAGAAAACCATTGCGACCTTTCCTCCCATCCACGATCATCAACAAAACTCAATCCTTTCTTATCTAAAATCACATGTTGCCAACAGAGCTGTCGTGTCTCCGCGTACAAGATCCATAACATTCCCACTATGTCGCCATAGATGAGAGTGAGCAAGGCATCCCACCATCTTGGTTCCCTGTAAACAAAAGCAAATTTGCTCCCTGGCTTATGAACGGTGGCAATGCCCAAATGAAACCCAGATAAAAATAAAACCTTAACGAAGCTTGTGCACTCCATCACCTCCCTTAAAATGATATCCAAATTATTAAAGTTAAAAACACTCATATAATCATTAAAAATATACCATTTTTGAAAAAATAAAATAAATAAAAAATAGTTTCCAAACTCACATATAATACCTTAATCATTTATTTCATATATACATATATGAAATTTCCATATCCTTTTAAATTTTGATATAACTCAAAAAAAAATATTTAATTGGCTGGAGCGTGGAAGAATATATCAAAAACGTTTCCAAAGCATCATTTGTCCCCATCTCAACTTGATAAATTTTCAAATGCAATCTTCGGAGTCACAAAATCTTATTATTTATGAAAACAATTTAAAACTCTTTAATTTTCAGGTTTAAGACTTTTTGCTCTAGGTGGGGGAGGAAAATTTGACAACTCACAAAAGAATGACGTTAAAATTTTATCTTTAGCTCACTAACCACTCGATAAGTCAGTAGTCAACCCATGCAACAATTCTTTCGCTGGAAGGCTGTCCGGATGATGACGCACAAGATCCATCATTTCTCGTCGGTATACAAATTGCTTCGCTGGAGCACCTCCCTCTGTGTGAGAGGTATGAATTTGTCATCAATAGTTTCACGAATTTGTCATCAATTTCAACGCACAGGTATGAGAGGAAACAATTTTGTTAGGCCGTAGTCTGTTGAAAGTAAATCGTTTTACTGTTACAATTGTTTCAAGAATAATTTTGTCAGAACCTTTTTCAAACAGAGGAAAGCGTGTGGTACAGGGATTCCACGCAGACGAAAGGGCTTGGTTTCTCTGTATCTTTGCTTAGCGTGATTTCCTTCACCTCATTCTCTTTCAGTGCATTTCCTCTCTTTCTTTCTGCGTCAGAGGATATCTGACAAGCAATTTGTCAACGGATCGATCCCTATACTTGTTCCGTCTTCTACCATTTTTCGGCGTCTATTACTCTTCCGACCGCTCTGCAGCGTTGCAACTCTGGTAATCACCACACTATTTCAGATTTCCAGGAAGACAGAATCAGTTCGCTCAGCCAAGACAGGTGGAACAAAGCATACCTCTTCAATGAATTAAAGCTTTATCATTGTAGAAATTTTAGTTTTTCTTTGGAGTTTCTCAATTTTATTCCAAGGGCGAGGTTTTCACAATCCTTTCCAAGTAGAATTTGCAAATTTCTAGCCACTTGCGTGATGAAAAGTGCACTGACCAACGGGAACTTCCTCTGCAAAGTTCAATAGCTTCTGAAGGGCCTTGCAAGGTTCAGTCCTGGATTCACACTTATCCACAACCAGAGAAGGAAATTAATTTCATGATTTCAATGGCACACCTAGCAGCAGCTGCGGACTATACGTTTTCTTCCTCCACTTCCACTTCCACCTCCACCTCCACCTCCACCTCCAACTACGATGTGTTTATCAACCATCGTGGTCCGGATGTCAAGAAAACCTTCGCCAGCCATTTATACCGTCGCCTTCTTTTGCATGGATTCCGAGTCTTTCTAGACCAGCAAGAAATGCAGGCAGGAGATCGTGTGATATGTCAAATAGAAGGAGCTATAGCAACCGCATCTGTGCATATAGCTATTTTCTCGCCAAGGTATGCGGAATCAAAATGGTGCCTCGATGAGCTCCTGCTGATGTTAAAGTCGGGGGCCACTATTATTCCTATTTTTTTCAATGTCAAGCCTTCCGATCTTCGGTGGGCGGGAAAAGATGGAGTGTATCATCAAGCCTTGAGAAAGCATGAGGAGAAAAGAAGATATGACTCTCAGACTCTGGAAAATTGGAGAAGAGCCCTGTCTGATGTTTCGTCTTTAAGCGGTTTTGAGCTCGAGGGATGTAAAGGGTGAGATCTCTAAAGCTTTTCTGTTGTCTGTATCAATTTTAACTTGTATTGACAATTATATCAATTTTAATTTGAATGTTTGTTTGGTTGCATGTAACCAGTGATGAAGGGGAGCTCCTGGATAAGGTTGTTCAACGAGTCCTGAAGAAGGGGGAAAAGGGGCTCTTGAATGTGGCAAAATATCCAACGGGTTTGAATGAAAAATTAGAAGACCTTGAAAACACAGTGTTCTTGCAGCAGCGGCAGCAAAGGGGGATTGCTCAGGTTGTCGGGATCGTGGGGTTGGGCGGAGTGGGGAAAACAACGTTGGCGAAAGAACTTTTCAATAGAAAAAGTTCAGATTATGGTGGATCTTGCTTTTTGTTTGATGTGAGAGAAGCTGCAGCTAACTGCTCTTTGAATTCCTTGCAAAGCAAACTTCTCAAGGGTTTGATTCAGATGGATCGCCAAATAGATAGTATTGCTGAAGGCATAGAGATGCTCAGGACAAATCTCAAATCTTTTCACGCTCTCGTGGTTTTAGATAATGTAGATCATGTTGATCAGCTGGATGCATTTTTGTCAATGAAGGATACCCTTCGCTCAGATAGCTTAATCTTGGTCACATCTCGCGACAAGCATGTCCTCACAAGCTCAGGGATTGGAGAGTCGTCCATTTATAAGCTCACAGGCCTTAACAGACAACACTCTCGGGAACTCTTTTGCTCGTCTGCCTTCTGTCATCCTTATCCTCTGCCAGGATTTGAATATCTAGTAGATGAGTTCTTAACAGCCTGCGGTGGATTGCCCCTATCTTTGAAAGTTTTTGGGGCACTTCTTTGCAGAGAAACTGACAAATCTTGTTGGGAAGACCAATTGGGTAGGCTTCAACAAGTAAACCTTCCTACTGAGATACAAAGGACACTTAAAATTAGTTATGATGCACTTAATGGGGAGGAAAAGGAAATATTCTTAGACATTGCCTGTTTCTTCATAGGAGAAAACAAGGATATGGCCCTGAGAATATGGAACGGATCAGGCTGGAAAGGTTCGCTGGGACTTCGAAATCTCAAGGATAAATGTCTGGTCGAGGTGGACAGTAAAAATAGGCTAAGAATGCATGATCACCTTCGAGATTTGGGACGAGATATTGTGGAGCAGGAAAAGTCTGCAGGATTGTCACATCGTCTCTGGCGTCCAGCCAAGAACATTACTGATTTGTTACAGGGCTCATCTGTAAGCATTTCAATCATTCACCAATTTCACAGATAGTTTATTCAAGATAAACCTTTGTGTTATGTTTTAATTCTTCGTTGTTTGGTTTTAAAAAATGAACAGGTAATCACTGATGTGCGGGGAATTAGGATGGCTCCTCGCGTTGACCCTTTCGATATGTACACCTATCTACATTTGCACTCACAAATTTCACGGAACAAAAGTTGGAGTAATCAATTCTTTGGAAACCCTTTGAAGAAGCTCCGCAATAGGCATAATAATACGCTTGGTTTGAGGAGATTGCAACTTCTTATCGCTGAAGATGGGCATTTAAAAGGTATTTTGAGGGGGGTGCAATCACCAAACCTTATATGGCTCTGCTGGTACAAGTGTCCCTACTCTTCCCTGCCTTCCTGGATTCCAATGGAGAACCTAAGAGTTTTGGAAGTGGTCGGGACCAAATTTAAAACATTGTGGCGACATGAATCTCAGGTAGGCAGATCTGATTTCTGTTTTTTGTTTTTGCTTTTTTTTCTCCCTTCTTGCTGTTATAGTAAAGATTTCCATGCACCTCTAAAACCCTGAACATTTGCAGGCACCTATGAAGTTGCAGGAGTTAAATATTTGTGCTCCTCTTTTGAAGTTTCCAAAATCTATAGGGCAGTTGAAGCTCCTTGAAAAGATTGTCCTGGATTATCCGCCAATGTGGATTTATTTAAAAACTTCGCCAGAAGAATCTTTTCATCTCAAAACATTGCCAGAAGAATTTTCTAATCTAGAGTCATTGAAACACTTGGAGTTAAAACGTTGTTCTACAATGAAGTCGCTGCCCGATTCCTTTGGGAATCTGACAAACCTTGAATACATCGATTTATCTGAGTCCTACAGTCTGGAGATGCTTCCAAATTCCTTCAGGAATTTAATTAAACTTAAGCATCTATGTTTGCAATCATGTTACAAATTGACCATTCTGAGGGAAACACTTGGAAATATCAATAGCCTTGAATACTTGAACCTTTCAGATTGTCCAAACATGGAATTACTGCCTCCCCAAGTTACACAGCAGCCTTTGGAAGAAATATATTTGTTGGGTACAAACTTAAAAGAATTGCCTGGTGCTATTGGAGACCTCAGTAATTTAGAATCTCTGGAATTAGGAAGCCCTTTTCTGGAAATCCTGCCACATTCCCTTGGTTATCTAAAGAGTTTACAGAAATTGGGGCTTTATAATTGCCAGGAATTGAAATATTTGCCCGATTCTGTTGGGCTCTTGACTAAGTTGACAACCTTGCACATAGAGTGCTGTGGAATATGTTACTTACCATCAGATATTATGAAGATGAACAATCTTGAAAGTTTGCAAGTAGTAGATTGTCCATTACAAGAACTGCCATTTACTAGAGCATTGACTCAACTGGACTCCATTGACAAATGCATGTTTCAACTAAAATTCTTACGACTGTACAACACACACATATCAGAGATTTCCTTTCATGAAGGCGTTTGCCCTAACCTTCAATATCTCAAGATTACCTTTTGCAATGATCTGGTGGAGGTTGGAGCATTGCCAACATCACTAATAACACTAGACTTGTCCTCTTGTTATGGATTGAGGAGAATACAAGGGCTTCGTAGTCTTGCAAAGCTTCAGATACTAAATATCAACGGGTGTAAAGAAGTAGAGGAGTTGCCAAGTATTGAAACGTTGTCATCATCTTTGGAGGATTTTAGATCAGATATTTATTACAAGCTAACAAATGCATACAAGATTGGCATTGTGGACAAAGCTGAGGGTTGATGAAGATCTTTTGTATGATAGTGTTTCATTACAGTGCTGGTCATAGTTCTCTCAAGAGTCTGCTCACATTGCTGTTTCGTAAATTTGGGAAGGTGCATATCTAATAAAGGATTAGATGGGAAGGTTGGTTCATCAGCATTCTCCTGTTCATGGTCGAAAGAAACTTGATGCTCAGGAAGAGCGTTCACTATGTTTCTGGGCTTGAACCTTCTGGTTGACCCCGAAGCTGAGCACTCAACCAAGAGCCATTAGGTAATCCCCTATGTGACCAAGTTTGTTGGATTCCTTCTTTGTGGCTGCAGTCATATGATTGTTCAGAATCTTGTTGGTTAAGTTGATGGCTTCCACTTGTCATTCAATACAAATCTTTGATAAAATTCAGGAATCAATCTTCTATCCATTTGTACTGGAGATGCTTATAAGCCTCCTTTAGTGGAGAGCAGCAAAGCCCGAGTGACGAAAGGAAAACTATCACCATGTCCAGTACCAATGTCAAGATGCCCGTGGTAGGAGGAGGTCAGCTTCAGGGTTGTAGGGTTGAGCCAAAGGAAAGGTCGTCATGGACGAAGGAACAAGTCCCAGTGTTATCAGCAATGAACAACTGCAATATCAGACAACTTAACATGTACCTATTGATCAATGATAGCAAGCACAACCATCGTGATACAATGATTACAGGTGAACTGCAAGCAAAATCAGCAGAGAAAATAATTCTAAAAGAGGCTGCTAAACCAGGGGCCAGGTAAGGATATACCACAACACTTGTGTTGCATAACTATCATCGATGCATTGTTTTTTCTTTGTTGTTGAGTCCCGAGAAAACTTTTTTAATTCTACTGTTGTTTTGATTCCATATCTTACAGGTATTTAGAAATTAGAGGAAGACAACCTTCCAAGGTTCTTGAAAAAGAGTGAGGCGTGGTTTTAATATTTCCCCAATTTGGAGTTATTTGACATTGGTAAGACAAAAAAAATCTCCACTTAAGAATTGGATTGGGTGATAAGCATTTTGAACTTAGCTCTTATAGTTTCCCCATTTGCATGCTTCGATCAATTCAGTGCTTTAAGTGTCCATTGACTTCTTCAAAGCTTCCCAAGCCAAAAACTAGAGTAAATATCTAGACAAGCATACTGTTTTTAATTTAGAAATTCGGCATTGCTACAATGTGAATTTGTGTGAGTCTGCAAGCAAGAGACAGAGTTCTGGTTGGAGACTTGTGAACAATTGTTTTAGACCTTGCAACTATGTTGAAGCATGTTTTGGCTTTGATTTTTGGGTAATTGTTTAGCTAGAATAGAAATCGCAGGCCCATTCTTTGAGTGACACACACTGTTGCCAATCAGTTGCATCGAATTGCAAATGCAATTGTCATTTGAAGCATGGCATGGTCATTCTTCTTGTTCTGGGATTTTCACTACCTAGCTTATTGTACTGATATCATGTCCGCTGGTATTGGCAGGCTTCACACGCAGGAATGCCTGCAAAGCAGTTTTTGAATCATTATATTTGTGTTCGTTATGCATCTCTTAGACGTTGGTGGTTGGTGTATTGTCGGCTTTGTTAAAGTATTAGAAGAATGCAGAGAGTAAATACTGTTTTTTATTTTGTTCTTTGCCTTAGGGAAATGTCACAATTTTGTTTGCTGCATCATTTACTTTCCATGAACATGCACCAGAATATTCCTGGATCAAGAGAAGCACAATTATAATGAAAGCTCATCTTTCCCAGTTTGGTTGCTGCTAAAGAGTACTACAGTTTGTTACAGCTGATTGTTGAAAAAATGAACAATCTGACAACAGTTTTCTTTTGGTATGACAATGCGGAAATACCGTCCAAATTTGGCATTTGCCTCACAGCTCATTAACATGTTGTGGAGCTCACTTTGGATGTTTCTACTGCAATCTAAAAGTTTGGTGGACGAAGGGGAGGATATCAAAGTGATTAATTTACTTTTTCATCGATTTTCCATATGAATTGTTGATTCCACATGCCAAATGATTCAGAATAAATAGATTCACTTCATGTTTTATGTAGTCACTGCTATTTTAACCTCCTAAAAGGCACATGCATTATATTGAAGGTAGTTTATTTCGAAGAAAAATAATAAAAATATTTTTATGCAAGTCTTACTTTGGCCACCCAAAGTACAATGTATCTTTCAATAAAGATAGCAAACATGAAGAAGGTGAAAATGGCATTGCATACACAACACAGAATGAACTATCAAAAAATGCTCGAAATTGAATTGTTGATCCAAGTTTGTGTTGGAGATTAAAACAATTTGTGAGCAAGTTGAAGTTAAATACCATTTTGCTTTCCAAGAAGGTCTGTGTCAAGCTCATTGGTTCTGTAACAAACCAAATTCGAATGCTGTACTGACATGTGAAGTGTCAGAAGGCTAATTAGTAATATTCCAGAAGCCTTGCAATTCTATCCTCTGCCATTCATATTTTCCATCAGCTAGTAGAATTTTCCAACTTAATATGAATATGTATATTGTACTCATATTCAGCAAGGGCTGCAGTTGCCAAGATGACATATATATGTATATTGTACCCGACTATTCAGCGAGGGCCGCCATTCATTTTATGGCTGTCCTCTATTGTAAGTTTCCAATATGATTTGTATGAGATTCCAATCCAGTGTCCAATGAGGTCCTATTATGAGTGGTGGTTAGTTGTCACCACCCAAAGTGAGCTTTTTACAAACATGGCATGAATATGTGTATTACTCGACTCTTGAGCGAGGGCTACCATTCATTTTAGGCCTGTCATCGAATGGAAGTTATATATATATATATATATATATATATATATATATTACCAAAAACAAGGACCCATTATGCTCTGTGTATTAATTGTTGTTATCGAAAGTAGGCTAGTTACAACTAATGTTGTCTCTGTGTGAAATGCTCAATGAAAATGTTAGTGGAGTAAGAAGGAATACTTCTCCGAGAGAAAGTTGTAGTAATATATTATAATGTCAATGTAGATATGCTAGAAAAGTTAGGGTAAAACTTAACTCAGCCATAGAGTTAATTTGATATGGTTATTAACAGATTTACTATTGGTGCTTTACGGGCTTAGGGTTTAGTTAACCCATGGTTTTTTCATATAATATAGTCTACTTAAGTGAAGGGTGACTCCATTGTAAGATGCCTTTGGGCCAAAGAATAGCAGATCTATTATTAAGAGTTGGTTTTCCCGCTAAGGTTTCCAAGGTAGTTTATGGTGTCCATGTATTGTTGCATTTATGTGTTGCTATTATGTTTTTATTATCTCTCTTTTTATAACAGTGGTGTTAGATATAAGGGAAGAGCACTCTTTGTAGCATAGGTTGTGTGGTTGGATATATGATGAGGTGTACTATAGAAAGTGGTAGAAACTTACATCCATTGCCATAGAAGATGTTTCAAAGGCTGATGAGCAGCTTCCAATAGAGCGCAAGGTGTGGTGAGAGCCGAAGTGGGCACCTAGAATATTAAGCCGAGAAAAACATGGGACAAGTGGTGCAATGGGAATTGAAGAGCACACATATGATATGTCTATAATAGTTATTAAAGCACATGATTTGAGTTGATCCCTAGAGGGAGTTACTCATCTCAATTGATTTGGCCATATGAGAATGGAGATCCACTCATATTTGTGCATGATGTGATCGAGTAATTGGTTGGAGGAATGCACAATTTTAGCATAGGTTTCCGAAGCGAATCTGGAAGCACTCGAGGGATCGAGCCTTGTGATTTTAATTTCAAGCCCTAGTGAAAATCCACGGGGACTAGACACATGGGTAGTAGAGGCCGAATAAGTGGACACGAAGGTAAGAGGCACCAAAGATGAAAGGAATAACAAAAGGATTTCCACGAAACATCTAGTGGTCACAAGTGAGTAGGCATGATAGGTAGAGAAGAATGATGCTTACTAAATGGATAGGAGTTGGGTCAATGAGAGACTGCAGGTGCAAATGATGTTGGAAGGCCAGGTCAAGGTGAGACATGTGCAATGGATGATTGTTGAGTGGAGATAAAGGAGTAGTGCAAATTATGGATCAACACTTGCTAGAAATATAGCAATAAAGAGGTCATGTCGCTTCATGGACAAGAGAATGTAGATGGAGTGAATGGTTTTGTGGCCTGGTGAAGGAGCCAACATGTTATGGAGAGTTGTAGTAGTGCTTGAACATATGTTTAGTCCAAGTTGTTAAGTCTAGCCATAGGCAGGATGTATTACCCAAGCCTTGTTGTAAGACTTGTTATGCAAACATACATGTTGTAGCGTTGTAGGACATGATATCATCCGTCTCATGAATGGATTGGATGGAGGATCAAGTTGTGGAATGAACCACTTGAATAGGTACAAGGGTGGCAAGTGTACTTGTATGCTAGCTTGAAGTTAGTTTGTTGCAAGACCCATTATTTAAGCATATATGTTGTAGTGTGGTGATGCATGGAGTTATGTATGATCAACTTGTGGAATGAATCACTTGAATAGGTACAATGGTGACAAGTATACTCATATGCTAGCTTGAGGGGGAAATGTGAGATCTTAGGATATGAGAAGGTTGGTGAACCATGTATGAGAAAAAGAGTCCTAGAGAAATGGAAGATATAGCGATTGGTTACCCATACATTCCAGTCGATGGAAATTTTTTTATATGGCATCAACAAAAATATTGGGACCAAGTCAATCTCCTCAAGTCAAGTTTAAGGGGGTAACTGTTAAAGTAGTTAGGGTAAACTTGACTCGGTCATAGAGTCGTTTGATACAACCACTAATGGGATTATTGTTAGTGGTTTATGAGCTCTAGGTTTCAGTAAACTATGGTATTTTCATGTAGTGTATAACCTATGTAAGTTAATGATGACTCCATTATAAGATGCCTTTGGGCCAAATAATATTAGATCTATTATTAGGAGTTGGTTTTCTTGCAATGGTTTCCAAGATAATTTATGGTATCTACATGTTATTGTGTTTTTATTTATATCTCTTTTTATAACAAAATATATGCAAATAACATGTGTATCATTTTAATGTGTGACAAAGGTCACTTGAAATGTTTGTTTTATCACTAATATTTTACATAAGAGGTGGTCCATGTTACCCACCAAAATGTGGGTAAACCATAGGAGAGATTTTTATCCTTGGAGAGTTAGTGAGCCAACATTCCAACTTGAAGGATGTGGTTAATCCATTGCTATGTACTTAAACCATTTTGCAATCATGTGCTTTTAATTAATGTTTTGAAGCCTACTACTATGAATCAAGGGGCGATCTAGATGATTGAATGATCTTAATTGTATTCTTATTCCCTCACTTCCCCTAGGAGGTTAGTCTTTGACTCTAGCCCAGGGGGACTTCCTATGAGGCCTTAGGGTTATAAGAAGGACACTACTGAGGAGTCCTTGATTGAATTAGCCTGCCAATGATATTCCATACTTACCACTTTCTATTTTTTCCCATTATTTCATCTCCCTTCTTCGAGTTGGTGGTCATTGTTCACGGGGTTAGCACTTTCTCATCCTCATCATTGACTCTAGGTTGTAAAACATTTCCTTGGAAGTTAATGCAGCTAAAATAAAGGTAAAAGAAAAAGAAAGCCACAGTAAAAGAAAATATAAAATGAAAAAGAAGTTCGGGACAAGAATTAGCGCATTGGAAAAATCCTAGCACATGTTCCATTGCCCTCGTTAGCCATCACCCAGTTCTTCAAGCATATGATGCTCCATCAATAAAAGGAAACCCTTGTGTTTCCCCAACCTTGATGAACAATAAATTGCCTCATCATTAAGGGGTGAGAAATGCTAAATCTCAAAAAGCAAGCTTGGGTTGTTGAGCTATGAACTAAAATAAAAACATTATTATACAAAAATAAAAGGTACACCAAAGGGGTGGAAAAAGTTGGTTGAAGAAAGGGGTAACTCATGCCACCGTGGCTTCTCCCTCACATCTATACGCTAAGGATGTTGGACCACCATTAGTTGGTCACTTTGCTATGACATCTAGTCCTAAAGTCATGTCTACTTCATTGCCACCTTCTTAACATGCATCTATGAATTTATTAGTTAACTGGAAACTCGTCACTTCCCCTTGGGGTTGGAAACACCTAGTAGGCTTATCCATATAGTCATCCATAACATAAGACATGGAACACTTATATGGGACTTGGTCTAGTTACATATTTGAAGGCGATCTTTGTGTGAAGTATTAATCGTGCCCCTAATGTTAAGTATGGTCAACTATGATGCATCTGTGGTCTTTGTTACTTAATGATTTTTGATTTTCACTTGATCTTGAGAGGGTTTTGTCAAGTGGTTATCATCACATTAGCAAATGGATTCTTGATTTGATTCCCCTGTTAGCCACCTATAATATTTGTTATAGCAAAAGGTGGCTAAGACTTTTTGAGCCTTCAAGGAACAAATTTCATTGCTAAAAATTGTTGGCTCTTGAAGACTCTGGAAGGCCTCATGCCTTAGTCCAAAATCTTCATTTCTGTTCCCTTTTTATGCTCAGAATCTCTGCTATTTCCTCAAGTGAAAATACTGCTGTAAAACCATCATTTTTTCCCCTTCCCCTCTTCCAAAACTAACTTTCATTTGCTCCTCTATTTCTCCATAAAAACTCTTTTGTTTTCATGATTCCTCTTCTTCCCTTCATGAAAATCACTTTTACAAAGTTAAAGACTCACTCTTTAACCTTACCGAAACCCTCAAATCCATTGAAAACCTTGAAATTTTCATGAAAAATACATATTTTTTGCATAAGGCTTAAGCCCCTTGGGCTAAGTCCTAAACCACTTTCTCATCATGCGACTTGGTGCTAGAACCAAGCGCTAAACCCATATAGCGCTTATCGCATCGGAAACTTTCGATAGTGCGTAAGTCCCGTGTTCCATTTAAATCCCGATGCGATCAACTCTTTTATATAAGCCCGTGTTTATAAACCTCGATCATATTATTTTTTATATAAATATCTCGTGGGCCCGCCTTCGGCGCCTAAAAACCGTTGAATAAACCATCCCGATCCATTTTTCCCTTTGTAAAATACAAAAACCCATTTATCCAAAGTTTGATTTAAAAAACCAAAGTCACGTGTTTAATATAAAAATGGTTAGATTGAAAGACCGATCGTGCAATCGCATCGGAGAATTTCACAATGGGTTGATTAAAAAGACTCGCATTAAACTTCCGATGCGATTGGGGTCTATATATATTAACTCCCCCCCCCCCCCCCGCCTTTTTGTTTCATACGAATTTCCCCGGGACCAAGTGTTGAAGTCTCGAGGCGCTAAATCGCATCGCAATTTTCCAATGGTTAGATTAAAAAGACCGGGCCCAAAACTCCGATTGCGATTGGCCTTTTTTTTTATAAACCCCGGGCCCATTGTATTCCATGTATCCTTAGGCCGCAGTCGGGCGCCTATCCACCTTATACATATTTTCCGCCCCCCGAAGCATAAAACCTTTGTTTTATTTCATTTTTTGAGTTTTCATATATTAAAAGGGTTTTCCGCCAGCGCAACTAGAAAAGATATTGACCGTTGATCTAAATCTTAGATCAACGGCCCGCGCAAAATCACATCGCATTTTCTCAAATCGCTGCGTTATATTGCCACCCCTGATTGCCGATCACCCAATCCATTCTCCACCGTTGATCTAATTTTTGGATCGATGGTCTGTGCTACATCACATCGCAACTTTCAATTGGCGCACTTGCTTGCCACCCCTGATTGCGATCCTCCGATTAGATCTGGACCGTCCACGTGTCCAGATCAGACGGTCCAAAATCAACCCGTCTCGTTTATTTCCCTGCTCTTTTTTGACCTCCTCCAAAATAAATCTCCACTGTTGGATGTTTTCATCCAACGGCTACGCTCCTTCCTCGCCTTCTGAAGCAGTTAAACCTAAAAACGCAGGATTTTCTAAATATTTTGTGTAGTTTTGCAGGGATTAATGGTTTTTTCATTTGCTCAAAAGAAATGCCGAAGGCCGGGAAAGACGTTTCCCGTGCCTTTGAATCATCAATGGAGAACATTTGCAAAGCCTGGATTCAACGTTTTATCATTGTTTCATAGGGCATTGATGCCTTTAAAAGCCTAGCGCGACCTGCACATCGACAAGACACTGTGATTTAAATCACATTTAAAAGAGTATCAGTTCTTGAAGATAGAGCACAACATAATGAAGATTGAAGACATAATTGCGGGGATCACGACTAAGAATGATTATCAAAAGCCTAATCCCCCCAAATTAAACACAGTTAAAGGGAAATCACAAATGTTTAACAGACAGAAAGGCCTCCACTGCCACTTTTGAGGCAAGTTGATTCCTCCCGGCTACCACAGGGCCACCTGTTGCCTCAAAGCATTCAAACAGAGGCTGAACTTATTGAAGAAAATAAGATATTCGCCTCCAACGCAGCCAAACAATTAATTCTGCTAAGGAAACTAATGCAAACAAATATCAGTGGAGTTATTTTGTCCTGGACAGAGCCTCAAAGTCAACAAAAGCTCCCACCGAGCTTAATTCATAAATGTAAAACAGTTAATACAACAACACACCTGTAAACTTCTTCATCGAGCCCCTCAAAGGCCGAGAAGTCTTGAATTTGTATTAATTGTCCTGAGAGATCTTTTCTCAGATCTTACCTCCTCATTCTTCTATAAATACTTCTATAGAAGATGAGAAACTGTTGGTTGTTGAATTTTGAAATATACTTGAGCTCGAAATTCCTTCTTGTAAATAGTGTTCACTGGCCCTTGAAGCTCTGTTTGCGCTAGATTAGTTAGGCTGAATAGTGAAGATGATTGCTGAATTGAAACATTGGACTTGAAGACTGTAACTGGTTTGATATCAATAACAAGCTGTTTCTTGGGATCCTGGTCTATATCACTGGTGAAGTGCCCCTTTCTTTGTTATTGTTTTTCCTTCTATGTATGTCATATTGTTCACTCTTCTCTCATAAAGAACAACACACATAGAGTTAGGACCTACTGTATATCAGTAACCTTCTCTGATTGAAAATCTTTATTTCCATGTTTTCCTCCAATTTGTTTGTTTAAGAACGATTCAATACAGTTTAAGCAGTTAGGAATGTTGGCGTTCCCTCGTCCTACTGTTTGCTTTAAACATTATTCTTGAAAGTTATTTTCATCATTTGCTTATTAAAGTTAGACTAGAAAAGTGATGGTTTGCCCCTTGCTTTATTTCATCCTCCAAAGCATTCGAAGGTTCTCCTTGGTGTCAATTCTCCAAATGACTTAGGTTTAAGTTATCTTATCTGATCTTAGGTAACACTTTGTTTTCTCTTATGTGTTTTCATACTTTCTGAAGGTAATTATGTAGATTACTAGATTGTTTGTCAATTAAGTTGTTTTAATACAAACTTGCCCAAGAAGTCTATGGTTAGCCCTGTTCTTGGTTGGTTTTAAACAATTACTTAAGAGGTTTCTTTGCTTCATAATCGACTATAACCCTGTGAAATTATTATCATTTCACCTCCAACACTTTATTGTTTCCGTCCCATATTTTAATCTCATTAACACCAGGACATGACGGTTCTTGGATCACTCTTGATGTTGTTGCTCAATTAAAGCCCTGATATGACTCCATAACCCAATGGACTAAAAACCAACGTTATATCTATCTTTTAGCCAAAGCTGTTCTATTAGCTTGCAACTTCTCACCTTTGAAACTTTTTGCACTTAGAACTTTCCCCTCAAGTAACATTCATGCTCAACCATGCAAAAAACAAACCCTTGGCCTTCATAACTAGCCTAATATCATTACCATAAACTTCAAAGACAAATCCATCTTTGCACTTATTGGAGAGATCCCTCTCCGGATTCAGGAGGGCTAGATCCTAGAATCCCAAATTTGGTTGAAACGATGTTGTTTCTGTGATCGGACTTTGCCAATCTTGCTGATTATGGATTCCTAACATTTCTGGCGACTCTGCTGGGGGACAAAACCCATAATCGTTTTCATTTTTATTAAACTTTGAGGGTAAAAAGCAACGTTTTCAAGCACTACCAAAGAAAGGTAATCATGGTAAAACTTGTTTGAATCAATGACAAACTAGGTAAACCCTAGGATTCTCTTAAGACTTTATCTAACCTTGAAAAATCAGCTGGCTTAGCCATAAGAGTGGACTTTATTTGTCTCATAACCGTAGCTAAGTTGTGAAACAGATACAGGATATTCTTAGAAACCACATAACTGAAAAATAACTCAGTAAACACCTAAAAATATTTCAGATTGGTATCCAATAAACATGGTGGTGGACCATAAAACCTTTTACCTCCTTAGGCGCTAAAAACTTCCACTTGGCGACTCCACAATCCTTAACAGACCTTAAGACTCCACTGGGAAGAACCTTTATCATTATAATATCTTTCAAACTCAGTCAGAGGACTGTAGGATTAAAACGTGTGCAAACAGATTAGTTAACCTCTTAAAGATTTGTCATATCTGGTTGAACTTTTCTTGTATTTGGGTCTAAAAAACATAGCATAGTGGCTCCTAGAAAGATTCACACTAGAGCCGATCTTGACCCTAATCCACCTGAGATAGTTGATAACCCAGAAAGTATCCTTGAGAAGTCTCCTAGGATTAAATTGTCAACTGTTTTCAGATCACCCTTGAGAGCTAGTTCAGTCCCTGAAAATCTTTCAGCTCTACAACAATCACAAGTTGACTTAGTAAACCTGTTTAGAACTAGGTCATTTGATGATATAATTCAGCTAGACTCTAAGTCTTCACTTTCATCCCCGGAGACAAGTGAACATCCTGGTAGTAGAGAAACAACACCTTCTGATATGCATTTCCTTCACAATTTAGGTGCCTCTCATCCAAGATCAGCTCATCAATCTACTGCTATTCCATCCACATCCCTTCATCCTTCATTCACTGTCCAAACCACTCCACTTTAGCCCACTTTCCTTTTTGTTAATCCACCTCTTGTAAATCCACCTCCACCTCCTGCCATGGCTACATGGTATGCTCCCTTAGTCCTTCCTGTACCATTAGTCAACCTTCCACAGGACTATCAGTCCAAAATTCCATTATATGATGCTAGCAACGCTACAACTGCATCGCAACATGTGGATAAGATGAATGACTACTTTGACAGAAATGAAATTGATGATGATTCTGTCAAACTTAGATTATTTGCTCAAAATCTGGGGGGAGAAGTAAGAAAATGGTTCAAAGGCTTAACTCCCCATAGTATCAATGATCTCCAAGCCTTCCATCAAACTTTCTTAAACAAATGGGAAGTGAAGAAGAATCCTCTCCAAGTCCTTTCTGATTACAAGAACCTCCATAGAAACACTGGGGAAAGTGTGCAAGCTTACTGCACTAGATTTAATAGTGTGTACAATGCACTTTCCCCATAACTAAAACCTCCACAGGGCTCAGCTTTAAACAAGTTTCCTAAAGGGTTTGACCCTGAGATGGCCTATCAGCTGAGAGAGAGAGATTTTGCAACTCTTGAAGATATGCAAAGGGGTGCTCTTTCTGTGGAAGTCAACTTAATGGAGAAGAGAGCAAGAATGAAAAACGAGAAGAGAGTCTCTTTTAGAGAGGAAAATACACCTACTTCAAACTCAAAAATGGAGAAAATGATGGAAGAAATGATGAAAGAGATGAACATAATTAAGAGAGCACAAGCAAGTCAAAACCAAACTGCTCCTCTAAATAGAAACCAGAACCAAATCCAAAATTTTAGAAGAAACCAACCTCCAAACAGACCTAGGGAAGATGATCAACAGATCACTCCTCCCTTTCATCAAAACTATGTAAGTGAGGTTGAGGAAACAGAGGAGATAATAGAGGAAGATGATATCAACATGCTGGGGGTAGATAATGATGAATTTGAGATTCATTATGATAAAAAACAAAGTCTATACACACCTTATGATGACAAAAGAGATGATGATGAAAATTATTATCAAGACATGGAAAATGTCGTCATAGAGTCTCAAAGAGAATATGACCTTAGAAGCAAAACCAGTCAACAAACTCCCAACACTAAACCTTCACAAAACAGCGTTGTAACCAAACCTAAAGTTGTCAAACAAAAGGATAAAACAGTGGCTGTAAATTCTGGTAATGATAAAGAGAAAGGCACTCAAAATGATGAAAAACGGAGTGCAGACCTTAATAGTACTAACATCTCAGCTAGTACCCCTGTTACAACCATTTTGTCAAGTGTAAATAGAACAAATCAACAAGCTAATATCGCTGATAGAGTGACGGTTAATAAGGCTGAGACCAGCACTTTAAAGAGTCAAATTCCTTTAAGCCTGGAGCAGGAAATTTCAAAGATCAAAACCTCTGTTCCTTTGACTGAGTTAGCTGCCCAGCATGTATATAGGACCCAAATTTTGAAGGCTTTAAATATAAAGGAAAATGGAGATACAATCAATCTTAATGATGACCAACCAGAGCTTATTTTTGGTCCAAAGATTGAAGGTAGATATCAAGAGGGACCTGTTCCTCCCTTTTATGTAAGCTTAAACGTTCATGACAAAATTTTGCACAACGCTATGTACGATTTTGGGTCTTCTCATAATTTAATGCGATGGAGAGCCTTGGTCTAGAAATCACCAGACCTTACAAAGACCTTTACTCCCTTGAGTCAAACAGAGTAAAATGTTTAGGATTAATCAAAGACCTCTGCGTTAGCTTAGCACAGATCCCAGCCAAATGCTTAGTCATGGACATTGTTGTGGCTGATGTGCCCCCAAAGTATGGAATGTTGTTATCTAGATCTTGGGGGGCTAAGTTACAGGGGACTATGCAGATGGACATGACTTATGCGACTATCCCTGTTTTTAATCAGACTAGAAGACTTTACAGGGAGTCTCATATGCAATACACAGTTACAAGTCAAGACAGACCACAAAACTCTCCCCTCTATGCTGTAAATACAGGCCTTGATTCATTTATCCTTTTTAATGAAGAAACATTAGATGAACAAGTAACTTTAACAGAGTTAATGGCCGATAGAGAGGAGGAGGTGAAAACCACAGAGCTGCCAAAACAGTTTGCTGAACCTGTAAAATCTAGCAAACAAAACAAGGGTCTTGAACTACAAGTCGTGCGTCCTTTGCTTTTGAACCTTGACACTCAAGAAAATGTTCCTCTACTTAACGAAAAATCTGAAGAGTCAAAACAATTTCAATTAAGTGCCGCTAATCATGAAAAATCAGAAATCACAGTAGTTGAAGAGGACATTCACCAAACAGATGACATCAAAACTAGTCCTCTATGGAGTATGCACTTCGACGGAACCTGCACTAGGAAAAATGCTGGTGCAGGGGTTTGGATTTGCAACACTGAAAGCAACCACACAGAAAGTCTTTCCTGTAGATTAAACTTCTAGTGTTTGAATAACATAGCGGAATATGAATCCCTTATTTTAGGCTTACGATTGTTGAAAAAGTTAGGAGCCAAGAGAATTAAAGTTCACGGGGATTCTGAATTAATCATTAGGCAAGTCAATGGGGAGTATAACGCTCATCATCCTAGACTTAGGGCCTATCGAAACGATGTCGTGGACCTTTTAGAAACTTTCGAAGAGTCCCATTTAATTTTTGTCCCAAGAAAAGAAAATATTGCGGCCCACAGCTTAACCTACGCAGCTAGAACGTGCTTAACGCCATATAACACCAAAGACTGCACAACTCAGATAAAATTTAGACTAGCTGTGCCTGATAATGAGAAGTATTGGCACGTGTTTGACAATGACAAACAAATAGAAGACTTCATGCAATTCAGAAATGAATTCGAAATAAACAGTTCGGACTCAGACTATGAAACACACTGCAAGGAAGAAAATTTTCTTGATGAAGAAGAACCGTCCCCTGAACTTGCTAATATAAACCTGTTATCTAGCAAATTTGAAAGCGAAATAGAAAAGAATGCAGAGTTTGAAACAGAGGAGTTAGAAACTCTGCACTCTAAAGATAAAAGTTTGCCTAAGGGTCTGGCCCCTTTAAAAGAGTTGTTCGATTTTAACGATGTGGCGAATAAACCAAAATTGGAACCTGTAGAGACTGAAGTGGAAGAGTGTAATATTGGCAGCGAACTTAAGCCGAAAATGATTAAACTGTCCAAGACTTTACCAGCTCACATTAAACTCAAATACATTGAACTGTTTAAAGAGTTTTCTGATGTTTTTGCGTGGAGTTACGAAGATCTTAAGTCCTATGACACTGAAATAATACAACACAAAATCCCTCTCAAAGAAAACCAAAAACCATTCAAACCGAAACTGCGCAGAATAAACCCTCTCCAGTTACCATTGGTTCAGAAGGAAATCATGAAAATGTATGATGCTGGTATTATTGTCCCTATTAGATATTTTGAATGGGTATCTAATCTGGTGTCTGCTAGGAAGAAAACTGGAGAGATCATGCTTTGTATAGACTTTAGAGACTTAAACAAAGCTTCATTAAAAGACAACTACCCTTTACCCAAGATGGATCATATTTTACAAAGGGTAGTAGGGTCTAAAAAAATTTCTTTGCTAGATGGCTATTCAGGGTACAATAAGATTTTAGTTCACCCTGCTAATCAATTAAAGACAACATTTACTACACCATGGGGCACTTTCATGTATGTGAAAATGCCTTTTGGTCTAATGAATGCTGGAGCAACTTTTCAAAGAACCATGGACATAGCATTCTCGGAGGAACTGGGCTTCTTCATCATTATCTATCTTGATGATGTTACTGTGTTTTCAAAAACAGATGAAGAACACTTAGAACATTTAAGAAATGTTTTTGAGAAATGCAGAAAGTTTGGGATATCTTTAAACCCTAAGAAGACACTATGTGGTCTCCAAGAAGGTAAACTTCTTGGGCACATTATTTCTGAGGAGGGTATAAAGATAGATCCGAAGAGGATTGAGGCCATATTGCAAATCTCTCATCCTCGAAACATCAAAGAGTTGCAATCTTTCATCGGGAAGATCAACTTTTTGAGAAGGTTCATCCCCAACTTGGCTGAGCTCCTTAGGAATATCACAAACATGTTAAAGAAGGAGCAAGGGGTAAAATGGACCTTGGAAGCAAAGAAGTCCTTTGAACTGGTGAAACAAGCGTTAACCAAAACGCCGGTTCTTATAAGTCTTGATTTTTCAAAAGATTTTTATATTTTTTCATTTGCATCAGAACATACCATTGCTGTTGTCCTTTTACAGAAAAATCCACAAGGGCAAGAGCAGCCTATTGCATTCTTTAGTAAGGCATTGAGGGATGCTCCTTTGAAGTATAACATTATGGAGAAGCAAACTTTTGCTTTGGTTAAAGCTTTGAAAGACTTCAGAGTATACATCCTTCACTCACACACCATTGCCTTTGTCCCAAATTCAATTGTCAAAGACATTCTAACACATGACCCAGATGGTAAGAGAGGTAAGTGGATTGCTGTTATCATTGAATATGATTTAGAGATAAAGCCCACTAAACTCATCAAAGGCCAAGGTCTAGCTAGATTAATGGCTAAATCCAATTTGAAGTTCTTGATATTAATATGATTAATGCTTTGGATGACCAAGAAGAATTCTCAACTCCCATTGTTGAAAACCATTTCATGAATTCTACTTGGTATGCTGATATTCTTTATGTTTTGCTTAATTTAAATACACCTCCTAGTTTGACAAAGACAAAGGCAAGATTCCTAAAGTTAAAAGTTGTAAACTATTGCATTATTGATAAATATTTTTATTGGAAAAATGCAAGTGGTCTATTGCTTAAATGTTTGCCCGAGTTTGATGCAGAGAAGGTTAAGCACGAGTTCCATGAAGGAGAGTGTGGAGGCCATTTATACTGGAAGACAACAACCAACAAAATTTTGAGGGCTGGTTTCTATTGGCCTACTCTTTTTCCTGACATACACAAAATGATCATTGCTTGTCATAAATGTCAGCTTTTTGAAGGAAAAAGAAAACTGCTACCCCTACCTCCGCATCCAATCACCGTTGAAGCCCCTTTTCAACAGTGGGGACTTGACTTCATAGGAGAAATCCATCCACCATCTTTTGCTCAACATAGATGGATTCTCACTGCCACAGACTATTTCACTAAGTGGATAGAAGCCATTCCTTGTAGGCAGACCAATGATTCAGTGATCATAAAATTGATGGACTCTAATATTCTCTCCAGATTTGGCTGTCCTACCAAGATTATCATTGATAATGCAGCAGCATTTGGATCAAAGAAGATGGTTGAGTTTTGTCATAGATATCAGATAACATTGGGGCATTCCACAGCTTATTACCCCCAGGGTAATGGACTTGCAGAATCCTCAAACAAGAGTTTAGTGAACATAATAAAAAAACTGTTGGAGGACAACAAAAAGTCTTGGCACACGAAACTGATTCATGCACTTTGGGCTGACAGATTAACTTTGAAGAAATCCATTGGCATGTCTCCTTTTCAGCTTGTGTATGGTACTGATGCACTTTTTCCAAATAGCCTTGGTGTACCAGTGATGAAGTTGATTCAAGAGTTACAAACTGAAGATAATGACATGATCAGAAGAATAAATCAACCCATTCATCTTCAGCAAACCAGAGAGGAAGTGTATAACAAAGCATTGCAGAAGCATGACAGCATTAAAAAGCTTTTTGACAGAAGAACAAAGGCCAACAATTTCAAAATTGGGGACAAAGTTTTAAAGTGAGACTCAAGGAGGGAAGACAAGGGCAAGCATGGAAAATTTGACAACTTATGGCTTGGCCCTTATATCGTTCATTCAGCTGCTGGTAACAATGCATTTTTCTTACAAGAGTTGAATGGATCTGAACTGCTTAGGGGTCCTGTCAATGGCAGGATGTTCAAGCATTACTTCTCTTGATCCTTGACATGTTCTAAAAGTCTTTTTTATCTTTTTTCCATTATAAATATGTCATCCACCATTGCATTCAAAGTTAGAAAAATAAAAAATACAAAAAACAAAGAAAGAATGAAAAGAGGGCAGATTGATAAAACAATAAAGGTACAACCCCATACCAAAAAGAGAAACAAATCTGAAAGTGTGCAAGCTTAAATGCCACTCCTGCAAAACACACTTCTAGTTAGTCAAACAACCTAATCTTGACTAATTAGCTTTTGAATTTATCGCTGATAGGATAGTGAATTTGATTTTCCAAACTGTTTAATCTTGACTTATCAGTAGGTAGATTAGGATAGAAATTAAAGGTTCAAACATGTTTAAAATCTGAACCTAAGTTTCCAAAGAGAGATGACTCAAATCTGTTTTATTTTCTGAGTAAAAAAAGATGTAAATCTGGTTCTAAACAGCTCAAAATCTGAACCAGAAAACAAGGAAGAAACAGCTCAAACAAGAGCCAAAACAGAGCTGTAAAAAGAGAAGGCCATGATGAGAAACTTTCAGATCTTAAGCCTTTCATTTTGATTTAATTTTCTGCAAAATAAATGTTTGTGTGCAGCTTGTTTTATGCCATAGACCAACATCAAGTTAAACTGTTCAATCCTGACTTGTATGTTTTTCAATTGCTGTTATAGAATTTAGAGAATAAAATTTGTTGGACAGTTTAATCCCAACAGATGGTAGATTAGGTAGAGAAGTATCTGAACTCAACTGTTTAATCTGAATTCAGGAAGAAATAAGGAGTACAAATAGATTAGATTTATTGCTTTCAAAAGAATAAAATGTTGTGAAAAGAGTTTGCCAATCCAAGTGCACTCTAATGAAGAAAAAATGCTAGATCAGTAGGATTGGGTAGGTAGAAAGTTTGTATTGATGAAGGTCCATTGTTTTCATGGCTGCTAATATGCTTTCAAAAGAAGATCATTTAAGCAAAGGGAAACCCAATGGATCAGGCACAGGTCCGCCTCCCAGAGAGCACAATGGATGAGGCAACTGATCAGCCTCCCAGAGAATGCAAGTTTGAGGTTCTTGATGCCTTGAAGAAGGCATCATCCCCAAGTGGAGCCACTGTTAGCCACCTATAATATTTTTTATAGAAAAAGGTGGCTAAGACTTTTTGAGCCTTCAAGGAACAAATTTCATTTCTAAAAATTGTTGGCTCTTGAAGACTCTGGAAGGCCTCATGCCTCTGTCCAAAATCTTCATTTCTGTTCCCTTTTTATGCTTAGAAGTTCTGCTGATTTCATGAGAAGAAACTGCTAAAAAACCATCATTTTCCCCATTCTCCCACTCAAAACTAACCTTCATTTTCTCCCCTTTTTCTCCATAAAAACCCTTTGTTTTCATGATTCCTCTTCTTCCATTCATGAAAATCACTTTTACAAGGTTAAAGACTCACTCTTTAACCTTACCGAAACCCCCAAATCCATTGAAAACCTTGAAAATTTTCATGAAAAATACATATTTTTTGCATAAGGCTTAAGCCCCTTGGGCTAAGTCCTAAACCACTTCCCCATCATGCGACTTGGTGCTAGAACCAAGCGCTAAACCCATATAGCGCTTATCGCATCGGAAACTTTCGATGGTGCGTAAATCCTGTGTTCCATTTAAATCCTGATGCGAACAACTCTTTTATATAAGCCCGTGTTTATAAACCCGGATCATATTATTTTTATATAAATATCCCGTGGGCCCGCCTTCGGCGCCTAAAAACCATTGAATAAACCATCCCGATCCATTTTTCCCTTTGTAAAATACAAAAACCCATATATCCAAAGTTTGATTTAAAAAACCAAAGTCACGTGTTTAATATAAAAATGGTTAGATTGAAAGACCGATCGCACAATCGCATCGGAGAATTTCACAATGGGTTGATTAAAAATACCCGCATCAAACTTCCGATGCGATTGGGTCATATATGTATAGACCTCGCTCCCTCCGTTTTATGTTCCATATAACCTACGCCTGGGACTAAGAGTTTAAGTCCCGAGGTGCGAATCACATCGCACAAATCGAATGGGTTGATTGAAAAGCCCATGCCCGACCTTCCGATTGCGATTGGCCCTTTTTTCATATATAAAACCCCAGGCACATTATCTTTTGTATAAACCTTTGGCCCCGCAGACGGGCGCCTAACCATATCATACATATACCCTGCCCATATCATAAAAACCTTTGTATATTAAAAAAGTTGGGTTTTTTATATTAATAAAGGGTCCCACTCGTTCATGGGCCCGGTTCATCTCCACCGTTGATTGTTGACCGATCAAACGACTGGCGCTCAATCGCATCGCATTTCTCAATCGCATCGCATTTCTTAAATCGCTGCGTTATATTTCCTTCCCTGATCGGCTTTTCCCCTGATTCATTTCTACACCGTTGATCTAATCTTTGGATCGACGGTCTGCACTACATTGCATCGCAACTATTGGTGCACTTGCCTGCCACCCCCGATTGCGATCCCTCGATTGTGATCCTCCGATTAGATCTGGACCGTCCACGTGTCCAAATCGGACGGTCCAAAATCAACCCGTCTCGTTCATTTCCCCGCTCTTCTTTGACCTCCTCCAAAATAAATCTCCAATTTTGGATGCTTTCATCCAATGGCTACGCTCCTTCCCCACCTTCTGAAGCAGTAAAAACCCGAAAAAACGCAGGATTTCTTGATTAGTTGTTTGTGTTTTGCAGGTACTAAATGGTCTTCCGTTATAACAAAGGAAAGGTTAGAGGTCGGGAAAGATGTTTCCTGTGCGTTTGATTCATCAAAAGAAGCCGTTCGCAGGGTTCAAGATCTATGTTTCGTCGATGCTCTATGAGCATTGATGCCGTGAAGGGACCTACGTGGCCTGCACATCGACAAGACACCGTGATTTAAATCACATTTAAAAGAGTATCAGTTCTTGAAGACACAACACATCAAATTGAAGATTGAAGACAAAATTGTGGGGATCACGGCTAAGAATGATTATCAAAAGCCTAATCCCCCCAAATTAAACACAGTTAAAGGGAAATCACAAATGTTTAACAGACATAAGGCCTCCACCACCAATTTTGAGGCAAATTGATTCCTCCTCGCTACCATAGGGCCACCTGTTGCCTCAAAGCATTCGAACAAAGACTGAACTTATTGAAGAAAATCAGATATTCGCCTCCAGCACAGCCAAACAATTAATTCTGCTAAGGAAACTAATGTAAAAAAATATCAGCGGAGTTATTTCATCCTGGACAGAGCCTCAAAGTCAACAAAAGCTCCCACCGAGCTTAATCCATAAATGTAAAACAGTTAATACAACAACACACCTGTAAACTTCTTCATCGAGCCTCTCAAAGGCCGAGAAGTCTTGAATCTGTATTAATTGTCCTGAGAGATCTTTTCTCAGATCTTACCTCCTCATTCTTCTATAAATACTTCTGTAGAAGATGAGAAACTGTTGGTTGCAGAACTTTGAAATATACTTGAGCTCGAAACTCCTTCTTGTAAATAGTGTTCATTGGCCCTTGAAGCTTTGTTTGTGCTAGATTAGTTAGTCTGAATAGTGAAGATGATTGCTGAACTGAAACATTGGACTTGAAGACTGTAACTGGTTTGACATCAATAACAAGTTGTTTCTTGGGATCCTGGTCTATATCACTGGTGAAGTGCCCCTTTCTTTGTTATTGTTTTTCCTTCTATGTATGTCATATTGTTCACTTCTCTCATAAAGAACGACACTCATAGAGTTAGGATCTACTGTATATCAGTAACCTTCTCTGACTGAAAATCTTTATCTCCATGTTTTCCTCCAATTTGTTTATTTAAGAATGATTCAATACAGTTTAAGCAGTTAGGAATGTTGGCGTTCCCTCGTCCTACTGTTTGCTTTAAACATTGTTCTTGAAAGTTATTTTCATCATTTGCTTATTAAAGTTAGACTAGAAAAGTGATGGTTTGCCATGTTTCTAGTTTCTATTCTCCAAAGGCAGATTCTGAAGGTTTCCGTTGGTGTTGACTGAAAGAAGACTTGGTTTAAAAGTACCTTATCTGATCTTAGGTTACACTTTGTTTTCTCTTATGTGTTTTCATACGTTCTGAAGGTAATTATGTGGATTACTAGATTGTTTGTCAATCAAGCTTCTTTAATACAAACTTGCCCAAGAAGTCTATGGTTAGCCCTGTTCTTGGTTGGTTTTAAACAGTTACTTAAGAGGATTTTCTTGTTTTGACTGACTATAAATCCCTTTTGAAATTATTATCAGTTTCCACCCCTCTAACACTTTATTGTTTCCATTCCATCATTTTAATCTCAATAATCTTGTGATATAGATGACTTTCCCCTTGGATCACTCTTGATGTTGTTGCTCAATTAAAGCCCTGATATGACTCCATAGCCCAATGGACTAAAAACCAGCGTTATATCTATCTTTTAGACAAAGCTGTTCTATTAGCTTGCAACTTCTCACCTTTGAAACTTTTTGCACTTAGAAATTTCCCCTCAAGTAACATTCATGCTCAACCATACAAAAAACAAACCCTTGGCCTTCATAACTAGCCTAATATAATTATCCTAAACTTCAAAGACAAATCCATCTTTGCACTTATTGGAGAGATCCCTCTCCGGATTCAGGAGGGCTAGATCCTAGAATCCCAAAGTTGGTTGAAACGATGTTGTTTCTGTGATCGGACTTTGCCAATCTTGCTGATTACAGATTCCTAACATCCCCCACCTCCTCAATGAAGCAACAACGGTCGTACCATCCATTGCAGGGAGAGATATTGACCTTGATGATGCAATGTTTCCTATCCAAAGTAGAGCAATGGGTTATTTGATGACCAAACATCATGTTTGACACCTTGAGGGATCTGTTAAGGTCCGACCTTGACCTATTTATTAATGTAATAGGCCCAAGGGGCCCCACAAGAGTCATAATTAGTTAGTTTAGTAAACAAAGCCCATAAGCAGTTAACCACATTAATGATGATTGCAAGTAATTGATCTGCATTATAAAAAGGGACCACAATTAGTTAGTTTAGTTAAGGATGATGAATAATTGAGTCATAAATAATAAATAAAGTGGTTAACCCTCATTATGCAAGGGACCACAAGTATTTAGGGTTTTGGATCTTATGAAACTATATATAGTCAAAGATAGTAAGGGAAGTCGTGTCAAGTATTTTTGTAATTGAGCTATGCTTTGTTGGAGGTTTCCCCCTCAAAGAGGTAAGTAAACATTATTTTATACTGCTCATAATAAAATATTTCCATCTTGTCTCATTTTTGGCATTATTTCTTTGCTATTTTCTGGCATTCTGATGTTATATGCAGGTTAAGAGCATTACAAGTGGTATTAGAGCACTTTCCTAGGCTAGTCGCACCACCAATTTTAGCAAAAATCTTTTTAGTTTAGAGATGTGTTTCAACACCTTTAAATTATAGAGATCTGCTATTATGCACATCAAGTTGCAGTTGGGGAAGCATACAGGTAGGAACTACAAGAGGTGGTCACGTCTGTTGGACTCCCTTGTAAACCCTGTTGGTGCCCATTCGAGTAGTAGCTCATCATACAGCACCTATACACAGACTGCTCTTCACATACCTCTAGTACATCAGAAGTCCCCGTAGGTTACCCTGAAACCAACCTTAGATAAGTTTTCGGTCGTCTTGTTATTATAGTACACAGAGAACAGCACTCAAGGAAATTACTCGTATGTACCAAGGGTAGTTGGGTTGTACAGCTAAGGGCATGGTTGATCCTCCTTAGTTGGTGCTCTGAAAAATTGGGTCAAGTAATACTATCGGATCCCTGCCATATATCGTGATCTGTAGCGCTTGACAGTCCTTACTACCATAGTTCCCTCACTAGTTGTTGGTCGTCACATTCCTACACATTTTGCAGTATCAAGAAGTTGGGGTTTTTGTCACTGCAGTATTGATCAGTTGGGACAACCAAATTCCTACACATTTTGCAGTATCCAAAAGCTGGGGTTTCTACCACCGCATTATTGACTAGTTGGGATCGCTAAATTCGTACATATTTTGTAGTATCAATATTTTGGGATTTCTATTGTTGTAGTAATGATCAACTGGGAATAATACTCCTATAAGAGTATTAGAAAAAAAGAAATTGGTGGTCCCAAAACTTTGCTTGCAAGAGACCTAGCCCACGAGATTTAGGACGACAAGCTAATCATAGTGATATCATCCACCAGTGAGCCTCCATTTGTCAAGTGGTCCCAATTTTTTCAGAAGTGCCTTCAAGTGACCTACATCAACAAACTCCTTGTCTCACACCCATTGCATGCATACTAATTTTAAGTGAACCAAATTTTGACCTGAGCAATTGGATGGTAACTATGAGGGCTCAAGCTATGGAAAACCTCAAGAAAAGAGTGACATACCTAGAAGCACGACTCACCACCTCCATCTGCTAGGTTACAACCCTAACCCCTTTATTAATGTAATAAAATGAAAGGGGCCACGTAAGAGTCATGATTAGTTATTTAATAAATAAGTCACGTAAGCATTGTAAGTGGTTGACCCAAATTATAAAAAAGGGACCACAATTAGTTATAACGAGACATAACTAATAAATAAAGTGGTTAACCCGCATGATGCAAGGGACCATGATTAGTTAGGGTTTTTGGGTCTCATGAAACTATATATGGTCGAACATAGTAAGGGAAGTCTTGTCTTGTGTTGTGTAATTGAGCTCTGCTCTACTGGAGGTTGCCCCTTCGAAGAGGTAAGTGAACAATATTGCGCAGATCTTAATATAATATTTCCATTTTCTATCATCTCATTATGTTATTTTTTGTGGTATCTCTCGTATATTTCATAGTTTTGATATTTTCTGTAGATCAAGCATACTAAAAGTGGTATCAGAGCACTTTCTCGGGCCAGCCACACCATTCATTTTAGCAATATTTTTTTTAGGCTAGATATGTGTTCTAACATCTTTAAACCATAGAGATGCGTTGTTACATGCATCAACTTGCAGTTGGGGAAGCATACATGTAGGAACTAGAAGAGATGGTCACATCTTGGAATCCCTTGTAACCCTTGTTGGTACCCCTTCAAGTTGTAGTGCATCCTACAACACCTGTACATGGATTGCTATTCCATGTAACTCTGGTATATTGGAAATTCCCCAAGTTTACCATGAAACCAACCTTAGATAAGCTATCGGTTGTCTAGCTGCTACAGTACACCGAGAACAACACTCGGGGAGATTACTCGCACATACCAAAGGTAGTCGGGTAATATGGCTAAGGGCACAGTCGATCCTCCTTAGTTAGCACACTAAAAGATTTGATCAATTACTATTGTTAGAGCCCTAACGTATATCACGATTTGTAGCACTTGGCACTCCTTATTACCATAGTTCCCTCACTTCCTATTGTTGGCCGTCACATTTCGCAGTATTCAAAAGTCACGGGGTTTTCTCTGTCGCAATCGTGATTAGTTGGGACAACCAAATTCCTACACATTTTTGTAGTATCCAACTATCGAGGTTTTTTCCACCACAGTATTGATCAGTTGGGACCTACAAATTCCTACACATTTTATAGTATCGAGATTTTGGGATTTCGACCATCGCAATATTGATCAACTGGGAGTAATACTCCTATCAGAGTAAACAAAATCTGGTGGTCCTAAAATTTAGCTTGCAAGATACCTAGCCCACAAGATTCATGACTACAAGTTGATTATAGTGATACCATCCACCAGTAAGAGTCCATTTTTCCTATAGTCCCAATTTTTTTAGAAGTGCTTTCAAGCAACCTACATCAACAAACTCCTTGTCTCGCATCGTTGCAACCATACTAATTTTAAGTAACCCAAAATTTTGACCCAGACAACTAACTACAAGGGCTCAAACTATAGAAAACCTAAAGAAAAATGTGGAAGATCTAGAAGCAAGCCTCACCACCAAAATTAAATATGCAATTACAAAGGCCGTGGCACCCATTCATCCACTCATCAAGGCTAAAGACCCAATGGGGGAGGGAAACCATGACGACACCCTTCTGGAAGGAGAATATAGCCACCATTGATATGAGTGGTATAATCATTTTTGCAGGGGTCATCAATATTATAGGAATATGACACCCAATATTGACATGCACAAATTTGACAGTTCTAACCTGACAGTGTGGGTGGCACAAATGGAACAACATTTTCAACTCAACAAATCTGGGATGATGAAACCAAACTACATGTGGGAGCTCTTTACTTGGACCAAGAATGCTGGCAGTGGTGGCAATGTCATTATAAATGATATGAGGGAAAGCCAACTTGGAATATGTTCTCTAAAGCCATTTTTGCCCATTTTGATAGGGATTCTCACTTTCTGGGTCTCCTCACAAAGCTCAAACAAACTGATACACTACGTGGCTACATCACGACATTTGAATAACTGAACATCCAGATCGAGGGCTTAGGGGATTCCTTCTATATAGAATGTTTCATCAGTGGCCTCAAGGAATCCATCCAGGCACATGTTAGAATGCATCAATTGGCTACTTGGTTGGAAGCTTGCCACAAAGATTTAGATGCAAAAACTAATCTTAATGCCCAATCTGGTCGTCCTTCATTCACATCAAAGACACACCCCACCCTTGCTAGTGGCCCCACCCAAACCCTTCAGGTTCAAAATGTGTTTCTAGAAAAAATGGTCGAAAGGAGAAGACAGGGATTGCGTTACTATTGTGATGGCAAATATTCCATAGGCACAAATGCAAGGAACCAAAGTTCTTTTAGACTAACTCGACTAAAAGTAGCCCAGACGATGAGGCCCAGCTCGCTGAAGTGTCTGGGGAGGATGCAATGGAACACTAAGATACTATAACAACACCTGATGAACTGATTATATCACTTCATGCATTAGCAGGTATTTCTTCTCCAAAAATGCTTAAAATCAAAGGCTTTATTAAGCATCAACCAGTGGTGGTGTTGATTGATAGTGGAGACACACATAATTTTGTCCATAACTGGGTTGTTGAGGCTTTGCATTGTTTTGTGTGGGAAGTCTCCAATTTTTAGGTCCTTATAGCTAATGGGGGGACCATGAAATGCGAAGAACAATGCGAGAACATAAAGCTTTAGATGAGGGAATATCACCTTAAAACACACATGTTTGCCATTGAAATGGGAGGTTATGACATTGTCCTTGGAGCTGAATTACTTTGAAAACTAGGCCTCATTACCATGGAATTCCAAGAGTTATATATGAGGTTAAAAAAGAATGGGCACGCTTATATGCTCTGAGGGCTCCAAGCACATGCTCCTACTATCATCAACTTGCATAAAATAGAGAAGATTTTAAAAAAGAGACACAATGGGGTAGTTTCTCAATTAAATTCAATCCAAACGATTGACTCAAGCCATGCCAACATTCATCGAGATCTACAAAGGTGTTGAGTCACCATTAACCATGGGGGCTTAACTGGAGGAGAAATACCATACCACATGTGTTCATATTGGGTGATATATATTGAGGCAAAAAAAACATAATATATTGGGGGATATATAGGGGGTAAAAGGTTTTTATATTGGCAGGTATAAAAAATGGAGCTTAAAGTTAAATGAAAAATGTTAATGAAAAAATGGATACCTGCAATATCTAGTGAAAGTCGGGGTTTTTTAAATTGGGATAATGGATTTGGTTCGTATTAGTAAGAGGTTAAATAATGTGATTTTAGAGGTATTTTCCAATATGTAGTCAAATTAAGGGTATTTTTTTAATATGCCACGAACGCACGTGATATGTCAGAGGTTCATTGAGTGAAGACTCTGTGCCATCAATAGGTGTTTAAAAAACCCAAGGAGCTACCCCCTTCCCGGGATGAGCATGATCATAACATCCCTTTGATTCTTGGTAGCTAGTCGCAAAATGTCTGCTCTTATAGGTATCAATTCCCACAAAAGAAAGAGATTGAAAAGATTATTAGGGAGCTACTAGAAGCATACATTATTTGTCCCAACACCAACCCTTATTCGTCCCTAGTGGTCATGGTCTTAAAGAAATATGGGGAGTGGCACGTGTCCTGAATACAAGGATGTCAACAAGCTCACCATCAAGGATAGGTTTCCTATTCCCATTAGGGGAATTTTGAGGTCTAAAATGGGCCTCGTAAGGAAAATGTACAATCAAAATTCACTTTATGAGAACCAATCACATTTTAGGGGATGACATCACCCCTAATGGTTGAGGTGACATTGCTTAAGTTAAAGGTTCTTACTTGTCACATTCTCAATGGTGGATAAAAACTCATGGTTAACCATGGTAGTGCTCTAAGTACTTTTAAAGTTATAAAATAAAGTACTCATAATAAATGTCATTTCACACTTTTTGAATAAATATTATTATTGTCAGTTCATATTTTTTGAAATAAACAATGCATTTATACACTTTTCAATAAATATTATATTTACACACTTTTCAATAAATATTAGATTAGATTATATTATTTTTATATAGTATATTAATTACATGTTATTATGTAATTTAAATAATATAAATTTTAATTAATAGTCTATTCTATAATTAAGAATCTAAGAATTTATATTTATATTTTATTTTAAGTTGTTTAAGTACAAAGGAAAAATTCATTAGTTGTACAATGATAATGACTATTTCTTAAAAAACTCATTTTTATTTATAATCACATCAATACAAATTTTTTATTAATTTTATTTTAGTACAACTTTTGAATTGAATTTAACCATGGTTACATGGATTTTGGTGCAAAAATTGAATTGCAAATTCATAAATATTATTTTATTGTTTAACTATTATTTTATTATTTCGTTAGGAGGCCCATTTTAGACCTCAAAATTCCCCCAAGGATTAGTCGATGATCTCATCGATGAACTCCATGCTACCCAATTCTTTACCAAGTTGGATCTTCATTCAGGCTATCACCAAATCAGAATGTACCATACATTTCTAAGACAACTTTCATAACCCATGAATGTCACTATGAATTTTTGGTTATGCCCTTTGATCTTTTTTAATTCCCTCTCCACCTTTTAAAGTCTCACGAATCACCTTCTCAAGCCATATCTCATAAAGTTTGTCTTGGTCTTTTTTGATGATATACTCGTCTACAAGAAAACATGGAAATACATCTTCAACATATTGACCAAGTGTTGCAACTTTTAAAGGATAATAAGTTATTGTCAAATTTCCCAAGTGTTCTTTTGGAATGGAAGAGGTGGAGTACTTAGAACACATTGTGGGCCGCAAAGGAGTATGGGTGCATCTAAAAAAAAATTTAGGCAATGGAAGATTGGCCACAACCTTGGACCTTGAAAAGTCTGTAGGTATTTTTGGGCCTTAGGTGATCTGAATTTGAATGTTAGTTTTGTTGTGCTAATTTCATTTTTAGATATACAACTTATTCACTGATCTTATGCTTGATGTACAGGTTCCCTTGTTGCTTATGTGTGTCAAAGAGGTAATTAAAACTGAACTTTATGAGTGTTTTTGAAAGCATAAAGCATGAATTTAAATGGTTGAACAACAACCTTTAAAATAGAGTTTTGATGAAGGAGCTCATCCCTCCTGGGCTACATCTCCTTGGTCTAGCTCCATAGCTTGGGCCTCTGTATTAGCTCAATCACGCTCAAAATTATGTTTACATGCATCAAATGCTCTTGGAACCTGTTCCAATGAGTTTAAAATGTCGAAATTGGTTAGAAATGAATATTCATTTACTCAATTTGGTTACCAGATGCTTTGGGCATGACCTTCCCTCCTGGTGGCCCTAGGCTTCTAAAATCTCTAGGGCAACAAAAACCTCTGTAGATGACCTCTTCTGCCTCTGAAACTAGTTCTAATGGCTCCAAAACACCAAAATATACCAAGAATGACTCTTCCTGAGCCAAAATGGGTCGAAAATCGCCTTAGTTATGGAAAAACCAATTTTCCTTACAATTTCTCCACTAACTCTGGAATCTGGCCAGATAGCTCCACTAAAACTGGAGCTACCTCCGAATTTGGCGCTCTGTCAAACTAACCGCCAACTTAATATATGGATTAGTTTAAGGTTAAGTGCAGATTAATGAGGTTTAACTACTCGGTAAGCGCATTTAGCGCTGGCGCTCCCCTTGGTCACGCCGCTTTGGTCATATGGTGAGGGGCTGGCCCCTCTGTTCCGTTGTCGGATCCGTAACTCCCTTCAACCAGTAAATCCACACATCTGTTTCCAAAGGAACGACCCATGGCCTAGCGGTGAAGGAGCGCATTAGGTGGGGGGGAGGTCACAGTTTCGAGCTCGGACCTTGATCCCCATTACATGGTTTTTGCAATGAAAACTTTTTACCTTTGATATAACCGCTCCATGTTAATATTTTCGGACCCACCGTTTAATACGTTTTCCATTGTAACCTTATAATACCGCGCCATATATTATATGCCATTTGTACCATATTGCAGACCCACAATTGTAATGTTGCCAACAATAATATGATGTAAGTTTTTAATATTTAATATGAATTTGGGTTGGTACACACACACACACACATATATGCAGAATTAATTAAAATTAAATTAAGGTTTGAATATTAATGAAATATATATACCTTAATTTAATTTTAATTAATTCTGCATATACATATATATATATATATAACCTTAAATAATTAAAAAAAAAAATTCCAGCACATAAAATCCATAAACCCAAAATTCAACCTTAGGAGGTCATTGGACAAATTTTACCTTCACAAACCAAATTGGCGAATCTCGGAGTGACACTTGTCACAGTTCCATTGGACAAAAACTGAAGAAGATTCCATGAATGCTGACTGGGCTGCCATGTCATCAACCTGTACCTATTCTGCAATTTTTTTAATAAAAATTTTCTTGTTCTGAACGACGATAAAAAAACCATAACTCCTTCATCCAAACTCGGTTTTCAACAACGAGTTGCGTTGGATTCCTTACGACGGGTCGGTCGCTGTTGTTCTAGTTTCATTCAATTCCGAGCACTTTCATTTTTGAGATAAAATACTTAGCCTCTGATCATTCCTCCCCACTAGAAGCCTTTTGGACCCCAAAATCTCTTTGATCACTGATTATGTGGATGAGGGGACTGTTCCCTCACCCTTCCAGTGTCTATCCATTGAAATTTTCCCAATTTCATTATTTGGAGCTTTTCACAAAAAGGCAACTTTTTCCTTGATTCTTGTGACCTTCTCTTGCTGTCATTGACATCGTCATGCTGCAATATTTTTGAATTGCAGAACAACAATCTACTTTTGCATAAACCATCTTGTTCCTACCTTGGCCAACAATAAAATGAAACTTAGAAACTTTCTCACCTTGCATACTGTCACCATGGCGATTTTTAGCTGCTTTTGCTTTCTATTTGCGTCAACTCTTGACCAAGTATTTTCGCCATTGCCATGTACCTTTTGGAAACCATCAATAAGAATTTGTGGAACCCATGCCTTCTTTTCCAAGCTTATTTGTCACTTTCTCTTTGATCTTTGCACTCTCTTGCACCGACATCTTGTTTCCAACATTGCTCAACACTAATTTTGACTGCTGCAAATGTTTTGCACCTTCTTTCAAAGGCAATCTATTAACATCCTGAAACAACTCATTACAAGCATAAGAATATTTTTGAAAAGTGTGATTCAAAACATCTCTTTGTTTGATCATCAACAATGTCAAGTTCTGACTTGCATTCACTATCCTCTTCATTTCACTGGCATGTATAAGAGACAAACCTGTCTTCTTCTTATGCACTCTAATTATGTACTCAATACCATCCTTAAACAAGTGATACTTGTTCTCATGACAATGAAATACTGCTTTCTTATCATACACATAAGGACTTCCCAATACAATACCTGATATCTCAAGCGGCACCACATCAAGCTCAACTTCATCAAGAAAGTTTGAGTTAATGGTGAATCTTAGTAAGCACTTCCTTGTAACCTGCAAGTTTGCATTCTTGCATATCCAACCCAAAGGATATGGTCTTGAATGTCTAATAGTTTCAAGGACTAGTTGTTTAACCAAATCTTCGGAAATCAAGTTAGCTTGTGACCCACTATCAAAAAGTGTATCAATCTTGGTATGTTTAGAGACAACTCTAATATGGAAAAGTTCTATTCTTGTATCTTCATCACGAGTATCATTTGAACAATTTGTAGAACTAGTGTTTGCAACATGTTTACCTTTCAAACCCCTGGCTGTAATTTTTGCATCATATCCTAAATCTGACCCTAAGTCTTGTTCATCTATAGCAACAAATTTTCCCTTCTCTTTGGCTTTCAGTGTATTTGGTTTCAATTCTGGATGAAGTTGCCAACAATGGTCTTCATCATGGCCAGTCTTTGAACAATTTTTGCATGTGAGTTTTTCCTTCTCTCTTTTTACAGAGCTATTTCTTTTTCCTCTTCCAAAAAATTTTCCTTTTCCTTTACCTTCACTTTCACTTTTCTCATCTATGCTTTGCTTTCCCCTTGTCTCTAAGTGTGTGGCTTCTACACAAACTTCATCTAAATTTCTTGGGTTAAACAAAAAATAGTATGCTTCAAATAGGAATGTAAATCCCCAATGTATTCCAAGAGTGTGTCTTGGGAATTCAAATTTATTCCTAACAACAAAGCTGTATTTCTAAACTCCTGGGTATATTCTTGAACTGTTTGAATTGTTTGGGTATATTCGACCTTGGACCTTGATCCCCATTAGATGGTTTTTGCAATGAAAACTTTTTACCTTTGATATAACCGCTCCATGTTAATATTTTCGGACCCACCGTTTAATACGTTGTCCATTGTAACCTTATAATATCGCACCATATATTATATGCCATTTGTACCATATTGCAGACCCACCATTGTAATGTTGCCAACAATAATATGATGTAAGTTTTTAATATTTAATATGAATTTGGGTTGGTACACACACACACACACACACACATATATATATATGCAGAATTAATTAAAATTAAATTAAGGTTTGAATATTAATGAAATATATATACCTTGATTTAATTTTAATTAATTCCATATATATGTACACACACACACACACACACATATATGCAGAATTAATTAAAATTAAATAAGGTTTGAATATTAATGAAATATATATACCTTGATTTAATTTTAATTAATTCCATATATATATATAACCTTAAATAATTAAAAAAAAAACTTCCAGCACGTAAAATCCATAAACCCAAAATTCAACCTTAGGAGGTCATTGGACAAATTTTACCTTCACAAACCAAATTGGCGAATCTCGGAGTGACACTTGTCATAGTTCCATTGGACAAAAACTGAAGAAGATTCCATGAATGCTGACTGGGCTGCCATGTCATCAACCTGTACCTATTCTGCAATTTTTTTAATAAAAATTTTCTTGTTTTGAACGACGATCAACAAACCATAACTCCTTCATCTGAACTCGGTTTTCAACGAAACGAGTTGCGTTGGATTCCTTGCGACGCGTCGATCGCTGTCATTCTAGTTTCATTCAATTCCGAGCACTTTCATTTTTGAGTTAAAATACTTAGCCTCTGATCATTCCTCCCCACTAGAAGCCTTTTGGACCCCAAAATCTCTTTGATCACTGATTATGTGGATGAGGGGACTGTTTCCTCACCCTTCTAGTGTCTATCCATTGAAATTTTCCCAATTTCATCATTTGGAGCTTTTCACAAAAAGTCAACTTTTTCCTTGATTCTTGTGACCTTCTCTTGCTGTCATTGACATTGTCATGCTGCAATATTTTTGAATTGCAGAACAACAATCTACTTTTGCATAAACCATATTGTTCCTACCTTGGTCAACAATCAAAGGAAACTTAGAAACTTTCTCACCTTGCATACTGTCACCATGGCGATTTGTAGCTGCTTTTGCTTTCTATTTGCGTCAACTCTTGACCAAGTATTTTCTCCATTGCCATGTACCTTTTGGAAACCAGCAATAAGCATTTGTGGAACCCATGCCTTCTTTGCCAAGCTTCTTTGTCGCTTTCTCTTTGACCTTTGCACTCTCTTAAACTGACATCTTGTTTCCAACACTGCTCAACACTAATTTTGACTGCTGCAAATGTTTTTCACCTTCTTTCAAAGGCAATCTATTAACATCCTGAAACAACTCATTACAAGCATAAGAATATTTTTGAAAAGTGTGATTCAAACCATCTCTTTGTTTGATCATCAACAATGTCAAGTTCTGACTTGCATTCACTATCCTCTTCATTTCACTTGCATGTATAAGAGATAAACCTGTCTTCTTCTTATGCACTCTAATTATGTACTCAATACCATCCTTAAACAAGTGATACTTGTTCTCATGGCAATGAAATACTGCTTTCTTATCATACACATAAGGACTTCCCAATACAATACCTGATATCTTGTAAAGTTTTGTAGATGTTCTATGCTAGTAGCAATTTCACTTTTCATTCAGCAATCATACAAGTAGTTAAGCAAAATGCAGATAGAACATATAAGTAGATCTTACAGAAGACAAATCAGAAACAGGAAAAATGTGTGTATTCGTCATGCACAATCAGATGCTTCAACCAAGAAAGTCTCCTTTGGTCACCTGCCACCCAAACTGTGTCACAACAACCCTCAATCTGTGGATGAGTCAACCCAAGTCAACTCTACAAAAGTCAACGCTGTCCTGAAAAAGTCAACGCAGGGCAGCAAGCTAAAAGTCAACGCAGCAGCAAAACGGTCAACCCTTTGACCTCGATTTCTGTGCCAAGTAGTACGGCCTTCCAAAATCAAACCTTCCACAAGTTTTCGGCTTGATTGGACCATGCGTTGACCAAAGTCAACGCTGGTCAAACTTTCTGCGAAACCCTAGCAGCAGAAAATCGTACTTCAGCTCAGCCGTACAGTCTGTCCTCCTTCTCCTTCCCACGTGTGGCTGAAACTCGTCCTCCAGGTAGCTCGTACTATTTCAGATGAGAGAGGAAGATGTGAGTTGTGTTGTGATGAAAATCTCTCCAACTTTTCCTGTATATATATCCATCAATGAGGGTGTGTGACACATCTGTTGGGCATGTGAGCCTACATTACAAAACTGGCCGACCTTGCACATATAATTTATTAAAAATAATAAATTCAAAATATAAGTTCTGCTCATCGGATTAAGACATATTTTATATGGATTTTACACCTCTCAGAAAGAGGAATCCAACAAAAATATTAGCCTCTTAATCTGAGCATCATAACATGGAGTTTGGATCTAGTTGTCCAAATTTAACACTCCCTCTCAACTAGGGAGAACTCCATCTATCAGTGCAATCAACATCGTGCGTCATCCCGCCGAAACTTGCTTTGCTGGCTTCTTTATTTCAGAACAGAAGTGGGTCAGTCACAAAGACATCATCCCCCGACTGACATAGTCAGTCCAGAGGTCCCAGACCTCACAAATCTTGATCCCAGATCAAGTGGTCGGACCGTGCCATCCTAGATAGAGAGTACGGCAATCTCTGATGCGTCCATCAGTCTTTGCTAATAGTCTCTAGCTTTTCCACACCTCATTGGCCAAATGAGAGGTACTTCCCATGAGCCCTGAACTCAAGGGGTAGGATGCATACGGGGCACAGATAAATGAGTGGCGAACCAGCTCAACAATCACAAGGGTGGGGCAGAAGCATTATGAGTGCTTATAGCTCCGAGAAGCTATCCCCAAAGCCCCCCAGAGCTCCCAGAGCTCATCGTCCAACAGGACCCACATCAGAGGGTCTTTCCACGACACCAAGATTCTCACGGAAGGTTAGGAACTTGACCTTCCCCAGGGGCTTAGTGAGAATATCCGCGACCTGCTCATCAGTTCCTATATGATCGAGCCTTACGGCGCCTCGCTGTACCATATCCCGGATAAAGTGGTACCCGATATCAATATGCTTGGATCGGTCGTGGAACACAGGATTCTCAGTCATACGAATCCCACTCTGATTATCACAGAGTATCACAGTGGTATCTAGCACATGTCCAAACAGCTCACTAAAGAGCTTCCGCAACCAAACTGCTTCACAACAGGCCATACTAGCAGCAATGTATTCGGCCTCCGCGGTGCTCAAAGCCACCGACTTCTGCTTCCCGCTCATCCATGAGATCGAAGCAGAACCAAGATTGAAGCAGCATCCCGATGTGCTCTTACGATCCACCACACTGCCAGCCCAATCGGCATCAGTATATCCACGGAGTGTCACACTCCCGGCAGTGTATCTCAACCCATGGTTTATCGTGCCCCGAAGATATCTCAAAAGATTCTTGGCACCAACCCAGTGAAAATGATGAGGCTCAACCATCTGTTGACTCAAAGTGTTCACTGCAAAACATATGTCCTGACGAGTGTTCACTAAGAACATCAAAGCTCCTATGAGTTGACGATACTCAGTAGGATTGGCCAAGATAGGCCCAGCAGCGCTGCCACTCAACTTCTTGAAGTTGAGTTCCATCGGTGTCGACACGGACTTACAGTCCACCATTCCAAATCTTTCCGGAAGCTTCACTATATATTTTCCTTGAGAAAGAAAAATCTCTCCAGGTCTCTGCCAGACCTCCAGGCCTAGGAAATAGTGCATCAGTCCTAGGTCCTTCATCTCGAATTCAGCAGCAAGCTCCCTCTTACATTGATGAATGAGAGGGTCATCACTAGTCAGGAAGAGGTCATCCACATATAATACTAGAATGAGAGGCTTCTCTTTCACAACCTTGAAGTATAGGTTCGGATCAGCATTACTTCGAGTGAAGCCCAGCTTCATCAAGTAACTATCCATCCTTTCGTACCAAGCTCCGGGTGCTTGCTTTAACCCATAGAGGGCTTTCTTCAACCTGCAGACATAAGTGTCTTGATCTTGAACTTCAAATCTCAGAGGTTGTTCCACATACACCTCTTCCTTTATTGTACCATGCAGAAAAGCGGTCTGGACATCCATCTGATGAAGACTCCATCCTTGCGTAGCAGCAAGGGCTATGATTGATCGGATGGTGGTATATCGTGCCACAGGTGCAAATATATTGTCATAGTCAATTCCTTCCTTTTGAGAGAAGCCACGGGCAACAAACCTTGCCTTAAACTTTTCAGCACTCCCATCAGATCCATGTTTGATTTTGTAGAGCCATTTAGCGGTGACAACAGATTTGTCCTTTGGTCTCGGGACCACATCCCAGACATCATTCTTCATAATAGACTCATATTCTTCATGCATAGCATCCTTCCAGACTTGATGCTTGATGGCTTCCTCAAAAGATCCAGGTTCAGATTGTACAATAGTACTCATGGCAGCTAGATACCCTTGGTATCTACACGGCTTCTTGCTTTCTCGGAATGTCCCCCTTGGGGCAGCATGACCCTCAGCATCTTCGAGGGTGTCCCTGAGCCATGATGGTCTCTTTCCTAGAGAAGGGGAAGGATCAATAGGGTCCATTTTCCCTTCAACATCAGGCATAGTCTCATCCTGGGGTTCTTCTAGATTTCCAGGTCTTTCTTCATGATTTTCTTCAGATCTGGGAAGATCTACAACTTTCTTCAGGGAAGCATCTTCGTCAAAAGTGACATCATGGCTTATCTCTACTTCCCTTTGACCAGGTACATAGACTCTATATGCTTTAGAAGTCTCACTATAGCCTACAAACATTCCTTTCTTCCCAGTAGCATCCAGCTTACTTCTCTTTTCTTTCGGCACATGAAAATAGACAGGACATCCAAAAATTCTAAAATGTGAGACATCAGGTTTCTTACCAGAGAAAACCTCTTCGGGAGTTTTGGAGTCCAAAGCGGAATTAGGGCATCGGTTTTGAATGTACACAGCAGAATTTGCAGCTTCTCCCCACAGAAACTTTGGTAGACCCTGGTCACATAGCATGGCACGGGCAGCTTCCACAATAGTCCTATTTTTGCGTTCAGCAACACCATTCTGCTCAGGAGTATATGCAGTGGTAGTCTCCCTCTTAATGCCAGCTTCTCTGCAAAAGTCTTTGAACTCATTTGACTCATATTCAGTGCCATTGTCAGTCCTCAAAATCTTGATCTTCTTTCCGGTCATATTTTCCACCAAGGCTTTGAAGGTACGGAACCACATGAAAGCTTCATCCTTCTTCTTCAAGAAGTATATCCAGGTTTTGCGAGAGAAGTCATCAGTGAATGTCATGTAGTAAGAACATCCTCCCAGGGATGTCACGGGCAACATACCAGATAGATCAGAATGGACCAGTTGCAAAATATTAGATGTCTTTGTGACACTTGAGGGGAAAGGTCTCCTTGTATGTTTTCCTTCGGCACAGCCCTTACATACACCTTCATGATTATTTCCAAAATCAGCATCCCCGCTACCACCTTCCTTGCTTTGGGAAGGTCGCAATGAAGGGTTCAAATTTTCAAGCAGTAGTTCGGTTAGTTTGAGTGAAGATTGCGAAGTCATAGCCTCCCAACGGACTCCCTCCAACTTGGTAGAGTGTACCAACTCTAAAACTAATTGAGATAGCTTCCTTGAAGCTCTTCTTCCACATGAGCACCTTTCCATCAGAGAAAGTTACATTGAATCCTTTGTCTTCCATGGCAGATACAGACACAAGGTTCTTCTTCAATTTGGGCACATAGACATATCTTTAAAATCTTATACTTGTCTCTGGGATAAGTGGGAGGGTCGTTGTACCGTCTTTTCACAGATAACATGGCATTATCTCCAAGGATAATTTCTAGATTAGTATCTCTCTCAACCATGTCAGAGAGTGCTTCCTTGAATCCAGTGATGTGTCTTGAGGCACCACTATCTATCAGCCAGACATCCATAGTGTCGGGCGGAGATGCAGCAGAGAGAGCAGATACAAGAATATATTCATTTCTTTTATCAACAGCATTAGACTCCTCATACCTGGAGTTTCTAGCCCTTTTAGAAGGTTGATTGTTTTCTCCAAAGTGAGCCTTCCTCTTTCCTTTGGATTTGCTATTTCTTCGATTCTACCTTCGGTTGTTGTTGTTATCGTCATCATCGGGAGAATCCTTCTTGAAGGGGCATTCTCTAGCATAGTGTCCAGGCCTATGGCAGGTGAAACATTTACCCTTCTTCTCTTGAGTCTTAGTCCTTCCTTTGTCCTTAGAACTACCAAAGTTCTTCTTTCGGGAATGAGCACCATAGGCAGCATTTCTTTCATTATCAAATTCCTTCATCCTTGTTTCTTCTTGCATACATCTTGACAGAAGCTCATCAAAGTTAGGAATGGTATTATTGTTGAGAATAGTAGTTGTGAATACTTGCCATTCATATGGAAGTCCTCCAAGTGCGGTGAGAACCATCTCACGATCAGCTATTATCTCCTCAATAGCTAGCAGATTGTTCCTGGTTTCGGTCAACTTCAGAAAGAAAGTTTGAACAGACTCATCTCGGCCCTTCTTCATATTCTTCAACTTGTTCTTGAGGAATAGCACTTGGTTCACATTGTTTACTTGAAACATAAGTATCAATTTGTCATACATCTCCTTTGATGTGCCTAGTTCAGATATGTAGGCAACCAGACTCTTATTTATGGATTCCCTGATCAGCAGCTTTGCTTTGATTTCTCCCTTCTTATACTTGTTTCTAACAGTAGCAGAGGCATTGGATGGAGGTTCTTGAATCCTCCCTGTCACATGATCCAGGAGATCATGATCTTCTAATTTGAGATCTAATATCATCTTCCAGGGATGGAAGTCATCACTTCCAGTCAGCTTGTCATTCTCCTTGAATTCAAGACTAGTGGAACCCATTTCCTTCGATGATGATTGCTATAGATTGAGTTTGTCTTCACCTCAGTTCCGATACCATGTAAAGTTTTGTAGATGTTCTATGCTAGTAGCAATTTCACTTTTCATTCAGCAATCATACAAGTAGTTAAGCAAAATGCAGATAGAACATATAAGTAGATCTTACAGAAGACAAATCAGAAACAGGAAAAATGTGTGTGTTCGTTACGGCGGTCAACAGGATGCTTCAACCAGCAAAGTCTCCTTGGTCAGCCAGCCCAGCATGTGTCACAACAGACCTCCAATCAGCAAATGAGTCAACCCAAGTCAACTCCACAAAAGTCAACGCTGTCCTGAAAAAGTCAACGCAGGGCAGCAAGCTAAAAGTCAACGCAACAGCAAAACGGTCAACCCTTTGACCTCGATTTTTGTGCCAGGTAGTACGGCCTTCAAAAATCGAACCTTCCACAAGTTTTCAGCTTGTTTGGACCATGCGTTGACCAAAGTCAACGCTGGTCAAACTTACAGCGAAACCCTAGCAGCAGAAAATCGTACTGCAGCTCAGCTGTACGGTCTATCCTCTTCGTCCTTCACACGTGTGGCTGAAACTCGTTCTTCTTGGTAGCTCGTACTCTTTGATGAGAGAGGAAGATGTGAGTTGTGATGATGATAAAAATCTCTCCAACTTTTCCTGTATATATATCCATCAATGAGGGTGTGTGACACATCTGTTGGGCATGTGAGCCTACATTACAAAACTGTCGTACCTTGCACATATATAATTTATTAAAAAAATAATAATTCGAAATATGTTCTGTCGCATTTGATTAAGACATATTTATATGTACTCACATCTTCGTAAAGAGAATCTAACAAAATATTAGTATCTTAATCGAGTAATTTAATATGGAGTTTGGACCTAGTTGTCCAAATTTGCTACATATATTATCTTCACAGCATCATCAAGCTTAACTTCATCAAGAAAGTTTAAGTTAATGGTGAATTTAGTAAGTACTTCAAAATTTTGGTCACATTCTTGCATATCCAACCCAAAGGATATGGTCTTGGATGTCTAATAGTTTCAAGGACTAGTTGCTTAACCAAATCTTCGGAAATCAAGTTAGCTTGTGACCCACTATAAAAAAGTGTATCAATCTTGGTATGTTTAGAGACAACTCTAATATGGAAAAGTTCTATTCTTGTATCTTCATCATGAGTATCATTTGAACAATTTGCAGAACTAGTGCTTGCAACATGTTTACCTTTCAAACCCCTGGCTGTAATTTTTGCATCATATCCTAAATCTGACCCTAAGTCTTGTTCATCTATAGCAACAATTTTTCCTTCTCTCCGGCTTTCAGTGTATTTGGTTTCAATTCTGGATGAAGTTGCCAACAATGGTCTTCATCATGGCCAGTCTTTGAACAATTTTTGCATGTGAGTTTTTCCTTCTCTCTTTTTACAGAGCTATTTCTTTTTCCTCTTCCAAAAAATTTTCCTTTTCCTTTACCCTCACTTTCACTTTTCTCATCTATGCTTTTCTTTCCCCTTGTCTCTAAGTGTGTGGCTTCTACACAAACTTCATCTAAATTTCTTGGGTTAAACAAAAAATAGTATGCTTCAAATAGGAATGTAAATCCCCAATGTATTCCAAGAGTGTGTCTTGGGAATTCAAATTTATTCCTAACAACAAAGTTGTATTTCTAAACTCGTGGGTATATTCTTGAACTGTTTGACCCTTGAGTTGCTTAAAATTTTGCTAACTCATAATAGGTTTTTGCATGTAGGCTAATGGATAAAACTGTCTTTTAATGGAAGAAATCAATTCAACCTAAGAAATGGATATCTTACCATGGATTCGAATTTCCTCTTGAGTCTTTTCTTCCCACCAAAATAGTGCAACTCCTTCTAGCTTTAATGAAGCAAATGGATCTTTATGTCGTCCTCATGAAGGTTCTGAATTATGCAATACACCTCCAATTGACGTATCCAATTGTCAAGCCTCTTTGCATTTACCTCGCCATTGTATATAGGAAGTTCAAACTTAATGTCCAATTTGAGAAATGGAGTTTTTCCTTTTGTGGCTTTTGTATGAGTGTTAGTGGTCTTTGTGGTGGAAGTTGAAGATGATGCAGATGGAGATGATGAGGATGATGATGATGGTGGAGGTGGAGGTGGCTTTCCTCCGCTGCCCTTTGAAATCTTCTCTTCATCCTTCTTACCATCTGAAGTTCCTTCTCCACGTGGAGGCTTAGAACCTTCTCCTGCCATCCCTGCAGTAAATACATCAAACATAACTTGAACCATCCTATTTATGTCTTTGAAGTCTCTCTTGACATTTTCCTCTTATGAATGTTCTTAAGTTTCTCCAACACCTGACATGATGGATATGGATTCAAGCTCAACTTCTGATGTTTGTGCCTCTTCAATCAACTCAGCTTCTTGAGACAAAACTTGAGGTTTTTCAAGTGCAGCTATGAGTGGAATTTTGTGTGAATATGATGCTATTTCAACTCTCCTTCTTCTGGTCCTAATCTCAGGACTTGCAACCAACAATTTCCCTTCACCTTTTTGCAACTTTAACCTTGTCAGCATCACAAATTTGCAACTATTAAACTTGCACAAAACTTCAAGAAACTATCAAGCAAATAACCTTTAGCAACCTTGTGCTTTGATACCAACTTGATATGAATTTGAACGTTAGTTTTGCTGTGCTAATTTCATTTTCAGATATAAAACTTATTCATTGATCTTATGCTTGATGTACAGGTTCCCTTGTTGCTTATGTGTGTCAAAGAGGTAATTAAAACTGAATTTTATGACTGTTTTTGAAAGCATAAAGCATGAATTTAAATGGTTGAACAAAAACAACATAAATAACGACAAATCATCACAAACCGATTTATTAAAACAGAGTTTTGATGAAGGAGTTCACCTCTCCTGGGCTACATCTCCTTGGTCCAGCTCTATAGCATAGGCCTATGTATTAGCTCAATTGTGCTAAAAATTCTGTTTACATGCATCAAATTCTCTTGGAACCTATTCCAAGGAGTTTAAAATGTCGAAATATATCGTAAATGACTATTTATTTACTCAATTTGGTTACCAGATGCTCTAGGCATGGCCTTCCCTCCTGGTGGCCCTAGGCTTCTAAAATCTTCAATGCAACAAAAACCTCCGTAGATGACCTCTTCTACCTCTGAAACCTGTTCCAATTGATCCAAAACATCAAAATCTACCAAGAATGACTCTTCCTAAGCTAAAATTGGTCAACAATTGGCTCAGTTATGACAAAACTAATTTTCCCTAAAATTTCTCCACTAAATCTGGAATTTGGCCAGACAGTTCCACTAAAACTGGAGCTGCCTCAGAATTTTGTGCTCCACCAAACTAACCGCCAACTTAATCTACGGATCAGTTTAATGTTGAGTGAAGATTAATGAGGTTTAACTGCTCATTAAGCGCGTTTAGCGTTGGCGCTCCCCCTGGTCACGATGATTTGGTCATATGGTGAGGGGCTGGTCCTTCCATTCCACTGTCGGATTCGTAACTCCCTTGAACCAGTAAATCCACGCATCTGTTTTCAAAGGAACAACCAATGGCCTAGCGGTAAAGGAGCGCATTAGGTGGGGGGGGGAGGTCACGGGTTCGAGCCCGAACCTCAACCCCCATTACATGGTTTTTGTAATGAAAACTTTATACCTTTGATATAACCGCTCCATGTTAATATTTTCGGACCCACCATTTAATGCGCTGTCCATTGTAACCTTATAATACCGTGCCATATATTATATGCCATTCGAACCATATTGTGGACCCACCATTGTAATGTTTCCAACGGTAATATAATGTAGATTTGTACTATTTAATATAAGTTTGGGTTGATATATATATATATATATATATATATATAGGATATAATATATGATTTAAAATAAACCATATAAAATTATATATATATATATATATATATATATATATATATATATATAGGATATAATATATGATTTAAAATAAACCATATAAAATTATATATATATATATATATAACCTTAAATAATTAAAAAAAACTTCCAGCACATAAAATTCAACCTTAGGAGGTCACTGAACAAATTTTACCTTCACAAACAAAATAGGAGAATCTCAGAGTGACACTTGTCACAGTCCCATTGGAAAAAAAATTTAAGAATATTCCATGAATGTTGGTTGGGCTCCCATGTCATTAGCCTGCACTTGTTCTGCAAATTTTTTAATAAAAATTTTCCTGTTATGAGCTGCGATCGGCAAACCATAACTCCTTCACCCGAACTTGGTTTTCAACGAAACGAGTTGTATTGGATTCCTTGCAACAAGCCGATCATTTTCGTTCTGGTTTCATTAAATTTTGAGAGCTTTCATTTTTGAGCTAAAATACCGAGCCTCTGATTATCAAGATACTGTCATAAATTTATCAGAAATTATGGATGCATTGTTAGAACCTTGATGAATCTTCTCAAGAAAAATGCGCTCCTTTGAACATAAGTAGCTCAACAAGCCTTCTTGGATCTCAAACAGACCATGTGTTCCACCCCGATTTTGGCCCTTCACAAGCCAATAATTAAGTGGCAAGAATTTGGGTCAATCTACTTATGAGAAATAAATGATGGCCATCCTTTATGTAATAGACACTTGGCGACCATACTTGCTTGGACAATGTTTCCAGATCCAAACTTTCCATAATAGTCTAAAGTATTTTTTGAAGCAATGCTTATCCTCTTCGTAACAAAATAAATGACTTATCAAAATGTTGGGCTACGACTATGAGATAGCCTATAAGAAGGGTTGATACAATGATGTTGTCAATGCCTTGTCAGAACAATTTGAGGAGGACAACACCCTCTTATCCTTATATTTTACCATACCATCTTGGATTGAGGAGGCATGCAATGAATGGTTTTCCCATCCATCTCTTTCCAAAATAATATAGAGGTTACAAGTGGATCCTAACCCCCGTAGAAGGCTACACTTGGCAGGGATATATTTTTCGATATAATGATCGTGTGGTTCTCTCCCATAACTCCACTCTAAAACCACACGTCCTTGTGGCGCTGAACTCCTCAACCATTGCAGAACATTCATGCTTTTAGAAGACTTATGCTCTTGCACACCACTCTTTATTTTGGGCATGGATGAAACAATTTTTTTTTACCTTTGTAGCTGAATGTGACATCTGCCAGTGCAACAAAGGGGAAAAAATCAAGACAATAGGAACCTTACAACCCTTGTTGCTACCTACTTCTATATGGACATATGTTTCAATGGATTTCATCACAAGTCTCCCTAAGTCAGGAAACAAGTCTGTCATCATGGTGGTAGTGGATCGACTCTCCAAATACACTCATTTTTGTGCCTTACCACACCTGTTGACTCCAGCTTTGGTGGCTCAAGTATTCATGGATCAAATTTTCAAACTGAATGGCATGCCTACTTTTATTGTGTTTGATTGTGATCCCACCTCCCCTAGCAATTTTTGGCAGGAGTTGTTCAAGATACATGGCATGAACTCCAAATGATTACAATATATCACCCCTAGATCGCTGATCAAACTGAAGTGGTAAAAAAATGTTTGGAGACCTACTTGTGGTGCTTTTCTTTAGATAGAAAAAATTAATGAATGCAGTGTTTACCTTTAGTATAATGGTGGTATAATACTAATGATCATGAAGCAATGAAGATGACATTGTATGAGGTGGTGTATGGCCAACTCCCACCTTCACCAACTTCTTATATTCTAGGATCTTCCAAAATGTAGGCAGTTGACCAATTGCTTCAGAACTGTGTTGTAACACCGCACCCCACATTTACCCACTTTAGCATATTGAACAGGGTAAACATGAGCTGAGAGTTACTATGCATAACCTAAATTCCAAGATGTAGTTACGAGAATGGGATCTAACTTTCCCAAAATTGATTTCAAACACCTAGAGACTCATGATCACATCCCCCCATGACTTCTTCGAGAAATTTTAAGGATCATTTAACAATTCTTTTAGGCATGCACTTTAGTACTTGGTTTTCTAGAGCTTGTTTATGCATGAGTTCCATTGGTTTTTCAGCAAATTTAGGTCCAACATTCAAGCCAATTATTGAGACCTTCCCAGAACTATGTCAACAATATTTATGAGTCTTCATGCTTTGTTTTTAGGCTATGTTCTTGCTTGTGCTTTCCCAACACATGTTATTCATTTTTACAAACAGTTTGTGACCATTGTACCTGTAAGTCATGGATGCATAGTTTGTTCAATGTTTTCATTACTTTTATCAGAAATCCATCAAGAAAGTTTGTTGCCCTCTCATACTAGCTGCAATAAAACACAGATTAGCTGATGCATCCATATAAAATATCCATGAACCTTTCAAAACCATGAGCAAGATCAATAACAAGAGTGCTTCATATAACAAGAAATACACCATGCATGTAACATGCACTTAAACAATAATGAAGCCATGACAAAACAATCACATAAACAACACATTTTTTTCATGATCAAATCAAAACTTGTGTTCATCGATATTCATTAAAGAATAATACATATTAACATATGAATTAGAGGAAATTTCAGCCTAAAAGTGGCCTCCTAAGGAAAAAGAATAAAATAATAGTTAAAATAATAAAGTAAGAGTTATGAATTTTGGAGGAAAAAGAAGAAAATTGTTTTTTTTTGGCTTATCTCCTTATAGGTCTACTCAAATTTAAAGTGCAGACATTTGTTGGATGCGGAATTAAATTCCACATCCAACGATTACCCATTATGCATACTTTTAAGAAGACTTACATTGATAAAATTTGAAGATACATTAAAAAAGTGTGTTGAACAAGTTTTTTTAATGTATCTTCAATTTTCATCAATGTGGGTCTTCTCATAAGCATGCATAATGAGTACGTGTTGGATCGAGAATTTAATTTTGCATCCAACAAGTGTCTACATCTTAAATTTGAGTAAATCTATAAGAAGATAAGCCAAAAATACAATTAAAAAAATATAATTTTTTATTTTCCATCCAAAATATTTACGTGTACCTTTTTTTAAATTTAAAAGATTTTGATTGGTTTACATATTATGATATGAAAATTACGTAAAATTTCATGGGCACTTTTAGGTTAAATATTCCTCTAATGCGTAGTGCTAACTAAGTTAGGGACTTCCATGTTCCACCCAACCATAGATTGGGCTGATCCAAATTTTTATTCGAACCCAATCATCCCTATGCCCATATTCCAAGTATGAATTTGGGATTACATGGGATAAACCAAAACATAACCATATAGGGAAACTAGAGGAAAACCACATCCATCCTCAAGCCATAGTGATTTCACCTAAGGCAAGGTCTAGAAATCACCAAAACCAATACAATATTGGGTGTCTCAAAATTTCTTCACCATATCCAAAAGATTTTTCCTGTCCCCACCCACTTGTCAAGGGCTCACCTAGAGAAAACCATCTCCACCCTCAACCCTTGATATTTTCTTGAGACCACCCTCACATAGGATCCAAAACTTATTGGCATACAAAGCTCAAATAAACAAGTTTCAGGGAACCCACTACATCATGGCTATCCAAGAAATGACGAGTCATGGATATACATGACTATTAATCCAATGAAATCTCCATGCCAATGACAACAAAAAAATGACTAGCAAACCAATGCATGAACCATGCATTCAAATGTCATCAAGATAAGTCAAATATGCACATTGTTACCTACAAAAATCCTCCTGTTGGTTGTTCTTTCTCTGCTTAATTTTCTAGTTGTTAGCTCCTTCTTTTGGCCGAGTTTTTCTTAGCTATTTTTTCGCTTTATTTATGTTGTTCAAGCTTTTTGCTATTTGGAAATTGCCTCTAAATAACGATGTAACAATCCTCTTCTTGGTTGCAATTCGAATTCCTCTCGAGCTACATGTTTTCTTGCTTTAGCTGTTGGTTATTCTTTTCTCAAAAAATGTTGTAGTTTTCTTTTTTCCCTTGCTTGTCTTCTTGTGCCCAAGTGTTGTAGTTTTTTTTTTCTCTTTTTCCCGAAAATAATGCTAGAATGTTCTCTCTCCATTTTTTCCTTGCATGCATATTATTTTATTATTTTTATCCTTTTCTTGTCTCTTCCTCTTCCCCACTTGCTGAAGTGGAATTTCTTTCATTTTCCTTTACTTCTTTTTCAATTTTTCCTCATGTCCTTGTTGGTTTGTAATAATTAGTTTGTCATTTATTTCCTTTTTCCTCTTTCCAATACAAATTTCCATAGAAAATAAATAATTAACAACAAATGGATCCCAATGTAATGTTTTTCCCCTCATTCAACTTGGAATATGTGTCCCATGACGTTGATTTAACTTTTGCTTTTACAATGTCCATACATTATTTATTTACATGGAAATTTAATTTGAGACATTCACAAACCCCTCCTCCTTGGTATAACATCGTCCTTGGTGTTATATGTGATCCAGGTGGCTCCAAACACACTCAGAATTCAACATTGGCTATGGAAAAACTCAAAAATTGAAATCCTCGAATTTCACCCAAATCGGGACCATATCGTAGTTCTCGTCACTCTGATTCCAAAGGTGAAAACGAAACTCAAATCTGAGCTTGTATGGTCAAGTTATAGTGGTCAAAGTTTTTGTCAAACTTGGCCAAGTGGCAGGCTTAACGAGGCAATAATTTGGTAGCGAACCGGTGCACGAAATCCGGCCACCAAACGGGAAAATTTGTTGGCTAATTAATTTTCCCAACGACCCTTATTTTTCGGCGAATTGAAAATAACTATGTGGTGTGTGTATATATATATATATATATATATATATATATGAAATAGGGGTGGTGGGTTGCCACCCCCACCATCTCCCACATAATCGTTGTATTATTATATAACAAAAAAAAACGGGGTGGAGGGCTGCCACCTCTGCCAGCCCCACAGAATATATATATCATATATATTGTATATAACATGTGGGGCCACGACACCACGTGGAGGGGAGCTAGCGGGGGTTGAACCCGCCCGGACCACTTGGGTCGGACCCAAATTGGCAGGTCTAACAACGGTAACAAAACAAATTTAAAAACTAAACAAGACAAACAAAAAATGCCAACCACCATTCCCATTTTAATAGCGTGCCAAGAAATACAACAAAATATTGATATGTCGGGAGGCTCGCGGGTTTGACCCCAGGACCTCCCCAACAACCAACGACTTAAATTATCTTCGACAACCATGTTGCCAGTGGGGGCAGGTTTGGTAACTTTTCCCGAAATGTATGATTTAAACCACACTCACTCATTCGACCAGGGAGGCCAGCAGAGGAGCGACAGAACCTTGACTAGGAGGAGGAGAGGAACCACGAGACATGGAATATGCTAGATGCCAAAAAAGTTTCCCTTAGAGGGCTAGAGGTTTTGGTGATAGAATTCGATAAATTTATAGTTGATTTTACACGATTTCGCGACAGAAATTCAACGGTGTGGTCTATTTCATCAGCAAATCTTTGTAGTTTCTGGCCATCCCCGAAAGTGGAGGAATATGATATAGTTATTCCATGTCTTTCTTTTGATTTGCTGAGATGATTTTTTTTTTGTTGAGATCCGTGATTACCATTATGTTAAGGGATACTTGTTTTCCACATCATGTGAGTTTTTGTTAGCTTTTCATGCTGAAGGAGGGCTCATTTGAGTGAGAGTTCTTATAGGGAGAATGTCTCATGGAGAGACATGCCACTCCGGTTGAGGGTATTTAGCCTTGCAATGACAAAGAATATACCATGTACATCATCATAATTTTCAAATTTAATGAAGCGTCCTCCCCACTCTTGACACCGGGTTCAGAGACGTAACCCACATTGGGTGAACTACGTTATCAATGTGTGTGTGTGCTTTGCTGTGATGGTTGTTGTTATGTTTCATCTTCGTTAAACCATGTACATGTGGTCGTTTTATATTATTTCACATGCAATTATGATAACATCACATAAGTAAAAAATCTTGTTTAATTCTGGTAGCTAAAGAGATACGGATCGAGTTTGGCATCAGAGCAGTCTTATTGCTAATGTGAAAGATTGGACATGCAACAAAAAGGGAAATGGAGAACAAAAAATATCTCCTACGATGAACTCCTCGGGATGACACATATTGTGGATATGATGGATGCAAAGTATGAGAAAAAAATGACAAGAGAGGAACGGGAGAAAGAAAGAGCAGAGGAAAATGCTCCATCTACCCCCTTGAGTGTATATTCATCTTCTTATCGTTCAGATGGGGACTTCAAATAGATAATGTTGAATTAAGGAGACTTCTATGAGAAGAAAAAGAGGAGAAGCAAAGTCTACAGCTTCAGCTACGAGCAACAGAATAGGCCTCAGAAAAGTTGAATTGCAATGAAGGCTTAGCGAAGCCGTCATCATCTGCTTCAAAATCGACAGCTGAGTTAAACAATGTTGATATTTCTTCAGTTTATTTTTCACATGACACTATTTATGTTGGAAACATGGAGGTACCCATTTCAGGAGCTGACATGAGACTCCTTACCAAGATGGGGTATAAAGGAAGAGGACTTGGTGTTAATGGCCAAGGAATGACTTAACCATTGGTGGTTGTACAAAGACCTCGGTTTGCAGGCTTGGGGTACAATGAAGGAGAGTGATCAAAGGAAGATCTCCAAAATGAAGAACACATGTCCTAGTGATCCTTGAACCAGACTGTAGATTGCGATAAAGCCACTAGCCTAGTGACCCATGAACTAGACTATGGGTTGTAGTAAAGCTAGGTATTGTGTGGCTCAGTGGGCCTAGAAATCCTCGACTGGTGAATGGCGGGATATACGGTAAAGCCTAGAGGTGGGTGCTCACCATCATGCCTAGGGATCTTGAGATGGGATATACGGTAAGGCTTGGAGAGTGAAGTCTTAGTTAGGGCCTAATGATATGGTGTGAATTGCAGTAAAGCCCAGAGACGGGTGTATCGATCCTGACCTAGTGATCCCTGGATTGTACCGTGGACTGCGGTAAAGCCTAGATACTAGGAGATAATAAAATTCCTAATGGTGTAGGTGGAGAAATCTGGTTGCATCCATGCGTTGTTTGAGCTAGTGATCTGGTGGATATCATGGTAAAAATGTTATTGCATGTTTATTGTTTTGGCCTAGTGATTCGAGATGGATTGCGGTAAGTATTGGTTTCTATTGATGAGGGTACAAAGGTATAATCTCGATATGCCCTAGTTGGTTCTTTTGGTTTGAGTCCCACATTCCATATGGCATGGGGGTGATTGAATGAAGAGAGATTTGGCTCAAGCAATCTATGTTTGAGTGGAACGTGTAGTCCCATTCCAGGTTGGATTTTTCATTAATTAATAAGAGGTGCTTTCCTTGAAATATTATGTGTAAATGTATTGGTTTATATGTGGTTTATATGGTTGATGTATCCTTGATATTTTTGTTGTTATTATCCTGGATATAAGCATGTATTATGATAGTGATGATGTATGGTTATCCTCATGTTTTGAGTTGTAAAGAATGAACAATGTATCTATGACCTAATATATGATAATTCAGCTAATGATATAAGGGAACAATTCTTCTTAGTTATTCTCAAATAATTATGAGACCCCTATGCTCATATTTTGTGTTTAAACATGTAGATTACATATTTATGACATGTTTGACGAAATTCCTGTCATGGTGTTATAGCATCATTTATCATCTTCATGTACTTGATGATTTACACTTTGGCCTTGGGCACCCTTTCCTCTCAGACTTGAACATTTTCACAAAAAAAAGGTATCTTAAAACCCACACGCGACTCTGCCCAGAATTTTCCGTGTATACACGTGAGTCCATTAATAGAGATTCGTGTATACCTTTTTAATTATTAAAAAATATACATTTTCCCTATTTTGAGGTAGTTTTGATGGTTATTCCAGTAATTTAACCACCCCAGCCCGTGGCCTAACTGCTCCTAACTACATAAACTAATTTGAGAGAATATAAAAGCCCCTCAAAGGAATGGCCTAAGGGAGAGAAAAAAATATAGATATTATACTCTGTAGGAGCGCTATTCAAGTCTGATATTCCTGTGCCTCCTGCACTTCCCAGGTATATTCAGGAAACCCTTGTTTCCTTGAGATGCTCATCACCCTATATGACATCTATTGTACACACATATAGGAAGAATTCTTGCAAGGCTAGGGCTGGACGGATCCAGAGGATGGTATGCTTGAAGGTCGTGGCAGGATTCAGGTGATCTCTCCATGTTTTGATTACTGTACGTGTCATTCATAATAAGAAGAGCCATCTTGTTCCCAATGTTTACACGTCTATGATGCTTTATACATGTGTAATAATCATTAATTGAACATTTCATATTTCTTTTATGATATTATGCATGGTTTTCACTGACATTTAGGAACTATATATGTTGTACAACTAGGTTTTTGTGTTCGTTCTTTGTGGATTTATAGGTTTTGGAGCACAAAGTGTTGCAGGGGGTTTGCACCGTATAGGATCTACATCAACCAAGGAACTTTCAGGTAAGTTTTGCAACTAGTAGTATCTAGTTTTCAATATAAAATTTGGTTAAGAGAGTCCTTCTTGAATGGCATGCCCCTGATCTGTGAAGGTTGTCAACCCAAGACCTTTAGGGTATTATTTCCCGAATAATAAATGGCGACTCCGCTGGGGATCACATTCTTGTGATTTCCCGTTTGGGTTGTTTTATTTGTCTTGTAGGTTCCCAATAGTTTCTGTCACTTTTTACAGTCTAGCAAGTCTTTCTTCAGTCAGACAGAAGACCTGGTCTCTTGATCAGGCTTGATTTTTTTTGTTTTTTCCTTATCTTCATTTCCATACACAGTTTTTTCTTTGCACAGTCGCATAGACACACTGTTTTTTCCAAAGGGATCCGCGTATATGCAAGTTTCCTTTGTTACAGTCACGTATGCACGCTTGTTGCTCACTGCAAAAGCGCATATGCTTGGGAAATTTTGAGATTTTTAGTTTTTAGCCCCTGTGGTCTTATCTATTTGTGTGGATCTATTCCTGTAGTATCTTGAAGGTCTCTGGACTGTGTTTAGAGTGATTTTATATTTGTTTCTCTTGCTTGTATGAAGACCTAGCCATTTGGTGAAATCCTTATTTTGTGTGTTTGCAATTGCAGCTTGAGCACCAAGATCTTTCCCTAAAGATTCTTGGTTGTCCTAAACATTCAAAACATCGAGCCTTTGCTCGTTTGCTCTTTTGGCCCTATGTGTTGCTTCGCTTTTGATTTTTGCCTTCTTGGTCTAGTTTGGTTTTCTTGATTTCGTAGACTTGTCTTGTTGCGAATTTTGAAGGGTCTCTTTCTGATTTTTTGAGTTGCCGTTCGCTGCAAGATTGTGCTATTGTACTGAGTTGATTGATTGAGTTTCTTGTTTCTTTTTGCTCATATAAGTCCCACTATGAAAGTAGTACAGTTGGCTTCAGCACTTTGAAGCCTTTGATTGGAATTCATGTTTTCTTGATTTAGTTCTTGGATAGTTTTTATTTGTCTTCTTGAAATCTTTTTTCCTTCTTGTATAAGTTGAAAAGCCCAAATTTTTTTTGTGTTTTCCGTTGCTTTTTGCTTTCAGTTTGTTTACGGTTTCATTCCATCTTTTGAAGCTTTTTGTTAGTTTCTAGTCTTCAGTTCTTGACTTGATTTGGAAGGATGTCTTCTCTTGATTTCTCTCTTTTATGTCAAGTGCATTTTGGCATTTTTAAACGTAGGAGTTCTGCTTTGGAACTAGCCTTGTCGTCTGTCAAAAGTGATTGAACTTTTTTTTTTTCTAAAGACTTCTTTTTGCTTCTTTAGAGTTAGCATCTTAGGGTTTTCATATCACTGGTAGTTTGCATTAAGTGCATTTGAGAATTTTTAGTTTTTTTCGTAACTTTTTGAATTGTGTGAAGTGTGAGTGTCTGAAAAGAAAAAAACAAAGTTTTTTCTTATTAGTTTCGTAGAACCTGTGTAGAAATAACTTTTCATCGAAAGGAAATCATTGCATTTGCATGTAGTTTGGTTTCTTCTGTTTCATAAAAACACCATCACTTTCACTTCCGTGCACCCTTGATTTAAATAACAACGAATCTAAAATAAGCGATATAATTAAAAGCAACTAGTAGTTTTTGTATTATTGCCATTAATTATACACCAACTAGCTATGTTGTAGGGCCTTGCATTAGGTGAGTGGAGAGTTAACTCTCCAAGGCCGCTCAAACTGTTAAACATAGAAGTTTATTAATGAGCGAAGTCAAACACCGTTAAGTGGACCGAAAAAGCTCTCCTCTAGAGAGTCAAGCGTGAGGGATAGTGCAGGAAGAGAAGAGAGATACCCCATCTCCTATTTGTTGAATCTTGACCTAAGACCATTCTGCCCGGCTGCCGATACAGATTGGTCCCCACAGTTGCCTATAGTAGGGACCACACGAGGGTTCTTGCGGGGGGGAGGAGAGAACCCACATGGTGCTGAGGCAAACATTGCATCAAATCCATCAGTACTTATGGAGGGTGCCCTTGCAAAACTTGGGGACTTGCACCGGCAAAGGCTATTGTTAGGAGGTTAGCGTAACTATTTATGTCACCTTCGCTAGTAGGCCCGGGTCGTAATTACCCCAGACTACTTTTGGGAGGTCCTATTATTTCGCTTTCTTGTATTTTGGTGTCCAGTCCTCAGCACCCGGAGCAGAAATACCTGAGAGTTGCTTGTCTGGCTGTATCTTAGGAAATTTTTAGAGTGTGCTCTTTGCTCCTAGATTGTTTAGCTTCATATATTTTTTGAGTCTAAAATAAATCTCTTAAAGTGGCTGACCGATCGCCTCATCGATCGAGGAGGCTTCATGGGTTGTCCTGCAAGTGCCGAGCCTTCTCCAAGAAAGGCGTAGGAGTAATTTAGAGGGTGATTTTCGCCTGGTGGTTTCAGACGCAGCAGAGAGAGATCCTCTTTCGGTGCTTGTTGTTTCTGTGGGTGGTTCTGGTGTTGGTGTCAGTATAAAGAGGAGTGCTCCACTCAGCTCAAGAGTTTTATTTCCAGCAGAGGAAATAGAAGTAGAGGAAGTCCCTTAGCTTGCTGAGTCTCTTCCATCTCCTCTTCCTGCTAGTTATCCTTTCATCATTCAATACATTAGACCCAAGTCTCAGAGACCGGAAAGTCCTTATCCATCATATTCACACCTTTCGATGGCCATGACTGGGAACACAACTTCGACTGTGAATGCTGCAAGTGTTCAGACCCCTATTTTAGTAGAAGGAGGAGGCACTATTGCTATATCTAAAATCACTTCTAGTGCTGCTGTGTTTGGCTCTGGTCACACCCAAGCACATGCTTCACAATATGGTCCCTTTTCTTTTTGAATGCCCACTGGTGGGATTCCTTATTTCTCCTTTTCTGCTGCTTCAGCTGCATCTACACCCATACTCTCTATGGCTAGTGGATCAGTTTCATTTCAAGGGTTCCTCTTTGGAAGTGGGCACATCCCTCATTCACCCCTTCCTTAGGATCTTTACCTTTTGCTTCTCAGACTCAAGGTTTCAATCCATGGTCTAGAGGTCAAAGTTATAATACCTTTACAGGTTGGAACCTTGTTTTTACAGCGTTAGGAGCAGGGAATCAGTTTCTCATTGGTCAACAAGGGAATGTTGTTTTCCCTCCATTGAGTACTTCTCAGGCTTTTTCCCTGTTTGCAAATGCTTGGAACCCTTATCAAGGGGTTTCCTCTCCATTCACTACCTCAGTGGGGGGAAATGGTCCTGTTTATAGTAACTCTATGTTGGGGGGGGGGGTACTTCTCCGAATGTTGGGTCACAAGAATTTCCCTATGGCCCAACATTCTCTACGAACAACATTTGGCAACCTGGTGCCTCAGCAAATCCAGGTTATTCTTTTCAGAATTTCAGGAATCCTTCCTATGGGGGATGGAATTCCCAGGCTCCTCCTCGCTTACCATTTTTGGCAACGTTAAACTTGCCAGATTTGTTGAAATTGACTAATGATCCAATTCGGTATAGTTCGGGATGGCCTCCGGTCCTCACCAAACTCCTCTCAGACAGTCCAAAGTTTGAAGGGAAGAATGGAGAGGATCCGGCAAATCATATCACCACTTTCCATTTATGGTGTCCCTCCAACTCCCTGATTGATGATTCGATTAGATTGAGGTTATTTCAATGCACCTTAATTGGAAATGCAACCAAGTGGTATATTGAGTTAATTGGGGGAAATTTTTCCACTTTTGGAAATTTGGCTACTATGTTCTTAAACTAATTTCAGTTACCTGTCCGTTATGACGCCGAGACTGATCTTCTGTCCAATTTTCAGTAGGATAAGGCAACTCACATTTCTGATCATATTCAAGAATGGCGAAGAAGGAAGAGGCTCATTAAAACACATATTCCGAATGAATTCCTTCTAGAATGGTTTTTGAAGTCTTTGCAGCCATATATTTTTAAATATGTATCCCTTTCAGGGGTATTTTCTGAAGATCAGACTATTTTCAGGGCTCAACAATTAGAACTGATTTATTCTCAGTCTGGAGTCCTTAATAAAATTTTTCCAGATTCTCCTCACTCAAAATTGGACTTATCCAAAACTAAACCTGGTCCTCATGGTGATGGGCTTATTGGTTCGATCGATAGCAGTGCAGATAACCTGCTTAGTCAATTACAACAGTTGTCTATACAATATGCTTCTTCTAGTCAAGCTGTGTGTTCAGTGTCAAATCCTTCCCAATCCTTGGCAATTAATGTTGTCCATACTTCTAACCCCAAAGGAAATCAACAATCCGATGGGAAGAAGAAAGGACAGAATAATAAGAAGAAAGGTAAGGATGGGAGGGGGAATGCAAAAAAAACCAACGATCATGTTGGAGAGGGTCAAAAGGATAATAAAAAGAAAGTGAAGTTTCCATGCAAGTTGTGCACTGGAGACCATCTTACGCACCTTTGCCCTAAAATTCAGGATGTGCAACACTTATTAGCTCAACAGGGTTCTTCTAGTTCCTAGTCTGTGTTGAAAAACCCTTTTCCCCAAGGGCAACAATTAATTGCTGGCATGAATCAAAATACTGGGGCTCCCTCTGGGGGCAGCCAAGAAGGGGAAAATACGTCAAACATATACATGATGAGTGCTCATGCAGATATCGCTATGAGATCTTGTGATTATGGTGAAGCTGAGTCTTCAAAATCTAAGGGTACTCCTGATAGTGCTGAGCCACTTCATATTACAAGGCCTACTGTTGAGCCTATACCTCAGATGCCAACGGCATCTTCAAAACGTACGATGATTAATCCAAATGCCAAGGCCGTCCAAAACTACTCAACTGTAGAAGATTTGGCTCAGAGTCCTTGTGCCATGCCTGCATTGTAGGTGCTCTAGTCTTGTCCTACTCAGCGAAGTGCTTTGCTCACTGCTATTGGGGCTGTAGATTCGAAAAATTCTCTAATGATTACATTTGACATGTCAAATTTAAAAAAGAGACTCCCTCATCATATGGCTTTCCATATCAGATCGAGTTATCGAAAATTCAATATATTTCAAACAGTCATTGATGAAGATGCTTCCACGTGTGTAATTTCTCTTGCATACTGGACGAGTATTGGATCTCTCGCAGCTGTTCCTTTAACCACTATTTTGACTGTGTTTGATGGTCATTCTCACAGGCTGCATGGTATTGTTCCAGCTTTTCCCATCTGTGTTGGGGGAAAAACTGTAGATATCGAAGTTGAGATAGTCGATGCAAGCTTAGACTATAACCTTATGTTGGGGCGAAACTAGATCTATGAGATGGATGCTATTGCATCCTCATTATTTCGTATTGTTTGTTTCCCTCACGAAGGGATAATTGTTACGGCTGACCAACTGGATTGTTCTCATATAGATCAGAATGCATCTTCTGACTCAACCATTCCTTTGGTGAAGGATACCAAAACGCCTGTTGAGAATTTGGGGGTTGGAATGTATTCTTCTTTGATGGGTACTTTTGATCTTCTGCCTCCTTCGGTTCATATCAATGCGATTCATCCTCCAGGGCTCCTATTCGAATAGAGTTTTTTAGAACTCATTATTTTTCGGACCTTTGGACCTTACCTTCTCCTACCTCCACATTAACAGAAGGTCAAGTGGGTGGAGTGGAATTTCCAATGTCTGCAGCTACGATTGCTTATAGCTCTATTGTAGACTCTACAGAGTCCATTCCAGTTTCTCTTTCACCAGAGGAATTGGATGGAGATGTGGCTCTGACTTGGACTCTTAGTTCATCTACGGCTCAGGATTGCCTTGATACCACTCTTCCATCTGAAGAGGTCATCCTGGAAGCTATGACTGGTCTAAAGAGATCGTGGGATGATTTTCATCATCGGTCTTACTTTCTAACAGATTTGAGCGAAATTGAATCAAGTTTTCCTAGCCCTCATTCTTCTAGTCCTGTTCACCCGGTCCTGAACCCTTTAGCACTAGCACAAGTTTTTGCTGAAGGGAACATGGTTGTGATTTCTCCTACTATCCCGGTGAACATTTCCAGAGATCCCAACATTATAGATGATCAAGTGATCATGTCTTAAGTGAAAAAATGCTCAAAATTGGAATTGCTTAGAACTGGTAATAAATTGATCAACCGAATAGTGTTCGTCATTACGATCCTAATGCTGCGAACGACACTCAAATCCGATGTCGGATGTGAAAGATATTAAAGTTTTATTTTTCCTAGTAACCTTAAAAACAACACTTTGGAAAGCAAAATTATGGCATCTTCAGAATTATTGTGAAATGGAAAATTTTATTTTATAAAAAAAAAAATATGGCCTATCAGTGGATGCCACGTGGCCCCAGGCCTAATGGTTCAATCTGATTAAAAAAATTTTGAAGTTGAAATTTTTTTTGGTTAAGTCAGGCCGACCCAACTTGACCTGACCTGGATGGGCATGGCTCACCCGCGGGTGGTGTCGACCCGTGAATGTGAACGGACCTGGGTCATTTTTGAACGAGCGGGCATGTAAGCGGTTGGCCGTGAATAGAGCCACTAGGTGGTGTCTACCCGCAGGTCGGAGTTGAACAAGTGCGGGTCAGAGCTGAACGAGCATGGGTCACAAAGAAACGACGGTGGAAAAGGTTTGGCAATTAACAAGCCCTGACCGTTACGGATTGGGAATAGTCACATACATATGCGGCGGAGGTTTCGTAGCAAGTTAATGCCACGGTCTTTAAACCGTTAGCTCCACGGTTCCGCCGGCGGTGGAGTTGGTCCATGTGACCACTACACCTTAACACTTAATGCCAGCCTTACCGCGCAGACAAATGTGGAGTGGAGTCCTCCTTTTTAGGCACTTATGCCAAAATTAACGGGATTAACTGCAGTCACTCCAATTTTGGTGGAGTTTCCTTAGGCCAATTTGGACAAAACTTCAGTTGGGCATAACTTTCACATTACTGAACCTTTTGGAGAGATTTTTTTTTTGATTTCGAGTATTCTCAGCATTCTAGAGCCATTGGAATAGGTTTCAGAGCCATCAGAGGTGTCTTTCAGCCACTTAAACTTCAGAGAATCTTGGGAAGCCATCAGGGCCTTGAGGGAAATGGAGCTGCATTGGAGTACACTTCACTGTTTTAGGTGAAATCAGAGTCATTTTTAGCTTATTTTTCTGTTTTGAATCCATTTTCACTGCTGGTTTGGTCTGTTTAGGCATTTTTCTCACTGTATTACCAATTTGAGCATCATAATATAACAAGGACATGCCCATTGGGAGCCTTGGACCTGACAGATGTAGCTCTGGAGGGGTGAACCACCTCATCATGTTACTGTGTGTTTATGGTGAAGTTTTTCTATTGTGTTATTCAGATTAAAGTTATTAAACATTAAATTAAAACAACACTCCCTCACACCAAAGTTCATAAACAGTTTACAAGAACACTTTGTTTCACTTGCAAGACTATCCAAACACTTTGCACATTTAATTTAATGGAAATGAATACTTTGAACAACAAAACAAATACTTTTATTTTCAGATCAGTTGGTATCAGAGCATTGGTTTAGAGCCATAGAAGCTAGAGTTTTTACTCAACATTTGTTTTGTGCAAAGATTAAGTCATTTATGCAAGTTTTGATGTTGACTAGGTTAAAACTAAAGAGAGGTGAAGGAAACTTGGTTAGTGCACAAAGTAATCCACAACCAAGAAGGGTCAGAGAACCACCTCCAAGAGCCCTAGAAGCAACTTCAAGCATGTCTTCAAGAGAAGGAGAAGCTCCTGAAGAGATGGATCCCAAGGAAGAAGAATGGGTTTTCCGTAAAGCTTTCTTGGATATGACTGAAATGGTAAGGATCCTCTATCAAGAAAGAAATGATAGGATTGCTGGAGAAGGGTCTAAAAACCAAAAAGAAGGAGAGGATTCCTCAGGAGGAAAGAAGGGTAATGATCAGTCAAAGAAAGGGAATGGAGGAAATGTTGAGCCACCATCTCCATCGTCATCCTCGTCATCGTCTTCCTCGACTTCGGTAAATCAGTCACATAAGTCGAAAACCATTGGTAAAAATCCTTTTTTTAAGCTTGATGTCAAATTTGAATTGCCCATGTTTAACAGTGAAGTGAATGCATAGAAATTAGATAATTGGATCAGACAATTGGAAGTATATTTAAGGATTCAAAATCTACATAACGAAGACACCAAAGTACAACTAGCCTCGCTAAGGATGGATGGAGCAGCTTTGGTATGGTGGGAAGCCAAGACCAAGGATGAAATCAAGAAACATGGTAAGATTACTCTATCATGGACTAAATTTATTACTTCAATCAAGAAACAATTTTATCCTCTTGCTCATTTTCAAAAGGCTATAATGAACTGGCAAAACTATAGACAGCTTAAGGGACAGAATGTGCAAGACTATACCCAAGAATTTAGGAGAAGAGCACTCTTATTAGGGGTAGAATTACAAAGTCAAGACACTTTGCTGGAGTATATAGGTGGTTTGCACAGTTACCTTAAAAAAAATATCCTTATGTTTAATCCTACTAGTATAGATGAAGTTTGTGTACAAGCTACGCATTTTGAGGCTAGAGGGAAAAAAACTTTTGATGAGGGTAGAAACAAGTCTTTCAAAGGGAAGAACAAAGATAAAACCTTTAAGGGAAAAGGTAAAAAGAATGCATCTATCAAACAAGAGGGTGAAAAGGTCATTTGTAAACATTGTTCAAGAGAGGGCCATGAAGAGAAAAACTGTTGGAAATTACATCCTGAAAAAAAGAAACCAGTTTAACAAAAACAAGGGAAAGAAGAAAACTGCAGCTACTACAACTACACTTCAAGATTTAGGTGATGATTTAGGGGATGAAACCAAAATTTCAGCAATGGGTTTGAAAATTATTAAGGGAAAGGAAACTGAAACTAAAGCAAGCACTAGTACTTCAAACTGTCATGTACAAGCTCTTAGTGAGGAAGAAAGAATTGAATTGTTCCATGTGAGGGTAGTCTCAAAACATACTAAAATTGACACACTGTTTGACAGTGGGTCACAAGCAAATCTCATATCAGAAGACTTGGTAAAACAGCTAAAACTTGAGACCATTCCACATCCAAAGCCTTATCCACTTGGGTGGATATGCAAGGATGCAAACTCACAAGTCTCAAGAAAGTGCATCTTGCGATTCGCCATAACTGCACACTTTATTGACATAGTTGAACTTGATGTGGTGCCGCTTGATATATCAGGAATTGTTTTGGGAAGTCCTTAATTATTTGACAGAAATGTGATCTTCTATCACCATGAAAACAAATATCATCTCTTTAAAGATGGCAAGGAGTTCATTGTCAGAGCACATCACAAGAAGAAAAATATAGCGATGGTAAATGCGGGACAGGTAAAAAGGCTAGTAAATTCTAGCAAGAGTTTTGTACTTCTTATGGTTAAGCCCAAGGTTGATATGAATCATGAGTCATTTGAAAATTGTGATTCCAAGCTTAAATCATATTTATATTATGTAGTTGGTGCACAACATGAGATGTTTCAGGAACCGACAGGTTTACCTCCTAAAAGGGAGATTCAACATGAGATCCATTTACATCAAGATTGTTCTCTTCCTAACATCGGCATGTATCGCTTGTCTATCATGGAGAATGTTGAAATCAAGAGGAAAATTAAATACTTGTTGGACAAAGGATTCATAAGACCAAGTACTTCGCCATGTGGGTCACTGATAGTGTTGATTCCAAAGAAAGATGGAACTTGGCGCATGTGTGTAGACTTCAGGGCATTGAACAAAATAACGGTAAAAAATCGTTACCCACTTCCAAGGATAGATGATTTGTTGGATCAGCTGAAAGATGTTAAATATTTCACTAAGTTATACTTACGTAGTGGTTATCATCAAGTTAGAATTGTAGAAAGTGACATTTGGAAGACAACATTTAAAACCAAACAGGGACTCTTTGAGTGGCTTGTTATGTCGTTTGGTTTATGCAATGCACCTGCAACTTTCATGCGGGTAATGGATGATGTCTTACGTCCTTTTCTTGATGATTTCGTTATTGTCTACTTAGATGACATCTTAATTTTCAGCAAGACTAGAGAAGAGCATGTCATGCATGTTAAGAAAGTACTTGATGTTTTGAAGAAAAATCAGTTATTTCTTAAAATGTCAAAGTGTGAATTTGGAAAGACTTCTTTGGTTGATTTGGGACACATAGTAGGAGGAGGCACTTTGAGAATTGATCCTTCCAAAGTAGAAGCCATTGTGAATTGGCCTACTCCCAAATCCATTACAGAGGTAAGAATTTTTTTGGGTGCAACTCAATATTGGAGGAAGTTTATTTCTAACTTCTCCGCCATAACAGCTCCTATGCATGCAGTGACTAGTGTGAAGCATGCTTTCCAATGGGGAGGAAAGCAACAGAAAGCTTTTGAGTTTTGAAAGAGAAGATAAGTTTAGCTCCAGTTATTGTATTACCGGACTTGAGACAGCCATTCGAGATTTAGACAAATGCAAGCGATTACGCCATGGGTGTAATTCTCTTACAGCATGGTTAGCCTGTTACATTTCATTCTGAGACATTTAATGGTGCTGTTGTGAATTATCCTACATATGATAAAGAGTTGTATGCATTGGTACAAAGTGTTAAAAAAGGGAAACGCTATTTATGGGCAAAGAAACAATTATTCATACAGACCATCAGCGTTTACAGTACTTGCAATCGCAAAGTAAATTGCAGCAGTCACGACATTTCAGATGGATGGGATTCCTACAACAATTTGACTTGGTAATAAGGTATAAGAAAGGTATTTACAACAAGGTTGCTGATATGCTTTCAAGGCCTATTATTAGTGCTAGTACTTTGCTTCAAAATGATTATATTGTACATGAGACCTACATAGAACAATATGCATCAGATGTTGATTTTAAGGATGTGTATGCTAACTTGAGTGAAGGGAATCATGTTGAGGAGAATGATTATCATTTGAATAATAATTTTCTGTTTCATATGGGCAAGTTATGTATACCACAGAGGGAGAGACTAAGCATCATGAGAGAGGCTCATTCTTCTCTCATAGCTGGACATTTCGGGGTAAGCAAAACGGTGGCACATTTACAGAGGTATTGTTATTGGCCTCGCATGGTAGATAGTGTTTCACGTTTCATTAGAGGTTGTTTATTATGTGCTACAAGCAAGCCTAGAAATAGGAAGCTTGGTTTATATATGCCATTGCCGGTACCTTCTAGACCATGGGAAAGTGTTTCTATGGATTTTGTTGGAGGGTTACCATTATCTAGAAAGCAACATGATTATCTTTATGTAGTAGTTGATCATTTCAGTAAGATGTGTATTCTTATGCCATGTAAGAAATCTATAACTTCTGCAAAAACTGCTGATTTATATTTTCAACATGTATGGGTTCATTATGGCTTGCCTAATTCTATTGTTAGTGACAGGGATTCCAGATTTGTGGGGAATTTTTGGTCCAATTTATGGAAGATGATGGACACCAAGTTGAAGAAGAGTATTGCTTTCCATCTGCAAACAGATGGCCAAACAGAGGTAGTGAACAGAACCATTGTACATCTTTTGAGAGGTTATTGCAGCAAGCATCCCAAGCTTTGGGATGAGCATTTGCATTACATTCAACATGCTTACAACTGGGCCAAGCACTCTTCTACAAATACTTCACCTTTTGAAGCTTGTTTTGGGTATTTGCCTAAGTCACCTTTAGATTTTATTCTTGAGAAGGATGTGGCCATTGATGGTTATAGTGACATTGACAAAGCTCACATGTTCATTGAAAGAATTCAGCTCATACATCAACAAGTTCAAGAACAGCTTGAAAAAGGTCAAGGCAAGTACAAGGAGAGGCATGATAAGCACATAATTGATCATAAGTTTCAAGAAGGGGATGAGGTATGGTTGCATATTAGTAAGGAAAGAATGCAAGGAGAAGGTAAAAAGCTGAAGCCTATTCGTTATGGTCCATTCAAGATCCTTAAAAAAGTTGGAAATAATGATTTTCAATTAGATTTGCCTTCATACATGCAAATGTATTCCGTTGTGAATGTGGAAAGTTTATGTTTGTCTGCACTTCCTTTAATTGTTGATTATGAAAGTGACATTCAGCTGCCATCCATAGAGGATTTCTCACCAGAATTTTTGGATGAATTGAAAGAGGATGCTATCCTTGACAGAAGGACACGCACTTCAAGGAGGGGAAATGTTGATTATGTTCGTGTTGGTCTTAAAGGCAAAAAACCGAGTAAGGCAAAGTGGATTGAGGTGGAAAAGGTGAGGGACCTGTACCCTCATCTTCTTAACAGGTAATTGAAGGCTTTTGGGGTCTAAAAGCTTCTCAATGGAGAGGTGTGATCAGGTGATCATGTCCCATTAGGGGAATTTTAAAGTCTAAAATGGGCCTCCTAAGGAAATTATAAAGTCTTGAATCCTATTGGTTTTTATAAAGTTTATTTTTGTTGTACATTTTTCTTATGAGGCCCATTTTAGACCTCAAAATTCCCCTAATGTAAGTGAAAAAATGCTCAAAATTGGAACTGCTCAGAATTGGTAATAAATTGATTGAAGGAATAGTGTTTTTCATTACGATCCTAACGCCGTGAACGACACTCAAATCCGATGTCGGATGTGGAAGATATTCAAGTTTTAATTTTTCTAGTAACCTTCAAAACGTCACTTTGGAAAGCAAAATTATGGCATATTCAGAATTATTGTGAAATGGAAAATTTCATTTTTATAAAAGAAGAAGAAGATGGCCTATCAGTGGATGCCACATGGCCTGCTCAGAGGTTGCCACGTGGCCCCAGGCCTAATGGTTCAGTCTGATTAAAAAAAAATTGTAGTTGAATTTTTTTTGGTTCAGTCGGGCTGACCCGACCCGACCTGACCCGGATGGGCACGGGTCACCAGCGGGTGGTGTGGACCCGTGAATGTGAATGGACCTAGGTTAGCTCTGAACGAGCGGGCGTGTGAGTGGTTGGCCCTGAACGGAGCCACCGGGTGGTGTGTACTCGCGGGTCGGAGCTGAACGAGCGCGGGTCAGAGCTGAACAATCATGGGTCACGAAGAAACGGTGGTGGCAAAGGTTTGGCGGTTAAAAAGCCCCGACCATTACGGATTGGGAGCGGTCACATACATATGCAGCAAAGGTTTCATAGCAAGTTAACGCCACGATATTTAAACCGTTAGCTCCACGGTTCCGCCGGTGTTAGTATGAATCTTTTATCGAAGTGTACGAAAAAAGACCACTTTAGCTACGCATAACTTATAGCCCTAACAACAAAATATGGTTGCTAATATCTTCAAATTTGCAGTTAGTTGATCAAGACAAATGCTGCACAAATCTAGATCTATGCATAAAAAGACATTAAGCAACAAAAATAAGGTTTTGCTCCATGCATCCAATAGACAAGACAAGAATAATATGTTTTAAAGAATTTTATATTAAGGGCACCTGGGAGGAAAACAAGAAAGGTGTTTCCAATTCTCCTCAATGGGATGGGTTCTTGAAAGTCCTCAGCACTTCAGATCTAGAATTTCTCTCTCTTGTTGGTGTAGAAAACCCAGACAAACATAGAACTCAAAGGGAGCTCACAAAGTGAAATAATGGAGAATTTGACAATGATAATGGCTCAAAGTCAGACCAAGAGCATAGATCCAGAGTGATCTAATAGGCAACAAAAGGTCACAAATGAATGGGAAAACCCTTCTATTTATAACAAAATATTAGGTCATTCTAGATCTTGGTGCATGATTAAAATAATATTAACCAAATCTAGATCCACCTTTTATGGAATATTTTATTATATTTGTTGGAGGGAAAAGGTATTTGACTTCGGTCAAATCCCTTTATTTGTAAATAATAAATAAATAAATGATTTATTTATTATTTTAAGGAAGTGGTTGAATGATAATTAAATAAATAATGATTTATTTAATTATTTATAAATGATTTAGTCATATTTAACAAGAAATATTATTTAAATAAGATTTAAATAATTATTCCTAGAAAATAATAAGATAAATAAGGATTTATCTAATTAATTTCCTTGTTTTGGGTTAAACATGACCAGGAATAATAATTAAATTATTGTTTAATTAATTATTCCATGAGGAAAATCAAACAAATATAGATTTGTTTAATATTTCCCTTTGGGGTTTCCTATTTAGACCATAAACAACTTAATAAATGTGTTTTATTAAGTTATTTTACATAGTGAAAGCAAATTTATTTAGGGTAAAATTGGTCTTACATGGTGTACTTGGGTCCATCTAATGATAATAGGTTAGATGACCAAAAAATGGTGTAACAGATTTCCCCCCAGCGTACGAGTCTTAGCAGCAAATCGTATGACTGACGTATGTTGTAAGAACTCAATCACCAGACATCAAAAGGGAAGTTAGAGAGAGAAATGTAAGGTAGTCTAATGTGTTGAAGAACTAGACCCTGAGGAGATGAGACTTACAGGTGCAACAAGTCTCTGTTTATGAGAGGGTACCTGTGCTAAAGGCGGCGGGGGAGGCATACCTATGCCTGCCGAGACAAAGTACAAAAGAATAGTGTGTCCAGTAAACAAGGGATTGAACTGTAAAGTACATGCTGGCATAAACATGAGCCAGGGAAAAGATACAATGATGAATCCCACATACATGTTGTGCCTGGGATAACAGCCAGGACTTATACGATAATATCTGAGTACATGAGATACAAATACATGCAAATAAAAGAGGTGCTGCAAGTGGCTAAGGCTGACATCATCAAATACATGGAGCTGCATCAAAGGCCGTAATGAAGAAGTCATCCGGGCATGTGGGGGGCTACATGTAGGGCCACCCCCTCATGAGGGTTGAGACATCTCACACACACCCGAGAATCACCGATAACGGCTGCTGCATCGCTGAACCATCAAGTATACGGATCTCAATTATGCTGAAAGGAGCTAAAGATGAGAAACAACCAAGTCAAAGGGCAATAAAGAGTCCCTTTGCTTGATTCGGGGCACCGAACAAGAGTGGAAGCTGGAACCAAGGTACACCGCCCTCTAGACCTGTCTTCTAGAATGAATGAGCTGATGTCGACAGAAAGAGGTCCGCCATAGGTGAGGCAATAAGGGATCTTCAACTAAGGCACGAGAGAAAATAGTAGAGCGATGGAAAGACTGACACTAATGATGAGGATGAAGTGGGGGATACTGAGTAGCGAATGGATGACTTCCCTTGTTAGAGCATAAAGGGCATGGATGACTTGGTAGCGACTAACACAATATCATGAGGGATAGGGGACAGTAGAGCTTAAGGCCATAATGTGCGACACGAGAGAGGGACCAAGCAATGAAGGATGGAGGACTGTGGCGGGATACAAAGGGACTTGGGATAGACTCCATGAATGTGATGATGACTCAACTTGGATGCTCTAAACAAGGGAAACTCGATGGCGCTGCCACACAGTAAAGGTCCAATAGGGGACCATAAAAACATGAGTACAAGGGGGTAGCTCATGACGAAAATCAACACGAACAAGGACAAGTAAGGAGGAAAAGTTGTACCCCAAGTACAAGTGTTGTAAGTGAGGAAATTCAATTTGGAGGAGAGGTGAATAGACCCTTTGTGGACAAAATGTGTCCGGGTGAAGTATCAAATCAGGAAAAACAAACAGATGCTGGCTATCGCAAAGAAAATAAAAGATGCATTTCGGGAGGGAAAGGCTAAGGGTAATATTTCTTAAGATAGAGTGCATCGCGAGGATTAGGAATGGGGTGGCCTTCAAAGTCCTCTAAGAGGTATGCCCCCTTACCTAGGTCCTTACTGATGCTGTAAGGGCCTAGCCATAATGAGTCAAACTTCCCATGACCGAGGGCGTCATGGGCCTGGTCATATACTAGAACAAGATCACTTTCGTGAAGAGTACGAGGGTGGACTTTTTGGTCATACTGAGCTTTGGTGCATTTCTTAGCCGCTTCAAGGGTTTGTAATGCAGCATGGCGATCTTCGGAGGCACGCTCAAGCATGATAAGTCATTGTTCTAGAGGTTGGGTATCAGGGAGAAGTTCAACGACCAGATGAAGGGAGGGGATTTCACACTCGATTGGTAAGACTGCCTCCTCTCTGAAAACGAGGTGGAAAGGAGTAAATCCGGTGGCGGTTTTAACAGAAGTTTTATATGCCCATAAATCAGGGAAGAGCATGAGATGCCAGTTGGTTTTGTGCTTATTCACCGTCCGTTGAAGCATGGTTTTAAGGATTTTATTGACAGCTTCAACTTGGCCATTACCTTGGGGGTAATAGGAGGAGGAATATTGATGCTCAAAACCCAACAGTGAGGATAGCTCACACCATATCTAATCTTCAAAATGTCGGCCATGGTCAGAGACCAATTGTTTCGAAACCCCGAATTGAGCGATAACGTGGTTAAAGAAAAAGAGGGCTGCAGTAGCTGCCGTGTTGTTAAATGTTGGCATAGCCTCAGCTCATTTTTTGAAATAGTCAACCGCCACGATGATATACTTATGGTTACCAGTGGATGGAGGTATACACTCCATGAAGTCGATGACCCATTTACAGAAGGGACCAACTGTAACGACAGGATGGACGGGAGCTGGAGGAGCTCGCGCCTTAGGGGTGAAATGTTGGTAATTGGAACAATGTTTGACTGCTTCAATGCAATCACTGAAGAGAGAAGGCCAAAAATACCCAGCGCGCATGAATTTCTGGGCGGTAGCAAGACCAGAGAGGTGACCCCCACAAGAACTGCTATGGCAGGCATTGAGGACTTGCTCAGCTTTAGCGTGTGTGAGACAATGACGAAGGACAGTATCTACGCCGCGACGATAGAGGTCGTCGCCGATAAGAAGGTAGTGGGGAGCCTGGTGTCGAATACGTCGTCGAGCATCACGGTCAAGATGAAGGGTGAACTTTTGGGTTTGCAAGTAAGGATATCACTGTACCAAGGATTGTCTGTGGTAATGGAAAATAAGTGTTCATCGGGAAGAGCATCATTAACCGGAGGATCTTGCGTACCGGTAGGTAATTCAAAAATGAGTTCAGCGAGGGCTAAACCTTTCTTACTTTTTGGTGTGACAAATTTGAGGTCGAATTCTTGAAGGATAACAACCCAACCAGCGTACTTCCCACTGAGGATGCGACGACTCAATAGGAAAGCCATGGGGTTGGAATTAGTCACAACCTTCGTGGAACGCATTAGGATGTAATGACGAAGTTTTTGGACCGAGAACACGACGGAAAACGCTAACTTTTCTTCATGTGAGTAGGATACAGGAGGATCTACGAGGTTCTTACTGACATAATACATCACATGCTCAATACCGTTGTCATCTTCCTAGATAAGGACACCAGTGACCGAATCGGTGGAGGCGGAGATGTCCAAGATGAAATCTCTATCAAAGTCAGGAGGACGTATCAAGGGAGCGGATGTGAGAGCATGCTTGAGGGCATTGAAATATTCATGAGCATAGGTATCCCACACAAATGGGATGTTAGATCGGAGAAGTCTAAGGAACCCATGTGCGGTGGTGGCATAGTCAGGAACGAACTGGTGAAGAAAATTAGCTTTGCCTTGGAGACTCTGTAGTTGGCGTAAGGTACAGGGAATAGGAAGTTCAAGAATGGCTTGAACTTTCAAAGGGTCAAGAGTTATATTGTCTTTAGACAAGATGAAGCCTAGAAGACAGCCGATGGGAACGCAGAAGACACATTTCAACGGGTTAAGGCAGATATTATACTTGCGACATCGGAGGAAGATGGTACGCAAATCGTGGAGGTGTTACGCCCGATGTTTAGAACGTGCAGTGAGGTCGTCTAGATAGGCAAGGATAATATGAGCTAAGTCATGGAAACAATAATTCATGGCCTGTTGAAAAGTGGCGCTGGCGTTTTTAAGGCCGAACGGCATGACCCGGTATGCGAAAGTTCCCCACGGACTAATGAATGCAGTTTTAAGTTGATCAGCACGATGGATAACGATTTGGTTGTATCTGGAGAATCCATCCATAAAGGAGAGAACCTCATGTCCCGCACACTTATCAATGATTTGGTCAATAAATGGTGTGGGGAAGTTGTCTTTGGGACAAGCTTTGTTCAAGTCGTGAAAGTCAGTGTAGACACGGATGGTGCCTTGTTTTTTGAGGACGGGAACTGGGTTGGACACCCAAGTGGTGTATTCGATGGGATAAATGAAACCAGCCTGCTTGAGCTTATCGATTTCAGCTTTGACAGCTTCACGTCTGGAAGGATTAATGGGTCTCAATTTTTGATGGACTGGGTGGGCATCGGGCCATGTGTCGATATGGTGTTCGACGATGGCTGGATCGAGTCCGGGCATTTTTGAGTAGGACCAGGCGAAAATATTGTAGAATTATTTGAATAGCTTGGTGTAAGCTTCAATTTCTTCCGGGGTGCATTGGGCGCCCAAGGTGATATGTTCTTCGATTCCTGGTTTGACAAAAATGTCAATTTTGATGGTAGGAGAGATATTGGCCATGTTTCCTTCTTCGAAAGCATCAGGTGCAGGGATGGTATTTTTAAACCAATCGACTTTATTGGGAATGAAGTCTTTAGTTTCCACAACATATTGGTCATGGGATTGCTGTGGAAGGAAGTACGCACGAAGGTGCATATCATCCCATGGAAAGTCAGGGTCGGTCATGGCTTCCATAATGTCTTCATCTGACTGGAAGATGGGAAGAGTGGAGGGAGGAGGATCACTTGAGGAGGTAGAAATACCAGAGTCATCATTATGGGGAGAAAGGTTCACATGTGCAACATCATGGGGAGTGACATAAGAGTAAGCAGATGGGGGATCTACAGATGTTGAGCCCAGGGTGATCGCAGGAGGGAGGTCAGGCGAATCATCAGGGGGAGGCACAAAGGGGATTTCTGTCAAGGATCTCAAGGATGATGAGAGGTAACAAATGGTGGCTGAAGACTCCGTCATCTCAATATCGGGAGGGGAATGTTAATTGGAGTAGACAGGTCTTCTGGTTCGACTGAAGGAGAATTCGCGAACAAGTGAGGAGGTATCTTGTCATGCTTGGCCTTGAATTGGTGGTATGCATCTAAAGAGGAACGATACTCATCAAGGTAGGGGCAGAGGTGGGTATAATTGCCATGGAAATCACACAAAGCACAAGGGTGATTTGTGCACAAGGTTTTAAGTTTCGGGATTGAATCAGGTATAGTGACATAGACCTCAGGGATATCAGATTCCGGAAACGTCTCGTTGACCAAGGGCTTGAGATGTGGAAATTCAGGACATGTATGGGTGGCGTGACCGACAACATCGCACAAGGAACACTAGATAGCACGCTTTGGTGGCCGAGGATGGGTAGGGTTTGTCGGGGCAGCTTTGTCCTTCGTTGCATTGGTGTGAGCTCTGCCCCCTTTGCCTGATACGGTCGCAACAGGAGATGGTGCCTGTTAAGGTGTGGGAGGCACTGTGGTATCGGGAGAAGTGATGGGGATTGGTTGAACCGAGGTCAAAGCAAGGTAAGGTTTTGGATGATAAGGTGGGGTGGTAGTTGGGGGATCAAGATACTAGATGGGAATCCCCAGGGTCAGGTTAGGAAGAGATAGGGTAGCCATGACGGGAACCGAGTACACTCCAGGAGGTGGGATGAATAACGGTATTTGACCGGAGGGGTAGTGGCCAGGTGGAATGGTTCCAAGGTGTCTAAGGCCCGGAGGAATTGATCCAAGAGGGTAAATAGGTGCATGAGTACCAACTGCAGGCGAAGGGTCAGAAGGAAAGGGTCCAAAAGGCTGACTAACTGAAGCAGGTTATGTGAGAGTAGCTTGAGACGATTGCAGCATGCATACATTTGATAAGCTGGGAACAAAGACAGGTGGAGGAGGGAGACCAGGGAAGGTTCCAAGAAAAGAGGAGTCTTTGTAGACGCTGGGAGAGACACTGGTCAAAAAATCGACGGTTTTCTTATTGGCGACAGAAGAGATTGTCGACTAAGGGGAGGTTTGAGATTTTGGCTCATGATACGTCAACTGGTCGATGGTGACTATCTTTCCATTACGAGGGAAAAACATCTTGTGGTGGACCGTGGATGGGACAGCAGACATGGCATAGGTGTAGCTACGCCCCAAAAGAATATTATAATCAAGAGGGGCATCGATGACTTCAACGTCAACACAAACAGTCTTTCCCACAAGAGTAATAGGACAATTACAGAATAGGCCAATGGGCTGGGAGGCGTGGCCATCCCACGCACGAAGGGTGATTGCGGAAGGGGCCAACTTAGGAGATCCGAGTTGTTTCCAAACCGAAGCAGGCATCACATAGGTGGATGCCCCCTCATCAATGATACACCGAGAAACGTTAGCGTTACGGATTTTGACTGGGATTTGGAAAGCTACGGAAGCCGGAAGGGGAGGATGTTCTGATTGACAGGCGTCGAAAACAATCAATTGGTCATCAACAGGATCTACAGCACCCATGGAGGATAGTAGAGCCTTCTTTTGAGAAGGACACAACTGGAGAAGTTCCAGTGTTGAAATGGCAGCAGGAGATTGCGCCAAATCATCTACTATGCTATACGAATGAGCAGCTCGACCAAAAGCAGCGTTTCGGCATAATGGTCCCTTAGGAATCCTGGTATGAACCTCAACTTTGGGCTGAGGGATGTGCAAGGGACCATTGGATGTCGAAAGAGGCTCGGTAGAACTTGAAGAAGATGACTCGGGGACAAACGGAGCGGGAGGCTTGGGGTACTGACGAGACCGAGTTTGAAGGTTAAGGTCGATGGTTAGAGGTTGATCAGATTTCATCATGAGGATCTGGTAATCGGAGGAACCAGAAGGTGAAGGTTGAGGGGCCCCATGTCCATTAGGTGGTTGGGTAGCCACGAATCCTTGCTGGGGGAAAGGATTGGTAAACACAACTGGTTGAGTAGAGGTCACATTGGGGGGATTAGTAGGGGAGGCATGCTGTCCGTGCAATGTGGCTTGAGACTCCCACATCTGCTGCATCTGTGGTAAAAGGGGGCAATCGTGAGTGTAATGATCGTAAACACCGCAACACGAATAAGGCTTATTTGTACGAAGAGGCCTGTTCGGCTTGGGCTGAGTGCCCTGATGCTGGTTGGTAGTGTTAGAGTCAATACTTTGAGGATTGGGTCCACGATTACCAGGGGTAGATTGATTTTGATTGCCTTTCATCTTTCTTTGAGAAGAAGGAGGATTAGTCGCGCCCTGCTGTGCAAATACTTGCCTTAGAGAGGGTGGTAGTTGTTGTTGCTGGGGTTGAGAAGGCAAGGGAGGTGGAGGTGCAAATGCTGGAGGAGCTGGGGCACCAGGCTATGGATAAGGATAATGGTGAGGTTGGGTAACATTGAGGTAAGCAAGAGGTTGGGCAAAAGGAGGAGGCATGTCGTATCCTGGATACATGCTACCTGGGGGGGAGTGCCAAAGGTGCTGGCCCCTCCCGGAGGGGGACCATAGCCCATAGGAGGTTGGGCGTATGGATGAGAAAGAGCTCCAACGATACCGTCGGCAGAATAAGATTCCCCTAGGGCAGTAACGCCACCGGGTCTGGGGAGGTCAGGAAGGACAGTATAAACATAACCAGACTGAGCGTAGATGAGGTCATATTTCAAGGCTATTTGGAGGGCAGCTTCTTCGGTTTGAGGGAATTGCGAGGTGACATCTTTGCCGATAGCGGGTAAGAGAGATCTATGGAACCAGTCCATATAGACACGGTCTTCGAAGGTAGGAGCTCGACACAAGCTCTTTCTTCTCCGCCATTCTTGGACATGATCGGAAAGGCGGGTCGCAAAAGATTGACGGAAAGAAGTCAATAGTTCGGTACCAGTGTCGTATTGGAGAGGGAGCTGGAAATAAGATAAGAAAGCTCAGGCAATGGTCACAAAGGTGGTATGGGAATAAGCGGTCTTATCAACATACCACTTAGAAGCTTCACCTGTAAGCGTGCGTTGGAACAATCTAAGACAGATATAATCGTTCATAATGGAATTGGATGAACACCACATGTGGAAAGATTGGATATGGTTAGAGGGATCTTCTACAGCAAGGCCTTCGAACTTGGGAATTTCAGAGGGGAGCTTGGTTGGCATAACAGGCCAACCAACATCGTGGCGAATAGGATCATTGATCAATTGATTGAAATCGGGGAGACTGAGGCTTGCCATGTAAGGGAGCAAGGGGAAAATCGAGGTAGTTCCAGTGGCGGTTCCACTAGTAGTATTCCCAGCAGTAGGTCCGGGAGTACAGCTAGCGTTAGGCCCTAGACCAGACATAGTGAAGGTAATAGGGGGAGAACCAAAAGTAAAAGGAGAACCCAATGAACCAAAAGAGGAGTCGGAGTGCAGACTCGGAGGAGGACTAACTCGACGACGGCGGGAAGGAGTAGGTCAACCGACCGGAAACTGAGGATGAAGGCCAAGAAGTCTCCGGGAGATACGCCTTGGGGGCGTAATGATGACAACACAAACACGACACAGAAGGAAGAAGAACAACCAACAAGGTCAAGGAGGTGCAGAATCAAGTGATTACAATGTCAAAACAAGGGCAGATAGGTGCAGTGTCAATTGATTTTACAATGTTTTAAAGTCTTTGGCTAGCGGTGTTAACCAAGCTCTTCTTCGCTTAGGGTGAGTGTGTGGGGTGCGTTAATTTTAATTTTTAAACCTAGATGTTTTGAGAGAAAAATAAAAAGTGTGCTGCATAACTGAAAATAAATCTGCAAAAAACAATATATAATGCTGAAATAATAGAGAATTAACAGCTAACAATGCAACAATCTAACCCAATGAGGCGGGTCTCTCAAAAATTAGTCTAATAGAGGGAAAAAATCTAATCAAAACACACTGAAAATAAGCCAATAGATCTAAGGTCGGGAGGGACAGGGATCTAAAGGATAAATCTGCTGAAAAGAGGTGCAGAAAACAACAAAGAGGCAGAGGCAAGGTTGCTGTAAAAGAGGAGGTAAACAGCTAAAGGCAGGAGGGGAAAGGAGGTGACCCTACAGGCAAACCCAAAAAAAACTATATGAGGTGATTTGAAAGGAAAAATAGCTGATCTAAAAGGGATCTGAAGAGAAGGGATCAGATCTGGAGAAAAGATGGCTGAAACGCTAAAAATTTAGACACCTGCAACAACTAAAACTCTTCCACAAAAAGTGGAGGGTACTGAAGCCCAAGGGAGCTAGATTCCCACTTAGTTGAGTAAAACAGAACATAAACAGGTCTAAACAGGTAGAGACAGAGGCTGGAAAACCCTGACAGAAGCTTCAGAAAAACCTAGAAAAAGATCAGAAAATGTGCAGAAAAAAGTGCAAGTCGCATGTTCTGACCTGTTTTCTGTCCAGGTCGCAGATTTGGGGCTGAAAAGTGCGTCTTGTAGGCCAGGTCGCAGGTTCTGGGCCAAAGAGTGCGGCCTGCAGCTCTTGGTGTCTCAGCGGCAGATTTCAGAAAAAGTTGCCGTCTTAGTTGCAGCTGATGTCTGTTACCTGCGCAAGAGGGCCAGAAACACACGGAAGTTAGAAATTTTAATGTTTGAGGGTTTTATAGGTGAAAAATAACATAAAAATAGGAAAAACAAAAAGCTGAAGAGAAACCCTAAGGTTTGAAGCAGCTGGATATGCAGGAATATGAAAAACCATAGCGGTCATAATTGAAAACCCATGTGGAGTCGCCAGTTGTTAGTATGAATCTTTCGTCAAAGTGTACGAAAAAAGACCACTTTAGCTACGCATAACTTATAGCCCTAACAGCAAAAGATGGTTGCTAATATCTTCAAATCTGTAGTTAGTTGATCAAGACAAATTCTACACAAATCCAGATCTATGCATAAAAAGACATTAAGCAACAAAAATAAGGTTTTGCTCCATGCATCCAATAGACAAGACAAGAATAATATGTTTTAAATAATTTTATATTAAGGGCACCTGGGAGGAAAACAAGAAAGGTGTTTCCAATTCTCCTCAATGGGATGGGTTCTTGAAAGTCCTCAGCACTTCAGATCTAGAATTTCTCTCTCTTGTAGATGTAGAAAACCCCGGACAAAACTAGAACTCAAAGGGAGCTCACAAAGTAAAAATGGAAAATTTGACAATGATAATGGTTTAAGAAGTCGGACAAAGAGCATTGATCAGAGTGTTGATCTAATAGGCAACAAAAGGTCACAAATGAATGGAAAAACCCTTCTATTTATAACAAAATATTAGGTCATTCTAGATCTTGGTGCATGATTAAAATAATATTAACCAAATCTAGATCTACCTTTTATGGAATATTTTATTATATTTGTTGGAGGGAAAAGGCATTTGACTTGGGTCAAATCCCTTTATTTGTAAATAATAAATAAATAAATGATTTAGTCATATTTAACGAGGAATATTATTTAAATAAGATTTAAATAATTATTCCTAGAAAATAATAAGATAAATAAGGATTTATCTGATTAATTTCCTTGTTTTGGGTTAAACATGACCAGGAATAATAATTAAAATATTGTTTAATTAATTATTCCATGAGGAAAATCAAAGAAATATAGATTTGTTTAATATTTCCCTTTGGGGTTTCCTATTTAATAAATGTGTTTTATTAAGTTATTTTACATAGTGAAAGAAATTTTACTTAGGGTAAAACTGGTCTTACATGGTGTACTTGGGTCCATCTAATGATAATAGGTTAGATGACCAAAAAATGGTGTAACAGCCGGCGGTGGAGTTGGTCCATGTGACCACTACACCTTAACACTTAATGCCACCCTAACCGCGCTTACAAATCTTGAGCGGAGTCTGCCTTTTTAGGTGCTTATGCAAAATTAACGGCATTAACTGCAGTCACTCCAATTTTGGTGGAGTTTCCTTAGGCCAACTTGGACAAAACTTCAATTGGGCATAACTTTCACATTACTGAACCTTTTGGAGAAAAATTATTTTTGATTTCGAGTATTCTCAGCATTCTAGAGACATTGGAATAGGTTGCAGAGCCATCAGAGGTGTCTTTCATCCATTTACACTTCAGAGAAGCTTGGGAAGCCATCAGGGCCTTGAGGGAAATGGCGCTGCATTGGACTACACTTCAATGTTTTAGGTGAAATTAGAGTCATTCTTAGCTTATTTTTCTGTTCTGAATCCATTTTCACAGCTGGTTTGGTATGTTTAGGCCTTTTTATCACTGTATTACCAATTTGAGCATCATAATATAACAAGGACATGCCCATTGGGAGCCTTGGACCCGACAAATGTAGCCCAGGAGGGGTGAACTACCTCAGCATGTTGCTGTGTGTTTATGGTGAAGTTTTTTTGCTGTGTTATTCAGATTAAAGTTGTTAAACAGTAAATTAAAACAACACTCCCTCACACCAAAGTTCATAAACAGTTAACAAAAACACTTTGTTTCACTTGCAAGACTATACAAACACTTTGCACACTTAATTTAATGGAAATGAATACTTTGAACAACAAAACAAATACTTTCATTTTCAGATCAATAGAGAATGTTTTCATCGGTGCTGAATATTCCCTTGAAGAGATTCAAATTTACACTGATATCTTTCGAGAGTTTAGGGATGTGTTCGCTTGGTATTATGAGGAAATTACTGGTATATATCCATCTATTGTCCAACATGAGATCAAGGTGTATGAAAATGCTAAGCCTGTCAGGAAAAAGCTTCGTCTGGTCAACCCTAGGAAGGAAAAAACTATCAAAGCTGAGGTGGAGAAGCTGCTTAAGTTGGGATTCATTTTTCCTGTTCCTTTGACAGAGTGGGTTTCAAATCCAGTTCCTGTGGACAAGAAACAAGGAACAATTCGAGTTTGCATCGATTTTAGGGACCTAAATAAGGCATCTCCTAAAGATAACTACCCCACACCATTTATAGATCAGATTATCGATGAGTGTGCGGGAAATGATATTTTCTCCTTCATGGACAGTTTCTCTGGATATAATCAAATTACTATCCGTCCTGAAGATCAGCATAAGACTGAATTTATTTGTCCCTGGGGTCCTTTTCTTATAATAAAATGCCTTTTGGCCTTAAAAATGCTGGAGCTACTTTTCAGCGGGCTATGTCTTATGCCTTCCACGACATCAAACATATTATCAAGGCGTACTTGGATGATTTAGCTGCTCGTTCTCGCAAGAGAATTGATCATCATTCTCACCTCCGTCAAGTATTTGAACGATGTTGGTATTACAAAATCCGGTTGAATCCGAACAAGTGTGTTTTCGCGGTCACATCCGGTTGGTTGTTGGGATTTATTGTGTCTATGGAAGGGATTCAGGTAGATCCCTTCAAGGTTGAGACAATACTTCAGTTGCCTCCCCCATCTTCTATTCATCAACTTCAAAGTCTGCAAGGAAAAGCTAATTTTCTATGGAGATTTATTGTAAATTATGTTGAGATTACGAAAGGATTTATGAGGTTATTAAAGAAAGGAGTTCCATTATTTTGGGATGACTTTTCTCAACGCTCATTCGATGCTTTGAAAAAAGAATTGACCTTTGCTCCTATACTGAGTCCACCTGATTATAGCAGGGATTTCCTCTTGTATCTCGCAGCAGCAGAATCTACCATTGGTATGGTTATATTTCAAGAGGACGACACTCTTTTAGAGCATGTTATATACTACCTTAGTCGAGGCTTTGTAGGACCTGAACTCTGGTACTCTCTGATAGAGAAGCTTGCTTTAGCAGCTGTCCATGCTGTGTAGCGGCTCACACATTACATTCTTCTTCGAAAAACCTATGTTTTGGCAGTAGTCAATTCATTTCAATTTGTTCTCAGTAGGCGAGTGATTGGGGGCAAATACAATAAATGGATTGTGATTTTGCAGGAATTTGATCTTGAGTTTATGTTTGCCAAGTCCAAGAAATCATTGGTTTTTGCAGAATTAATTTTTGAGTTTCCCTGTGGAGAAGAGATGGTTTTTGATGAATCCTTTCCGGATGAATATCTTTTTCTCATTTCTTCACATTATCCTTGGTATGGGGATCTCATAGTATATCTCCAGACTGCGAAGTTTCCCTCGACTTTTTCGAAAGATGAGCGCCGTAAGTTACATCACTTAGCTATAAGTTACTTGATCATTGGTGACACTTTATATCATTGCAGGGTTGATTCAATCCTTAGACGATGGTTAACTCTTGAAGAGGCTGAGGTTGTGCTGAATGATTGCCACAATGGAGCTTGTGGTGGTAATTTATCTAGGCTTGCTACAGCCCAAAAAATCTTGCGTGTAGGATAATTTTGGCCTTCAATTTTCAAAGATTGTATGGAATCGGTCAAAAGGTGTCATTCGTGTCAGGATTATACTTGAAAGATGCGCACTCATCTAGCTCCACTCTTTCCTGTCATCACTGTCGACCCATTTACAAAGTGGGGTATTGAATATACTACTTGTAACCTGCCTTCGGCTAAAGATCACAAGTACATTATTGTAGCCGTAGACTACTTCATGAAGTGGGTCGAGGCTATGCCTACTTTTGGGAATGATGGTGAGACAACAACTCTTTTCCTCTTCAATCAGGTCATTTATCACTTTGGTATTCCCAAATAGATTGTCACTGATCATGACAGTCACTTTCAGAACAACATGATGGCTGAATTGGCTCTGAAATTAGGTTTCTGGTAGGAGCACTCATCTCCGTATTATCCTCAGGCCAATGGGCAAGTGGAAGCCGTAAACAAATCCTTGAAGAAAATTCTTCAACAGATGATTGATAAAGCTCGATCCAATTGGCACATTATGTTGTATCCTGCGCTTTGGGCATACCAGATGTCAGTCAAAACTTCAACTGGTTTTACTCCGTTTCAACTGGCTTATGGGTTGGAATCTATATTTCCCATTGAGTGTGAAATTCCTTCTCTTAAGTTAGTTGTAGAGCTTCTTCCCGACACTTCCAGTCTTGAAGAACGTCGCCTTCATCTGGAAAATATCGATGAGCAGCGTCGGGATGCCGCCACAATGAATGAGGTGCATAAGAAACAGGTAAAGGTTTAGTACGATAAAGCGGTCAAACCTAGGGTTGTTTCTGAAGGAGACCTTGTCTTGGTTTATGCCCAAGAGAAGGATACCCTGGGAGCAGGAAAATTCAAATCTATGTGGTATGGCCCCTTCATCGTTAAAAAGGTCCTCAAGAAAGGAGCTTATGCCTCGATTGATTTTGATGGAAATGAGTTTTCGGAGCCCAGAAATGGGCTCTATTTGAAAAAGTATTATGCCTAGGCTTTTGCCTAGCATCTTACTTTTTGTATATATTTTTGTTTTTGTACATATCTAAGTTTTCGATTTTTGATGTGATTATGATGCATTTGATCCACTTTAGCAGGTTGTGTTGGATGTCATGAGTCATTTTGGTTTCACCGATGGTGCTGGTAGACATACCCGAAACTTGGCTTCTGCGGCTTGGGTACTACATTATCCATCGGGTCAGTTTTTGGTTTCAAGAGGTGTCTACATTTGTCCTGCTTCGAACAATGTAGCAGAATTCACTGCAGTGGTTTATCTACTCTCGGAAGCAATATCCTTGGGTGTTGATTCGTTAGTAGTTTTCTTGGACTCCCAGCTGGTGGTTTCGCAATTGAACAACACATATTGGGTTCGAGACCCATTTTTGCACCGATTGTTTTTGAGGGTATGTTTGTTATAAGATCATTTCAATTTCTAACATTCATTCACATTCCTCGAGCTGACAATTGGATGGTAGACTTATTGGCTAATAAAGCAATTGATTGGCATATTCATCATTCAATACTTTAATCAATATGTCAAATACGTCATTCATTTTCATACATTTGAGTCATCAAATCATATAAATCGCTGTATATATATATAGTTAGAGTGTTAAAAAATATACAAAATCTGGACCCATATGTCCTACAAAATTAGGGCTTATGCCCGATCATGTTCAGTATCAAAAATATATTACAGTCATCCGATAAAATCTATAAATCTAATCCTGTGGTCCCTATCCAACATTCGTGTTCCTATAGAACATGATAACAGTCGCTACACGGCGGAATAACTGCACCCAGTCTCATGGTACTTCGACTACCCGTCTCTGGATAGCCTTTGGTAGGTCCTCTATCGCAGACATAGGCACTTGGCGAGTCAAACTCTCCAAGTTCCTCTGGATGGCATGGAGTGTCCTACCAGGGTCTTCAGCATTCGCCTCACCTCTGCGACGCTTGTTCCTATGGTATCCCTTAGGTCTGACTGGTCCCATATTTGCATCATAGTCATCAATAATCTTGTAAGTCATTTGAGTTCAATCAAAAACATTTTTTCATTATCATATCTTGAAAAAAAAAATCAAAAAAATCATATAATCGAAAATAAAAAATTGCAATCTTATCGATTGCACCCCATGCTACACCGGGTGGAAGGGATAGATCTGGATGACCACGAAAATCCATCCTAGCATAGGGATAATATTCCACTGCGATAACTTGTTCCTCCCACCATTGGAAGAACTCATCATCCCAAGTGGCTCGGGGAACTTCACTTCCCTCCAATCTCTTCATCAGATCAACCCATCGGGCTATTCTTGGATCTCTGGCGCTGCTGATGGTTGAGATGACTTTGGGCCGAAGTCCTGGAATCCTCTCGAAGAAGAATGCCAACAAAATTTTTCCATACCCAAAATGTTTAGTTTTTGCATTCTGGATCGAAGTCAACTGTCTTTTCATGTTGCTCAACAATGTTGTGCACCAATCAAAGAGGTGAATCAAACATTCTATTGCAATGCTCATTTGTGTCCTCGAAGCCTGATGTAGAGAAGCATATCCTGCTACTCTGCCAATGGTGAAGAGGAGGATTTTCATATATAGTTCTTTCAAATCTTTGATTGGTATCTGTGTACATACTTTTTGAGACTCCTCTACGCAGTAGACCTGGACGTAATCTTCCATAGTAAGCCCTCCCAGAGGCTTTCCATGCAAATCTACTGGATATCCTCTCCGAGAGAGTTCAGTGATGAAATATATGTCTTCCACTTCTATGCGTAGTGGCATTTGATCTATAATGAAGAAGTCTTCTTCCGATTTCCAGTGATCTACCAACATTTGAAGAAACCAGACATTAATTTTAATGTTTGGCATTTTAAAAAACTTCAGAAATCCACAATTTCGAAGGGTATCGAGTGAATTTTGATCTTCCATCACTTCATTGTCGATGGCACTATGTTCACGCTCCCTCCAGCTAATAGACATCCTGAGAAAATTCATTAAATCCTTCATTAGGTTCAATTTTTAAATTCTCGGTCTGCGTATACGCGGCTTCGTTTATACACAGTCACGTATCATACGCAGGTTCGTCCACACGAGCCCGCGTATGTGCAGAGGGTTTCATCAAAACATCTCTTTCCTACGGTCAAATTTCTAAATTTATATCTTAAAATGGAACAAAATTTATGCAAATGATGAATTTAGAGCTTGCCTGGCTGATTTGGTGTGATTTGATGGCTGATTGCTCCGGTTTTGAGAAAATGAATTTTTGCTCCAAAAGCTCCTTCTCCACTTCTGCAATGTGAAAATGACCTAAATATGAGGTAAATGGTGTATTTATACCCAGATTTTGAAATTTTTTTGCAAAATTCCTTTGTGCTTATTTTTTCAAATCTATCTAAGGGTGTATAACCGTGTTGCTTGTAAGTGTTGGGCAAGGTGTTTTTTCATGAACATTTTGTTAAATTCGAGATTTTTCCTGGTTTTAATTCGGATCCATGACTGCTAACCTGTCATGGCAGTTATATGATTATGAACTGGCATATAGGTTATGAAATCCATTTTCTGTTGCATTCTGCATACTAGCCTCCATTCTGATCACTTGCCATAGGGTCGATCCCATCATGTCATAAGTACTTAACCCATTTCACTCGCTGATTTTTAATCATGAATTGGTGGTAGAGCCTTCCTTTACATGGGCTTCCTAATTAGTTCCTCGCTAGCATTTCTCGCCCATGCTGCAATTTTTGTAGGCTCGAGAGTCCTCTTTAGTCCCGCCATGACATATGCGTTGAAGCTTCATTCTTCTTCTTCTTCGCTATCATTTTTCTGGCCATTACCCTGGAGGATCCCTCATGTTGTTGAGTTGTATTACTGCATTGCATATTGACTATTTGTTTATCTTGGTCTTCAACCGACTTCATTTGGACTCAATGTTTGAGCCATCTTTTGACCATGAATTTCTGTACAAGTTAACCATGCAATCACTTAGCTACCGCGACTTGACACCTTGTTACCCATGCATGGAACATTCCTCTGAGTATCACTTACCAGTTTTCGCCACCTTGCATTGAGCATAGGATTGTTCCTATCCCAGGAACTAGTGCATCTATTTCATGATACTTGTTCTATCCATTGTACTATAGCATCCTTTTATTCCTTTTCAGGCTTTGAATATGAAAAAGATAAAAAAAATTAAATATGTGAAAAAGAGCGGGAACGAGATATTACTTCATATTTTGATGGAAGCTACAGTGTCAGTTTTGTCGCCCTTGAACAAAGCACAAAAAGCTATGTCTATCCTTCATTTGGGATGATTTTAGTTTTTGACTTAGGAGAAGCCATAACCTTGTCACATGCGTCAGTTCTCCCCCGTTTGGTTATCTCTTCCAACCATATGGAGGGTTTGTTCAAGCCTCCTACATGACAAAATTATACAAAGTTATCATTCGTTGCCATATTCAACATGAGTCGTGCTTTTTTTCAAGGGAAGTTAACCTGAGTCGGCCTTTCTGTGGTGTCTCTTGACTCATTTTTTAGTCGGCCTTCCCGGTCTTGTCAGTATCTTGTTCTATCACACCAGATGTTTGGTCCTATGCTCGTGCTTGTTTGAGAAGGTCTCCATTCACTTCTTTCTGGCGGGTTTGTCTCTTATCGACTGCAACATATTGCTCTGAGAGCAAACCTAGAGCTGCACCCTGGCCCTATTTACATCATTGATAGGTGATCTTGTGCTCGGCATTTGACCATCATTATGGGTCTTTGACTGAGCGGTTTCCCTTATGTTTGACATCAACTTACATTATCACACCTGGGATTCATTCAGTACCTTGATTTCTATTTGACCCTATCGGTGGATATCTCGCCTCTTGGTCAACTTTCATTATTGGTTGGTTTAGAGGGTTTATGCCGTGTGCTAGCTTCATCTTGTGCATGCCGGAAACGTACTTCGGGTTGGTTACTTCACTCTACTTCATCCGATTCCTTCCAAATCTTGGCCTACGGGTTACACTCGAGCTGGATTGATGTGGGTTGCCTTAATGCCTTCCTTCCAAAAAATCTTTTCCCATCAACTCCGACTCATTGCTCTGGGAATAAGGTCTAGAGTCCTTTTGTTAGTACCTTAGGGTTTGCAGTCATTAGTGGTAGACACTTTGCTATCGATAGTGAGGATACATCATTTCCTCCTGATTGATAGATTCTTTCAAGTGTTCGACCTCAACTCATTTATTCACACTTGCTAGATAATACTGTGTCACCTTGACACTCATTATCATTATTGGTGGGTTGTCTTGCGTTTGTTAACAATATACATCGATGACCAGTAATCAATCGATTTCTCACATGGTCGACTTCAGCTCATTTATTCCTATTGTGTAGAATTGCGCCATAGTGATCAGTGAAGACCTTGGGTTTGCATCAGCATGAATCGGTTCACTTAGATAGCTTCTTCATTTTTCTGCTAGTGACACCGTCCACCCTTATATGTTGCAGTTTCACCATAACAACATCCTATATGTTGGCTCTCGAGTTGCGTATTGTACAATTTGTTCCACCACTTATGATTTGGTACTTGGAGATTTAGTTGTGACTTTTGTGATCAGATATCTATTACAACATCATTTATCAGTCTTCTATATGTGATACTTGGACTTGATTTTGACGTGTAATTCCAGGCAGTGATTAGATGGTTCACTATGTACTTTACATTTTCAGATATACTTATATACATTTTGGATCCGCTCTGTACTTCATTTGTGAACATGCTTTTCTTTCACTGAGCATGGGTATGCCGCCTTAGACACGAGCTATCTCTCTGAACTCTCTCATTGGTTTTTTGGCAGGTTGAAATCTGGTGAAGTCCTCTCTAGTCCTCGCAAGGTTATTTTTATGAACATAATACATTTCAGCCATCATGTAACCCTTCTGACCTCATATATTAAGGGGCATCTGTTATAGCATCATTTATCACCTTCATGTACTTGATGATTTAGACTTTGGCCTTGGGCACCCTTTCCCCTCAGACTTGAACAGTTTCACAAAAAACAATATCTTAAAACCCATACGCAACTCTGCCCAGAATTTTCCGCGTATACATGCGAGTCCATTAATAGAGATCCGCGTATACCTTTTTAATTATTAAAAAATATATATTTTCCCTATTTTTGAGGCAATTTTGATGGTTATTCCAGTAATTTAACCACCCCAGCCCGTGGCCTAACTACTCCTAACTGCAGAAACTAATTTGAGGGAATATAAAGGCCCCTCAAAGGAGTGGCCTAATGGAGAGAGAAAAATATAGACATTATACTTTGTTGGAGCCCTATTCAAGTCTGATATTCTTATGCCTCCTGCACTTCCCAGGTATATTCAGGAAACCCTTGTTTCTTGAGATTCTCATCACCCTATATGACATCTATTGTGCACACATCTAGTAAGAATTCTTGTTAGGCTAGGGCTGGACGGATCCAAAGGACGGTATGCTCGAAGGCCGTGGTAGGAATCAGGTGATCTCTCCACATTTTGATTATTGTACGTGTCATTCATAATAAGAAGATCCATCTTATTCCCGATGTTTACGTCTATGATGCTTTATACATGTGTAATAATCATTAATTGAACATTTCATATTGATTTTATGATATTATGCATGGTTTTCACTGACATCTAGGAACTATACATGCTGTAAAACTAGGTTTTTGTGTTCACTCTTTGTGGATTTACAGGTTTCGGAGCACAAAGTGTTGTAGGGGGTTTGCACCCCGCAGGATCTACATCAACCGAGGAACTTTCGGGTAAGTTCTGCAACTAGTAGTATCTAGTTTTTAGTATAAAAGTTGGTTAAGTGAGTCCTTCTTGAATGACATGCCCCTTATCTATGAAGGTTGTCAACCCAAGACCTTTAGGGTATTATTTCCTGAAACACATGGCTAGCAGGGGTCCAATGTAGACCTTCTCAATTTTTTTGCAAATGAATCATTATTTTTCTATTATAATTCATTTCTCAACCTGTCATTGAGTTTTGGGAAGTGACCTAGGCTCTGGGCCTGAAAAAGTGGCTCAAATCTCGGGGATGCTGAAAAAGTATGAGGAAAAAAGTCCTTGGACACATGCATACCCATGTTATGGGATCATCAAGAGCCTCCCAGGCACACCCTTTCCCATATCAAGGGATCGTTCGAGGGATTAATGGTCTAAAAACCTAGTAGGACCCGAGGCTAGTTACCTAAGTGGTTTGGATGGATCCTGGGAGTTCTATTGTTGACGTGGAAGTTTTGTGTGATGTGTTTTTGTTAATTTCACTTCCTTAAGGTTACCTAAGTGGTTGAATTAGATCATAGTAGAATCTCATTACATGTTTAACTCGGTTGGCCAGTTACTTGGGTAGACGTGGGATGAGGGTGTTACATGTGATGCGATGTTATTGTTGATTACAATTTAAATAACTGTAAATATTTTTAAAAATTACATAATATTGATTCACCCCCCTACTTAGTATTATCCTTGCTACTAACAACAATTAAATGTTTAAATGTTTTCAAACACATAGTTAGAAGCCTTAAATCCTAAAGCATCATATCCGTAGAAAACGATGCATGTTGTTAATAAAAACAATATTTGGAACAAGTGGAAAAACATTTCCACTTTGAATAAGATCATTGCAATGTTCAAGTGATGGAAAATGAAATCCAAAGTTGTCTAAGATGGATACATCATGAGTAATTGTTGGGGCACACAATCTAGTCAATAAATCATACAATTTGAATGGGACTTCCATGTAATTGCACATAAGTACCTTTCCATGAATTATGCAAGAAAGAAGATAGACGAGACATTTTTTATTAATATCTATAGAAATGTCATGTGCTAAGAATTAGGTGAAGCCCCAATCATCTTCAAAATAATCAAAGCTCTATTCATCACAAGGTTGGCCAAATTGAAAATTTTCAACTTCTTCAATTAACCAAATTGAGGTGGAACCATTATTGATGAGAAAAATAAGTTGTTTCTTGTACAATGTTAATGACATATATCATATGTTGGTGATAGGAAAAAATGGAAAATCTCATATATTTTTAAAAACATCCAATCAATAAATAGTGTACACATATGAAGGGTAATAATCATAACCTTTGTCTAAATACAACAAATAAAATTTTTCTTTATAGAGAACGATCTCCTTGGGGGAGGCACACCCTGATAAGGAAGTTTTGTTTTCCTCAACATGATATTGATGATGTTGCAAATATAAAAATGTGATTACTTGTATTTGTAAAAATGTTTTAAGACAACCTAATCATATTTTTGTGAGCTAATCGTGTTTAATAGTGAAACAAAGCCTCACTCTCCAATGCAAATAGACACAAGATTTGTAAATGTATTTGTAGAAGGATTATTTACAAAATAATATCTTGAATGTAAGAAGGTTATATGTATAGACAATATAATTATAGATCTAATTGTACACTCAACAGCATATCTTGAATCAATAACAGGAACAAGAAGAAAATATGTGGTCTTTACCATTAAGATATGGTCCATTAAAATGGTTGTGTTTACCATAAATTCTTGGGGGGACCAATTACAACAAAATAAGAAAAGAGAGTTTTAGAAAAAAACATTCCAACATTTAAACACTATTTTATAGGAGTCAAATAAAAATTAGCTCAAAAATTTCAAATGTTAGAGACTTCCAAATGCCTTGATCCATAAAGTAAATGTTATGTATAATTTATTAATTATTAGTTAAATATAGTTGTCTTAGGTTTATTTATGTGGAAGGGCATGATCAACGATCATGCCTCTTCGCCAAGGGACACTGTAAGGCTGTATTTAAAGCCTTGGTGATTCCCACTTGTAATCATCTCATCTTTTATCAATATTAATATATACTTATTCAAGTTTACCAAAGTTTTTACACTCCATTAGTATTAGAGCAGTCACTCTTCACGATCTGTGTGATCATCAAAGAGATTAGGGAATTACAAAGAAAATTGCAGAATTGTTAAAAAACTGGGTGTTTGTGGGCAGCAACATTTGTTTAAAAATTGCAGATTTTTTCCTTCCATGCCTTCCACGCTTGCCATCCTCCCTTTCCCTCCCCATAGGCTGATTCCTCTCCCCTTAGCCCCTCACAAAACACAACATTTCTACCCTCATTCTACCCAACCCGCCCCACTCACCCCTCGGCCCTCACGGCCTTACCCAACCCACCCTCAACACTCCCGCCCACCTTCTTACCCACACTACCGCCCACCTTTCCTACCCACCCTCCCTTCCACCTTTCCTCTCTGCCGCCTTTCCTCAGCACTTCCGCCCACATCTCCTTCCGCCTCCCCCAACACCCCTCCTCCCCGCGTCCCCTGCCACTTCTCCTTCCGCCTCCTGTCCACCTTTCCTCCCTGCCGCCTTTTCTCAGCACTTCCGCCCACCTCTCCTTCTGCCTCCCCCGACATCCCTCCTCCCCGCGTCTCCTGCCCACTTCTCCTTCCACCTCCCTTGCCCACCTCTCCTCCCGCCCCCCACCTCTCCTACCGCCTTGGCCTCGACACCTCTCCTTCCCGCCTCCATTGCCCACCTCTCCTCCCACCTCCCACCTCTCCCTTCCACCTCCCTTCCTTCCCCGACTCCTGCCCCTACCTCCCCCGACACCCTTCCTGCCCATGCCATCTCCCCGTTGCGAGTAGCCATTTAGCTACCACGACCGTCGATAATCAGCATTGAAATGTGAATTTAAAAAAAAATGTAACAGTGCGACCCTACAGAACAGGCATCATTTAAACATTGACAAATTTAATTATATAATATATAAAACAGACAAACAGATGGATTTAGAACGGACGAAATTTTTTAGTTATATATATATATATATATATATATATATATATATTATAATTTAAAATTTATAAATATATATTATATAATTATATATAATTTATATATAAGTTATATAATAACCAAAAATATTATATAATAATAATTATTTAAAATATATATATATATATATATATATATATATATATATATATATAATAATTATTGTTATTATTATTTAAAAAAAAGGAAAATACTGGTAGATAAATATTCACCACCGCATACGCATTTAATGTTGTCATCAATGTCGATGGTCGAATTCCAAAAAAAATTGCTGGATCACAAGAAACCGATCAATAATAATTTCGAAGACTTCGGCAAAAGATTAGGCGATCTCGAGGGTACAGTTGCAGGACACTCCAACGATATCAAAAGGCTTCAAGATACGAAAAATCGAATAAAAAGACAAATTTGGATAAATCATAGTGAGGCCACAGAAATTCATAGCCAAGAAATGAAAAAGATGACAGAACTCTACGAGAAGATAAGTCAGACACAACGACCAATATTTCCCAATATGGAACAAAATCAACAAAAAAATTCAGCAGATTCAGGGAACTCAGAAGAGCATCATGAAAAAACTGATTCCCCGCTTCATCACGAAGATAGTAATGCAGACTCTCAAAATAAGCAGCTCTGGAACGCATTTGCTAATCAATATCCCCTTCTTGTCCCACCATTAGCATATCATCGAAAAGAAAAAATCGAGCTACCCAAGTTTGACAGTAATGAAAAAAATAGCGTTGCATGGCTTAATAAAGCCGAAGAATATTTTGAGATTTATGACATTAATAATGATGACAAAAAAATTAAGCACGCTTCCATGAAAATGGAAGGAGAAGCATATAATTGGTATATGTGGTGGAAAAAGACGACGCTTGCTATCAGTTGGACGAAATTTAAGGATGCATTCTTTAAAATATTTCAAGGTATAAAAGAGGAAATTTTTTTTTCAACATTCATCAAATTATGCCAAAAAGGAGATGTGGATGAGTACACTCGAGAATGGGAGACCTTAGCGACACGAGTACTTGGATTGTCAGAATCTCGTTTAATCCAGTTTTTCATCTCAGGACTTAAAATCCATCTACAAGAAGAGCTCGAACTTCACGACATTACATCAATAGAACTAGCAAGGCAAAAAGAAAAAGTTGTTGAAAAGAAATTTGAAAGGTTATCTTGGTCATAATCAGAAAGAGTATATTCGAGACGAAGATTTCCTCAATCTGAAAATATAGATAACACAAAATATGTCCCACCCCATCTTCGTGAAGAAGAAAAATCTAACGTGGAAATACAAAGGATGAGAGAGGGCAAGTGCAAACGTTGAGGTGAAAAGTGGGACCCTAAGCATAAGTGCGCTAAAGGAAACGAGACAAAGAATATGTATAACTGTGAAGCAACTAATGACTCTAACAATGATGAATTAGATGCAGCCACCCCAGAGTTCCCTCCAGAACTAGATGACGAAAGCATTCCACAAATGTCCTTATCAGCTATGACAAGTATATAACAACCTCACACACTAAAACTAAAAGGACGTATTAATAAGAACAACGTAATGGTTCTCCTTGACACTGGCAATACCCACAATTTTTTAGATTCGACCACGGCCAAAAGACTCAACATCTTTACGTTTCCCATGCCCAATACGAAGGTAATGGTGGCCGATGGTAAGAAAATTGAGAAGGTAGGGAAATGCCATAAAGTCAAATTGTAGATTCAAAATTTTAATTTAGAATCTCCATTCTACACCGTGCCATTACGAGGAGTAGATGTGGTCTTAGGAATTAAATGGCTACAAACCTTAGGTACTTATTCTTCCAACCATTAGATGCAGTTTATAAGATTTAAGTGAGAAGGGCAAAAGCACAAGTTGTATGGATTCCAAGCACCAGGAAATCAAAGCGTGTCATCATCCCAGATGATGAAGATGAGACGAAAAGAAGCACCAACCTATATAGTACAATGCCATCAGTTAGAAATGTTATCTCCAAAAAGGATCAACGAAGGGTCACCAGAAGTACAAGTACTAGTTCAGAAACACAAAAAAGTATTCCAAGACCTGCCAATGAAAATGCCTCCTGATAGGGAAATCGAACATCCAATAGAAGTCAAGGCAGGATCCGACCATGTCAACATCAAATCTTATCGCTATCCACATCACCAAAAGATTGAACTCGAGAAGATGCTCCAAGATCGTTTTAAAATGTGGGGTTGTCTCAAAAACCAAGAAGAAGCCTCTTGGGGATCTGAAACGTTTCGTCAGCAATACCCGTCGTTACGTATGCTTTGAGGAAAAAGCATATTTAAGAGAGGGGCAATGTTATGTATATTTTATTAATTATTATTTAAATATATTTGTCTTAGGTTTATTTATGTGGAAGGGCATGATAAACGATCATGCCTCTTTGCCAAGGGACACCGTAAGGCTGTATGTAGTGATTCCCACTTGTAATCATCTCATCTTTTATCAATAATAATATATACTTATTCAAGTTTACCAGAGTTTTTACACTCTAGTAACAAAATTAATTCCTGTAATCAAAATAAACATTAACCATTATACAAGGAAAACAAAAAGCATTAACTATATTAACCTATATTAAAAATATCAATGTTAATAACTATATTGAATTACATTAAATTATATTCAAATCTAAAATATATTAAAATTATCAACAACATTAAAACAATATTAAATTAATTATTTTAAATTTAAAATTCAACTATATCAAACTATAAGCTATATTAAATGATATTAAAACTACACTAAACCATTAACTCTGAAACACTATCAAATGTCAAATATATTAAAATATAAATTATATTCAATTCTCAACCATATTAAAATCATCTATGAACTAAATTGAATTTATATTAAATTTTATTTAAACTATATTGAAAAGTACCAGCTATATTATACTAGCATTTGCACCAAAAAGGTGCAAAGACACGCCTATAGAAGTATAGATGAATGTAGAGTGACGTAGAGGTAGCACTGTAGGAAACACGATTACGGATGTGGAAGGCATCATGAATCAAGAGGCTAGGGGTTGTGGAAATGGGAAGGAATTGGTAAAGTAAAGGGTTGTGTGTGGAACATTGTCGTGTTATCGAAATATGGCGACTTGTTGAGGCAATCATATGACATAATAAAAGCACCGAGGAAAGCAATTTCTAGGTGAATTTAGTCGATGTCATAGATTTTCAATTCACTGCAATTTGCATAAACCTCTCATGATTTGTTCAAGACAACGCCCTTTCTGGAATGGATTCTCCTTTTGAAAAAATGACTCCTAATATGTTTTAATATGTGATCATAAAACATATCCTCACATGTTTCAATTCTTTATTATTATTTTGAAATTATATATTTAAAAGTAAACACGTTGTAAGATTCAGATTTCTTTTTATTACAAATTTTGTGTGCATGTAAAGTTTTAGTAAAAATGAATATTTATTTATCATTGTTATGGTGAATGTAATTAAATTTATTAATTATGTGCTTCTTTTTGGATTTATTCTTTGGGAGATGATATTCTCATGTATCTTTGCATCTTTTGGGGCAATTGCTAATAATACATTGAATACATTCTATTGATAACTACACTGGATATGTTTGATATTGAACTTAATTAAAACCAACAACACCACTAAGCATGATTGTGCATTCTTTTAATGTCTCCAAACTATTACTGTTTCACTGTGATGTGTTATGGTTAGTGCCTTGCTTTAATGCGGCAAATCACAATTTTGTTTGTTTTAGAAAACCAATAAATAAAATTAGTGTTTAAATTGTAAATCTTTTGGCCTTGTTCAAAGCATTTTAACATAGTTAAAATCCACAAAAAATTTACTATTAGTTAGTTAAACTACGCTAGAAATAAACTATAGCAATGATAATTTTAGAATAATTGATTGCTTTGGAAATTAATGGATACATGATGAAGTGTGTAAAATGTTTTTAAGATGATTTGAACTACCCACCATAACTTGGGATCAAGTAGAAAATAACGTGGGATAGGGTGCCTTGCGTTGTGATGATAGGATTTTCATTTTTCAATTAGATTAGATGATAATAACTGTGTTTGATTTGGGTTAGTAGTTTTGGGTGGTAGTTTGAATAGTTGGAAGTATGGTTTGTTTTTTTATAGGATTAATTTTCATGTTTGGTCATTTTTTTTTAATAAGATTAGAATAATAGGCAACCTCTCCACTTCTATCAAATTGGTGTACTCTTGGTGTTGGACCCAAGAGAGTTTTGATTTATAATTTGTAATTAAATACATTACCACTGAGGATTGATATGATGTCAAGCAACAATAAGAAGATGAAAAGAAACAAAGTGAGTCATTGAAAGGGAAGGAAATCAAAGAACTTTATCATATTAATAGTTTTTTAATATTTATATCGAATACATCTTTGAAGGGAAATTTTTTCCTCAGTACATGTTAACTAAAAAAAATGGTCAAAATGATTTTCAATTGGAAGAATAAGAACACTGGATGAAGGAAAAAGAATGGAGACAACAACAAGCAATGGATAGAAAGCTCAAATTTGAGAAAAGGAGGTAGAGTGGAAGGAGAGGGAGGAGATGAGGAGACTTGAGAATTATGTGCCACTCTATTTAGATGATTTTATAACCTGTGATCAAATTTTCTCATACTTGAAAAATTTTGTTCCCGTAGAGAAGGAATAGGAATCTACCTCTACACCTCAATAAGCAGAAAATGTTTCACATAAGGGTTTTCAAGATTATAGCTATGTTTTGGGTTAAAGAGATTATGTTTATCATCAATGGAGATCAAATAGTTGTTCAGAAATATATAGATTGAATACTTTTTGTTGGAGCTTCACCCCTCATAGAAAAAATTCTCTGTCTTACATGCCTTGGCTAAGGGAAAATTATTCTTCCAAAATTACATAATCTCTCGTAAATTACAATTAGCCTAATTAACCTTGGCCCTTTCAAGGCCATGCCATTCAATTAGGGCAAATATCACAACAAGAATGAACCCTAATAGACTATTTAATACTACACCAGCTAGCCGTGGTTGGAAAATGGATTTATTTTTGTAAATGATTGAACAAGCATACAATTTACCAGGCATCAAAGTAACTTACAGAGAAAAAAAATTATGGAAACAATTTCAGACAAACATTAATAAAAAATGGCATAAGAAGATATTCTTTCTCACCCTTCTATTTTTGAAGTAACTATCTGAATCCTCAATGGAAGCTTTCAATATATCTACATATGTAGGAGCAAGTCAATGAGAATGAATGATTATTAAGTTTGTAGTATATGAATGTTGGCTTCAAAAGAGGATAAGTTAGTTTGAAAGTACTCAGATCACTATCTATTTTGCTTATATGATGTTTCAAGATTCAAAACTGACGTTGGGTTGATTTGAAAACCACTGACCTCTGAAGTGTCTCATCAATTACAATAAATTTTAAATGTAGCGGAGTTGGGAAAGTCAAAACAATCATCACATTGGATATTCTTCTTATTTCAAAGTACCTCGTCAATCCTGATGCATTAATAATTGAAATTGAGGAAAACATTGAATTTGATGTTGTTCCTTATTCGTAACACATCTGCATGGATTGGCTGTAGTATCTGCATTCCACCAGTGACTCCCAAGTCATTGAAAGAGATATGAGTGGGTTACATCCATTGCAAAGTGTCATGTTCGGGTATTTCAGCCTGCCATTATTTAACAAAATATTGACAATAATTTTATCAATAATAATGATCAGGTTATCTGTTACATATGTACAAAATGTTTTATGAATGAAACCATTACCTCAATACAATGATTCAACATAGAAGTACAACTACTGGTTGAACTTTTAATAATTAACACAAAATTTTGACCAGATATGATGCCAATGCCAAGAAGCACATATCTAAAAACTCAACAACATTTTTTGGCTTAACGGTACAATGGGTAAATTAAACTCCAAAATTTTTCCCCAAAATATTTATACTAAATTTGAAGCTGCCACAATAGGCACTAGTCCAAAATTATTCAAGGATATATTTTACTGAACATGCCACCAAATTAGGCATACCAGTTTCTGTAAAACCAATGAAGACAAATTTGATTGTGCTACCTTCATAGTTCTCCTGTTTAACTCGTCCTTTGCATTTTATTTTTATGTACGAGAGTGATAACATTACAGGAATCCATACCCAGTTCCTTCATCATTAAAGCAAATAGGACCTTGAAACACGAGTTATAGAAATCACATGTTATGGATTTTCATTGTTTCCAAATATCTTCAGCAAACAAACATATATTGTTACAAAATTATCTCCCTCCCAACTATTACACTGTATCTAGCAAGAGGTTGGACCTTGCAATAATGTAATATATATTTTTTTTGGCAGCAGTTGAGGCTGAAAGACTTAATAATCAATCAATGTCACTTCCTCAAACCTCCAGACATTCTTTCTCCTGTAAAAAAACTTGGAAGATTCAAAAGGGAGTTCACTCTACTAATACCTTCTAGTGCATAACATTCATTTTCATTAGCCACAGAGGGACATTTAGAAAGGCTTCTAGGGATTGAGAAAGGCTTCTATGGGACATTTAAAAAGTTTGCAGTGGGAGCACTTGCAATACATAAAACACATCAATTGTCAACCATATAATAATTTTTTCTTCAAATTTTATATTATTATCATGAAATGCAGAAACTTTAAATGTGGCATTATAGAGTGAGCTCTGTAATTCTATTTTTGGTTTTCACTAGTTTGTTTTGAGACCTCAATATCACAAACTCAAAATCAAAATAGAGAAATTCACCTAACTCTTTCATTATAACTACCCACTTATGAGAAGAAAGAAAAATATAAAGGACAATAATATCTTGCTAATCTTCAGCTTGTTGAGCACATCCGACAACTCTTTGTTAAGCACCTATACCATGGCAGGAATATGAAAGATGATTCCAATGTTGAAGTAGACATTTACGTGTTCCCTAAGGACCAGGTTATCAATGAAGAATAGCCGGTTTGGAAATTAACATAAAAGCTTTTATTACAGTCTAGATGCTGATTTATTTGGTTTGGTTCTATTGATCCATTAACATGTATTTTCGTTTTGTATCATATCTGGTTCTAGTGAGTACATTCTCAATGATTTCACTTCTTGTTTAAGATAGTATGGCAGTAGGTCATAAAAGAGACAAAAGGGAAATATGGGAGAAGAATGCTCTTTGATTTCATTCTTCAAGTTTCAATGTTTTAAGTTTATTATTGAAATAAAGAAAGGTTAAGGATAGTTGCAGACTTGCAAGCAGTCAGCAAAATTCTCATTTTGAAATTCACTCTTCTAATTGTTGACAACATGCATCGATTAGAGATATATTTTCCCTTTCTTGCTGCTATCTTCTTAACTTCCCTTATTTCCCCTTGTTCCAAAACAAAGTCTAATATATGTACATATGGATTTTCGTAGCATATCGTCTATTTATAAATCAATAACACATTAATACTTTTATTTTCTCATATAAGACTAAAATAATAACCAACTTCATATATTTATAAATGGGTCATGGTTTTGGTTCATCGGTGAAGTTGAAGGATTATCAAGTCATTTGTCTACAAAGTTTCCATTCTCATTATGGTCTGATTGACTTGACTTTAATGGAATGAATTTCAAAGGGATGAAACAAGATGCAACTTTTGGTGATTTTGCAGAATAGTTATCCCACAAACCTGGCAATTACACTGAAAGAAGTTGACAATGTGCTTTCTGAGAACACAAAAGGAAAAAGGATTCAAAGAATGTGGCAATACATTCTAAGCTAAGACAATTGCTCTGTCGGTGCAAGAGAAGAGACACACATATATTTGGATGAGCACCACCAATAGTTTACAAACAATTTCTCAATGGCACTTGCAACTAGCATTTTTAATAATCTTGACACCTGTATGGGTAAGGTCACCATCACTCTGGGGCCAGTACAGGCAGAGGAAATGCAATTTTCCATTCACCCACTTCCCCTCCTTTCAAGCGACTTCGTTGGATTATTTTTGGTGGGTGGTTTGGAGACTACCCAAGGTGATCAAGACTGTTTCAAACAAAATTGTAAGCAGATAGACTGATGCTTGAAAATTTTTAAGTGCTCAGTGCAAATATCTCAAGCCATGATGATAACATGGGTACATGAACATCATGGAGTTGCATTTGACCCTAAACTTTTATTTCAAAAAAAAAAAATCCAAGCAATTGAGCTTTCATTTCTTCCTTGAGCCTAAGATCCATAAACCAACGAATATGTTTCAATTGGGTTAGAATGATGGACTAACCCTAGCTATAAGCCACAAAAGTATACTGGCCCGAGATTTCATTTTTTCCTTGAGCCTAACATCTGTAAACACAAAAATAAGTTTCAATTGGGTTAAAATGATGGAATAACCCTAGTTGTAAGCTAGGAAAGTATACTGGCCTAAACCCATATATAGTTGGAATGATTTTCACCTTAAGGAAGTGAAACATGAGGTTGTATATCTCGAATTATAATAGTCGTTACGTTTTGCATTCTTCTTCGGCGAGAGCCGTGACAATATGGCCTTTTTGTAGAACCAGGAGCTTCCAAGGCCTTCCAATTCGCTATAGCACTAGACATCATACATTCTCTAATGCCACTGCAAAGGGAAAAAATAAAACATATATAACATTAAGCCCAATTTCACAGATAAAATTTTTGACCAACAAATTAAATGAATGTAAAAAAATTAAAATAAGAACACTACTTGTCCCTTCCCTCTTGATCAATGACATTTTCTCAAAATGAGCCCTCCATAGGAATGGAAGTCTGATCCTCAAAGGCTTTGAAATGTCTCATGTTGTTACGATTCACATTCTTTTTTCTTTTTGCCTCTAGCTGTTTGAACTTTCAAAAAAGTTTCTAGATAAAATTTTGTATAAAAGTGAGTGAAAAATGACAAGCAAGTTGCGTGCTTTTCCTCTTTGTAGACTATAGATGGAGAGGATATGGCATTTGCAGTGTAATAAACATTTTGCTACGATTTTTTTTATTTTCAAAGTTTTAAACAAACACTTGCATTTTCTTTCATAAAAAAATCAATTGGAAATTAAATATCATCTGCCCTTCACGTATGAGTCAAAGAGAAGCACTTACTGTGTCAAGCTAGATTTGAAAAAAATCATATACCATTCACCTTAAAATACCTCTTGGATCAGAAGCACACATTGCTCAGCCTATCAAACACATATATCTCAATAAAAGAAATAGATTAGAAAAATTAGTGCCATCACCCATCAAATCTACTAGAAGAAAATGATCAGGGTATCAAACAGTAATCACTATCCTGAATCACTACATTGTAGTTGCAGGCCTCTGCTTTTCAAACTCCTCTGCTAGTCGATTTGGGTGGCAGAATAGGGAGACACAGACACTTTCTCAAGCCTTTTGTTGCGGATCTCCTTATATGATGTGGTCTGCAAGTGTCCAACGTTGCACAATTTTTTGAAGATTCACCAATTGCAATGTGAAAGACTTGATTAATTAATATCTTCATGCTTGAAAATCTATGCCTAATAAGACATGTTTGACTAAAGTTCACTACAACACCAAAGAATCAACCTTTGTTAGAGTTGAGGATGAATGTATGACTGCTAACCGAATAAAAAGCAATAGCTAGGTGCAAATAATTGATGGGTATGATGTCAATGGAATACGTGTTAGGCAGAGAACACATTATCTTCCTCTTACAAATATATATAGCCATCCATATCAAAAGTAAATGGAGTTCATATATAACGAGACTTTTTGTAACTTATTGGATTAAGAAAACCATGTAAGGATGATAAGAAGTTCATGTCATTCTCAGGAGGCTCCTTATACACCCATTTATGGCTATTAACTGTTGCCACTTTTCCCATTAATCTGTCCAGGTCAAGATCATAATCTTGAATAACCTATGTTTATCTCGGAACAATTATTAGATTCCCAATGAGAAAAACCAAATAGACAAAACACAATGCACCCTGCACATTCTGACCATTGATAATAACAATTTGCTAGACCTATCATGTTTATGAGAAGTCCCTAAATGTATATATACTTACCCTTCTCCATAGTTGTAGACTTCATGAGACATATTGAAGAAGAGCTTTGGTTGGAAAGACTTTGCCATCATCTTGTCTTCCCCTTCACCATAAACAGTCATAGAACAACAATTGGATAAGTTGTTGGGTGCTCTTGCACAACTTGAGAAATCATAGTAACCATCTTCCCATACCAGAATCCTGGAAAATGACCAATTAAACCCAATGAAATAGCATAGAAGAGAAGTCACACATACATTTATGCTATCTAATATGGGGTCTAATTCATTGAAAACTGACCCAACAAACCCAAAAATAAGTTATATATTATCAAGGTGAAGATAACTTTTGAAGTCCTGACCTGAGGCGACATAGTGGGTTTGGATTTTTCCAATACACTGAACTGAAATTATGCATTGAAGTGCATTCTGCATCATGGTGAGGGGATGTGAGTGTGATTGCGTTGGGATGGAGGAAGCATAACATGCACCCAACTACGACATGCTTGTTCTGCACCTCATAAGAAAGAAGTCGATGTTGTTTGGCCAAACATTTTTTTTTCTCCAAACTCTCACAGCACACATATTCAAAACCTCTAAAATAGATAAACTCGTCATCCAAACCCCATGAAATATTAGCCAAAACTGCTTGTTCTTCATATATATTATGAGCACGGGATGTTACATGTAGCTGATTTGCTCTATGAAGAGGAAGAATTGCAACACATGAAAAGCATCGTTCACACATGGATAAAGTACGGAAGACACAAATGAAAGTTTCTTGCAATTGCTTTATTCTATTCATTGTTACTACTCCTATTCTATGTTGTATTACGTTTATTACCTTTGTTTCCACTGAATTGTCTTCTTCTTTTGATGCTATGTGTATGAGGGGTGGTTTTGTACGAGTTTGTTACAATAGCTAATTCGCAATATCTTGAGAAGATATTTGCACTTAATGTCAGATCAATGGGTAGGCGGTGTCACATCACAACAGATCACCATATGGTCTAGGAACACCAGTGGTCTATGTAGGCAGGATTCATCCTATCGAGTAGAATGGTGGATGTTCCACCCGCGACACAAGTACTTCCTTCTTTCAAGTATCCTTTAGGAAGGAAAATTAATGACACTTGTACAAAACACAGAAAACGACTAACACATGTTCATAACACAATCAAATGACGAATTTAATACAATATCATGAGATAAAACCTCATAATAAAAAGCCTATCTACTTAATTATATGAATCATTCAATATAATACCAACTATAATATATTACACAAATCATTCATATTAATTTATATACTATATTAAAATTATATTAAAAATATTAATTATATTGTATTAAACAATTATTAATATCTTATGAAATTTTTTTTTTTAATAATTTTAAATTATATATATATATGTATGGTCCTAAATTCAAACTCTCTCCGTATTGATTTATTGTGACAATGGACTTTGTTATATATATAATTTACATTAATAAAAAAATTAATATTAAAAAATAATAAACTTTTTATTTTAAAATTTATGTAATATTATAATTATTATTATTTAATTTATAGTTTTCAAAATTTGTTTCATTAATTACGTCGTCCTCTAGATTTGGTTGGGCAGATTTAGCCATTGAGAGACGCCTATTTTCGTACTCCTCTTTTCAATATGATTTTGACACGTAACACTACTCACACAGGTCATTGCGCGCCAGAGCAATGCGGCCTTCACCCTCCTTTTCATCGCGGGGGCTGCTTCATCCCACAATGGAGTTTGTAGTGTCCTTCTGCATTTATGTGTGCTAATTGCGGAAATGCCCACACGAGTTCAAGGCCCTCCACCACCGGCGATAATTCTTCCCGACTCGACTCACAGGCTCAGTCATTCATTAAGAAATCTAGTGAATTATGGTCCTAATCGCATGGAAGGGTTGAGTATGAATATTCTCAGTGAAGTCACAGAGTGGCGTCGCTCCTGTAACAACTGCATCCATGTTCACACCCTTTTTCTTTCACCTAAATCAGATCATGTAATCCGCTCAAATCCTGGTGCCTAGCTCATTGTAGTGAGCGAGGGAGCTGTGGTGGATTGGGGTGCAAATTTTAGCTTGTGGAAGATGGTGGTGGTTTGTATCGAATGGGAAGTCGACTTCTGGTAGAAAAATCAATTATTAATGCTCAGAAGGGTGGCAAGTTTCTCATAGAGAGTGGTCATGGCAAGTCAAACACACTTATTGGAGCCTTCCACCAAAAATGGCGGTCAGAACGCATCGTCTTGCTCCCCTCCAGAAGGAAAACGTTGAGATAAAAAGAGGTAAGGAAATATAAAACAGAACCTCAATGGGCGTCTCTTCTTCCTTTCCACCGCCTTCAGTGAGAATGGAAACAAACTATTTGATGGTTATTGCAGACAAAGTTACTGTCCCTAAATCTAGTTGCCGCAAGGCGCAACAACCTGATTTATCTGATCCGAAAGCTCTGGCTACCATCACGAACAAGCTGGAGCCTCCAAATTATGGACTGGGGACCTCCATCTGCCCTCACAAGCTGGAGAATAATACCAAGGGGGAGTCTCTAGATCATTTTATTGTGCTAATAATGAGCGAGTGGGGTTTGTAGCTCGAGCTGCTCTGGGAGATATTACGAATGGGGTGATATCATTTAAAGCTCCAGAAATTGCAGCTAAATAGAGGAAGGGTCAGGGCAAGATTACGAAAATGGGTCCTGCAATTAACTTACGGAGGAGGAAAAGAAGAATGCCTATGCGTGTGTTGGGGAGGGAATCGAGAGGGTTCAATTTAGCAGTAGAGACATGGAAGCGATGAATGAAAGAAAGAAAGAATTGCGGAAGAATGGATGTGGGTTTTTAAAGGCCTAACTCTGTTTTGTTGTTGGTATCTTTGTGTGTTTTCAGGTTTTATGCTTTGCAGTTATTTTATATTGGGTAGATTTTCCCTCCATGACCAATAGACACTCACATTATCACCTTCTCTTTGAAGGTCCCGACGAATTTGAAATCATCGCATTCTTTTTCCTTGCAATTAAATTCACTAACACTGCACTGACTGCCATAATACCTATTTCTTGTCCCATCCCCTTTCTCGTCCCCATTCCCACCTTGACACTACAGTAGTACATCAATAATCAAGTGGAGCGGAATAACAATTATTTTCCCCAAAAGCCTTTGTGCCTATTTAGTATTTCATTCCCATTTCCCTTTCTTGTGCCAATTTCTGATAACATTGCTGGCTGCAATGATCTGTTGGCAGTTCTTGGTTTATTTGCGTCTTTGGATGTGCACTCAAATTTTCTCTACTTCTAGGATGCACGCAGGTCCTTAAGTCCCTATAAGGGAAATTATACCTGTCTCACTCACCCGTGTGATTTTCCAAACAACTCCCTGAATATTCTATTGTGTTTGGCGGATACAAGGGTGCCCTGCTAATGCTAAATGCTGTAAGTGAAACTTCTGCAAGCCTTTCTAGAATAAGGCTGCATTTTATAATTGGCATTTGATTGGTTTTGAGAAAATAATTTTAATTTTAATTAATTAATTAATTAATTTATTATAGTAATATTTGACTGGTTTCAGACAAATAAATTTATTAAAATTTGTTTTTAATATTATAATAAGTTATTTTAAATTGAAAATATAGTGAAAACAATAAAATTTATGAAAATGAAAAAAAATATAAATGAATAAAAAAAATATAAAACTAAAATAAAAAAATTAGTAACTAGTAAAAATGAAAGTTATTAAAGAACCAATAATAAGACCTCAACTAATCACCTTATAAATGACAATTGTTCATATACTTAAAACTATTAAACTTGTTAAACTTGTGCTCACTGTAATTATTGGGTATTAGGTTTTTGTAACAGAGGTTTTTTTGTAAAAAGAATCATGTCAACTTAGTTTTAAAAAATATCTGTCATATCTATTAAAGTGAAACTTATTTCTAATGCTAGCAAAAGAGGGGATAAGATAACTATCACTACATTCCTTACGGAATTTCAGATCAATAGTTTTCTTTCAATCTTTATTCTTGCATTTTTTGAGAAAACAAAATCTCTTTCTACCCATCCCCTCCGTACAAGGAAATGATGTTAGATTTTAGGTTTCTGCGGTTATCATTTGTAATAGAGATTCTCGGATTATCCACAGTGTAAAGTGAATCATGTCAACTTATGTCTAATGCTAGCAAAATAGAGGATGAGATAACTCTCACGACATTCCTTAAGAAATTTCAAATGGTAACCACATAATCTAACATTATTAGGGTTTTTTTTTTTAATTTTAAATTATTTTTTCTCTAAATATCTTTAAAACCACATAAAAATTCTCTACCAATTAATTTTTTTTTTTATTTTTTTTTTATTTTCAGAAATTTGTTTTAATATGAATTTTTGAAAAACATTATGAAAACTTTAAAGGATTTTTTGATTTTTTTGTTTTTATGTTTATTTTCAAAAATTTGTTTTAATATGAATTTTTGAAAAACATTATGAAAACTTTAAAGGATTTTTTGATTTTTTTTTGTTTGTTTTTGTTTTAATTAAAGTCAAAGTTTTTAAAACCAAAAATAAGAAAACAATATAACATGCCTTCTTATAATATGATTTGAGTTATTGCTAATTTTTAACTTTCAGTACTTGCTAAATTTATTATTGAAATTTTTTAGTAATATGTACTTTCATATATTTTGGGGGATAAAAACATATAATAAGATACTAAAGTTGGAAATACTAAAATTGTAGTGCTGTGTAATTACTAGTTTTTTTTTCAAATTTCTTTAAAACTATATGCAAAATTTTAATAGAAAATAATTTTTAATTTTTATAAATTTGTTTTAATATAAATTTTTGAAAAACATTATGAAAAATTAAAAAAATATTTTGATTTTAATAGAATTCAAATTTTTTTGACAAAAACAAAAACCAATATAACATTGTCTTTCACAAAAACAAAAATGATAAATATATTTCTTGCAGTTATTATATTAAAACTATTTTTTGAGACTATTATATTAAAATTATTTGTCTAAGTGTGAAATAAATTTTTATTATATGTCTAAGTGGAAAAAGTGAAACAATTTTTTTAATTATATTCAAAGCTTTAAACTAACCATTGTTCCAAAAAGTAAAAAAAAAAAATGAAAATAAAATTGTTAAATTGAAAAAATTGTAGTTTAATTTTTGTAAACAAGAAAATAACAATTAGTATATTAAATTAAATTGTAGTTTGATTTCCTATTATTAAAATTAATTATTAAAAAAAACTTAATTTATTTATTATCTACTTAATATAAATATTATTATAAAAAAATAGCAATAATCAAATACAAATTTTATTTGGCCAATTTGAAAAAAATCACTAACTATAAAATAATTATAAATATTTATACTATTTTTACTTGTTATTTAAAAAAAATTCAAATAAAATAAAAAATTCAAATCATTATTGTTGAAATGAGAACTAAACTCCATATTAAACAAATTTGATAACCAACTACCCAAACACATTATCCACCTAAATTTCAGACAAAACTTTTGAGCATTACCGATATCATTCGCCAATGTACACACTCTACTTTAAATGGAATCTAGAATTGTGTTATGAAAAAACAGTGTACTCTACTGTATAGGCAAATTACTCTATCAATTCCAATAATTTCCTTAGCCACAATTGTCCATAAATGTTCTCTCACAGCCATAATCGTTTATGTTTTCTCAAAATAGGTGGCAAAAGTTTAGAAAGTCCATTGTAGGATTTGTTGCAGGCTTGCTACTGGGTCGAGAAATTGTGGGATTAGAGGTGGTTGTTGTTTGGAGCACCTTTGATGCTCAAAAAAGAGCATCAAAACTCACAATAGTAGGCGTTTTGTTTTAATTGATTGGAAGGTTGGTTGTATTTTGTATGAATTAAAATCAATTATACACCAATCATACCTTGAATATAAAAGTTTGGAATATTTAACACTTTGTCGATCCAAAGGGTTATTTATATTTAAGCACAAAAGTTATAAACATCTAAATCAGTCATAATTTGTAATCTCATTATGAGATTATAGGTCAGTTTATAGTTTATAGTTAAGGCTTCTTTTCTTTCTCACAAACGAACTGAATTTGCAATTCTAAATTCAAAACAGATAACATCTTTAACTTGGTTTTTATTTATAAGGAATAAAAAATATCTACTATTAAAATTAGAGTATAACTACAAATATCACTGAAACGACAATTGTAAGACAAATCAAAATAAGAGGAGCATTGCAGGCTCCATATTCATCAACTATGGGGCTATGCATTTACCATACATACCATAAAGAACTAGGCTCCACATCATATTTTCCAGGCCAGTGGTAACTGAACAGTAGCCTTAATTCAAGATTTCCAACAGGGAAAAATGTACAGGATAAATGCTTACAGTGTTGTGGGTTTTATACATGCCAGGAGTTGGAAAGAGCATTAAACGTTTCCATGTGGAGTAGTAATAACCGTTGATATGAGAGGTGTCACAGTATAAACCAACTTGTTTGCAATTTCCTTCTAAATAGAGTCAGAAGATAGATTATGAAGATCAAATTTAAATATGTTCAATAATGAATGTTCTGAAGCTATAAAGATTGTTTAGACTAATATCATTTCATGGGAAGGTTAATGTATTTATCTTTGGACCAATATCCAATACTCACGCATGTAGTGTTTGATATCTCATGGATAAAACGTATTTTGAATTAGTATACTTCTATGCGTAATGTTTTTTTCATCAAATTGTTGAATCCCCTGAAAACGTTATACTGAAAGTCTCCTTATTGCCAACAACAATCTTGGGGATCAAGTCAGCCTTGGAAGTTGAGTCAAAATCATTAACACCATTTAAATTATCAATATTTATATTACAATTAAATTTTATTCATAAAAAACATTTGATGAAAAGTCTGAGCCAAAAAGACACTATAAATGGGTACCATAAAGATTTACACAAAACGTCTTTATTGAAATTTATGCATGCCTCCTCTCTCAACTCTCTGTGCACAAAAAATAATAGGTTTGAAATTCACATGTATATTTAGTAAAATAAATGCCAATCACCAAAATGAATTAAAAAAACTTACAAGGGAAACCCTTCACCCATCTAAATGACTCTGTAGTGACTCGGGAACAGAGGAGCTACTGCCACTTATTGCAAAGCCTTCACCCATCTAAGTCACTCGGGAACAGAGGAGCTACTGCCACTTAGTTCATTTGTAGTAGTGAATCTTGTGATTATAGAAGTTACGACAATGGGATTTAGGTAATGCAGAAACTTTGGTGATGGCGATACCAATGGATCATTGCATAAGAATATTTATTTAAAATAGACAACAATAAAATAATTTATAAATAATTTATAATTAATATTATGTATAGCTAATATATATTTGTGTTTATATACCAGAAATACTTTGTATAATAAAATAATAAACTTTGTTCTTATCTGGACAAGGCTGTCTGAGTATTAGTTAGAAAAACATAGGTATGTTTGGAAAAACATGTCTTTCTGTAGTTTGATGATGAGAGGAGATATGAAACACCTCTGCTTTACCATTGGATCAAAATGCGTATGGAAAACGATATTTTGAGAAAAATTATCTAGAATATTTGCAATTTTTGTATGGGTAGAGAAACATTTTTTATTGCAAGATGTTGAGTAAGTTTTCCGGTAAAAATACCACAAACTAAATTTTCCAAGGATCATATCACAATAAAACAAAATAAAAAATCAATAAGGTGATTCAAAATAATGTCAAATTTTGGAATCTGAATACCCTTGTTAGTAAAGACTAAATTCTATATGACTTTTATTAAATTTATTTTCAATATTTATGGTTTTTTAAATCATTGTGTAAAAAATAAATATTTTTGGCTGAATTGAAATTGAATAAAATATTATTTGATCTAAAAAAATAAGAAATGAATAATTAATGAGACTATTTATGATTTTAACAGACACTCAAGAACTTAAACCTATAATTTTTTTTTGAGAAAAACCAAAAAGAGTTTATAAAGGAAGTTGTCTACAAAGGCTGAGAAATTACCGGGAAAACCAAAAATAATACTGTAAACCCACTAAATCGTTAATAAGAGTAATGGTAGCTAGTAATGAAAGCCCATTCTAACATCTACTGCTTAAAACAAGTCATCCATGGAAGTTATCATGATACTGTACTATTCTCTTTTTTTTTTTCAGCATGAAAAAACATTCTGGTTATATATAAATGTACCAGTTCAAATGTTAATAACTATCCATCCTTTCATCCTTTTTATTTTTATTTTTATTATTTTTAAATTCTTCCCAATAAAAGGTCCAGTGAGCCAAAAACTTCTTCTTAACTACCCAAAAACATATAAATAAAAATAAAAACCTGAATGCATATCTATACTGTCCGTTTCATATATCCATGCACCATTTGTTAAAAAAAAGCCAAAAAATGAGCATGAAAGACATAAACAAATAGGACATCTACAGTCCCACCGTTCCTTTTTCGAAAAATCTATGCCACCTCCCGGGATTCAATTGTAGTTGAAGCCCTCGAATCAAAACAAATAGCACACTGTTCCCATTACCAATACCCTGTCCCCATAAAAACGCTGGTCCTACTTTAAAAACCCTGCACTGAACCTTTAGCACCATTCCCCTTCTCCACCTTTAGCACTATTCCCCTTTTTCTCAGTCAGTTCATAATGTATTTCACCCATATTACTAGTCAAACCTAGTTTTGATAGTCCATCAGCTTGGTTATTTTTTTCTTTGAAGATGTGTGCATAGGTTATTGAAAAAAAATTACTAGCTAAAATTTTTATACGCTCTATCCAAGATATAAGTTGAACTGGTGTCAGGTTGTTTCTCTTATTTAAATAATCTATCAAGATCTTTGAATCCCAAAAACCTGAAAAGAATCACAACCTAAATGACTAGCAAACCAGAGCAAGCCCCATAAAGCCAAGGTCTCAACTCTCATGTTTGATCCCATGCCTCCTTTCCAATAGAGTTTGTAATGACACAAAGGAGTAAACAGTAACCAAGCTCCCCAACTCACATCCCATTCTGCGCTGCGCCATCGAAGAAGCCTACCGAAAAAGAAAAATCGAAGGGCCTTAGTCTGATCGAGAGATCCCTTGTGAACTTCTTCCTCTTCCTGGAACCCTCCCACTGATGGATAATTTGGGAAGCAATCTCCTGCTATGACCCATAGCCATTCTAAAAAATAATCAGATTTCTACACTTCCATATTTTCTCTTTATGCTGTATTTTCATATCTACCCTAGAAAAGTTGTTCATTAGATCAATTTTAACTCAGATTTCTTACAAGTTGAAAGAAGGTGAAAAGGCTAGGTCAAAGTCTTTTGTAGATTCTTTGTTAAGCAATTTCTTATTATGCTGAGTCAACTACGCGTTCGGTTAATCTATTAGAGTTAATAGAGAACCTTATAAATCCCCATATAAATAGTTATATTTTAGCCTGAATTGCATGGTGGAGTGAACGCTTCAACATGAAATGGTCCGTTGCCTTTGGCTGTATGTTTCAAACTTCCCAAATAAGTGGTGTACAAAGGAAAAATTTATATTTGGTGCAAAGGAAAATTTAGTCCATTATATGGATCGGCATACATTGGTTATAAGCCCATTCCCATCGGAACATGGGCATTGACATAATGAAGTTTTAGCGAGAACAATTTGTGTAAATCCACCCAAGTGACATTTACCTATGATCTATATCTGTTTAGAAATACCTCAATAATATCTCTCTTTGTCCAATCTCCCTCCATTTACAAAGTTCAAAACTTTAAGATAGAGATCTATACGAAGCGAACCGTTTCAACAGGACGCAAAATGCAAATGAGATGGAGAAAAGTCAGAAAACCATTTCAGTTTAAAAATGCTTTGATACCAAAACTCTGTTTTAACTAGTGAGAAGAAAGTTTTCTCCAATGGTTTTAGCATATTTTAGAAATCAACATATTGTACCCTATTGAATCTTGTTTCCCTAAATCTTAACTGTAGGAAAAATGGTGTGTTTTTCTGAAAAATTGTTGTGGCATTTATGTGTGCCACTAAAGGCTCCCACAATTGATAATATCTGCGCAAACAATTCTACTATAGCCTAAAAAAGTGGTGTGCATGAAGAGTTTAAAGTGAACAACAAATTACATGAATCCACACCATATATTAAGCACAGGATTATACTGGAGAAAGCCCTGTCCGAATTAAAATATTCAAAGACTACATGAATTGAGAGAGGAATGAACTATAGAAATGAACTATAGAATTCAGTTATAATGGAATATACAATCTTCTTACACTCTGATGTTGGCAACAAGTGTTTACGATTTTCATTCTGTTCAATGCTGCGTTGTGCTGTGACTGTGGCAATCTTTCAGGCCTCTGCCTTTTATCCATCTCCTTTTCGTTGCTTCCAAGTCTGCTCCCCCAACACTGCCGAAGCTAGGGTTCGTAACTGTAACTAAGAAAGCCACTGTAAGGACATGTTGTAACATTGCATCCGCCACTTGTATGCTATGTAGTGGTATTTCCAATCATGAGATTGCTCTTTTTGCATTGCATGCTAGAGCAGGATGCTGCCAGAGGCGGTGGAGAACAATACAGGCTACCATTTTCGCAAGCAGGTTAGTTCAAAAGCCTAATTTCTAAAACAAATTCTATGGAAGCAGTCAGAAAACTGGCATCTTACTTCAAGTTACCGGGTCCACAGCTGCACTTTTCAGGAGCTCTTAATTCGCGCTACACGTATGTATAATAGACTTTTCTTTTACTTGAAGTTCTAGAACCGTAATTCTAATTTTTAAAATTGAAATTAAAATAAAATCCTGGTAAATATTTAAGATAATAAAACAAATTAACATTAATAAGTAGTTTTTTTTGTAATTAATAATAAAAAAATGGATTTTCCATGGTTAATTATGCATTCAAGTTTAATGGAATTCTATAAATTACATATAACTACTCAATTGAAGTGTAATTTTTAATTTTTTTATTTTATTTAATTTTTTTTGTATGTTAATGTAATATATTTTTGGATGTGTAAGTCTTTCTTTCTTTTTTAAAATAAAATTAAAAATTATGTTTTAAATTAAAAAATAATATTGGCTATAATAATAAAAATAAATATTTTTCAAAAATAATTCAACAATAAATTTAAATAAACTATTTGAAGATCTATATTAATTAATTTATATCCAAATCAACTTCATATATATATTTATATATAAAAGATAAAATATTAAAAAAATATACTTTAATGTATGTAAAAAAACATTTAATATGGGTTACTAATAAAATATTTTAATAAAAACAATATTGATATTAACTTTAAAAATATAATAATAATAAAAATTTATTTTAATTTAGCACTTGGTATTTTGCACTCTAAAGAAGTTTGCATCCAAAGAAATTTGATCATGTTAGATTTGTACTTAACATGAATCTATGCTGCTATTTAATATAATTGTGTTTTTCCAAAGATTAATCTATTTTGATTATAATTGATATTAATGAATTATATTTATAGTTTACATATTGTATGTTGATTGTGACTATGGAATTACCAAGTTATTCAATGAGAAAGTTGTATCCAGACAAAAAGAGATGAAGAATTTTGTTTTAAAGCTCTTCACATACACATTTAAGAACTTCCTAATTTGTATTAATTTTACAAAATTCTTGAAGCCATAGATGTCAAAAATAATGGATCCCTAACCACAAAAAAAATACTTTGCCTCGCAAATCTCTTGTTTTAATCAATTTTAGTTACTTAAACTATAACACATGTGTGAGAGCCAACAAGGGTGAGCCTTATAAGATAATTAGGTATATAGATTGATAAGGGGTCTTTGTTTTTACTCAAATTCTATTTATCTATTAGCTTAAGATTTTAGGCACTTTTATTTTTAATTTAATATATTAAGGATTAATCAAATAAAAATAGTAAATATTATATAATTTATCTATTAGCTTAAGCTTTTAGAAACTTTTTCAATTTAATATATTAAGGATTAATTAAATAAAAATAGTAAATATTATATAATTTTAAAGTACAAATTATATAAATAAGTTTTATGAAAATTTATTCATAAAATTTTAAATATTCAAAATATATTTGTTAAAAATTTCAATTATAAAATACCAATTATAAACCAACACAAAAAATCTAATGTGGAATGAAAGAAAAAAACTAATGTGGTGGAATTTTAAGGAAAATAATTTTTTGGTGACTAATGGATCTGGCTAAATGACGGTGATTGATTGAAATACTTATAATAAGGTTTGGGAATTCTATTTTTCTAATTAATTGATTCTGTGACAGGTGCAATTAAGTGGTTGGACAGTTTGAACACTCCTATGGGGATAAGAGACTCATCCCAGTGAGGAATAGGGGTTTTAGTCATAGACTAAGGAGAGTGCAGATTTTCCAGAGCTGGTAGAGACCAGTTGAAAGCACTCAACAATCCTGATTTGATTTCTGGTTTTGACTGGACTTGGGGTCCTAAGGTCATAACAGAGGCATATTGTTAACTTGTACCTTTCAGTGGAAACACGGGGGAAGAGCATGAAGTCATTGCCTCTCTTGAAGGTTGGGTGGAACATCAACACTAGTGTTTATAATCAGATAAGTTTCTGCTTTATTTTTATTTTTTTAGTTCAGTAAACTGGAATTATTGTTATGGAAATTTGAATAACGGAAAGAAACATGAATTTCTTGGGTATTGGGCTGGAAAGACTCTAGATTCGAAGAAATGATTTACTGTGTTTATACTTAAAAAATTTAGAATAGCTATTGATTTTACATTGGAGATTATGGAAATAAATGATTTACTGTGCTTAATTATTATGATGGAACAACGACGTCCAAGAGAAACAATACTGTGTAGGGTTATACATTAGTATAGTGTTCTTGTATGCGTCGTTCTTCCTTCTCTGACTATACACAGATAGAGGTGGTCTGGACACTCAAATCTAGAATAATGTGAAAACTTTCATTGTACAGATTAGTTAAACATGTTCAATACTACATAGCAACACATAATGTATAACAGGTAAACAATGAAAAATAATTATTCATATTAAGAAATTATTGAATGATGCAACAAAAGTGCTTTGTCCTGAAGCTCGGTCATACCATTAACAAATATAGAATTTAGAGATAACAAATCAGAAAGTCTAACCTTGATGTTCGAAAAGTAAAGAACTACATAAGGAAAACAACTGTATATGCGAAAAATTGAACCAAGGGTAAAGCAACTAAACACCTCAAAACCCATTTACTGTTAATTAAATAAATATTCACAAATTGTATCGACAATATTAAACGAACCCAGTTTCCAATCATAAACACGGGTAAAATCACTTCTTTCATTTCAAATAAAGGAAACCCAGAAAATTCCAAAGAATAAAACTGTTCCAAGACTGGATAGTTAAAAAGATATTCATATCGACAATTTACAAGTGAATAATAAAAAAGGAAAGAATTCTGTCTCTGTGCATTAACACTTATAAATTCGGAAGGAAGGGAAAATCCCTTTTTAAACTCAAAGAAATAACCAACAGTCCATTGGAATGGCTTCATTAAGTTTACAAATAAATAGAGTCAAATTACAGAGTGGGGTTCCACTATTCGCAAGGGAAGAGCGATGAAATCCTTGTGGAACAGAGTACCTGTAGAAAGAAGAACTGAGAAGTCATCTGAAAGATGGACCAGAGCCAACGAGGAAAAAGGTAATGGAACTTTCCAAATGACGAGAAAGACATACCTGTAACAGTGGAAAATAATCAATGTTAGACCAGGAGAAAATCTTCTTACGCCATGGCAAAATTAAAACGTTTAAATACTGTAAAGGAAGAAAATGAAAGACGCAGTTTTGAAGCTGTTATTACCTGTAGGTAACCTAGTTGCCACAGAGCCGCATCATAGTCAGATGTAGGAAGAAAATGGGGATTACCATTTAATTTATCAGGGTTTAGAGTAGCGGATTTACCAACTAGAAGCAAAGGGGAAAATTAATAACTTAACTAGAAATCGACCAAACGAGTTTGTTACCTGGGTGTGGTTGTAAACCTTGTGGAATTCCAGTGCCGTGGAGAGAAAACCAGGCTTCGTCCATAACTCCATTGAGACCTGGTGAGTCTAGGGTTCTCATTTGGAAGGCCTGGGAACCCTCACTCCTTCGCAGACTGGATACCAAGCAAATGAATGACGAGACAAGGAAAGCGGGTTTTACTCAGAACCATTTTCTCGCCGAGAAAGGCTACCATCGATCTCCAGGGATCGGACGGTGTGCGAAGGGGGCAGGTGGCCCACAGAGAATTGAACCCAATCTAAAGAAATCCGCAATCGAGGACTATATTAACAACAACTGTACGCATTAGCTACAGTCGGTATAATCCCCATACTGAGACAATAAATGAAATTGGAATTGGTGCAACCATAAACTAAACCCAAGTCTGGAACTAAGTTAATATTAAACCTTTAAAACTATTATGCACCGGGACAAGAAGATTATATACTATGGAGTATGCTAGGAACTGCTTGTTCAATTGAACTAAAAACATTGTTTTAGGGTTTGGCTAGTATTGTAATAGTAAGGTAAGGTAAATATTAAAGTAGCATGTAAATTTTTTTTTTTATATGGCTTTGTGACAAGTGGTATCAAAGCAGCGTTCATATGCTGGGACCCTAAGGGTCAACTAACAATTAAGCTTTGTGTATACTGATGCACAAAGAAAAGAAGCTTAACAAGAAACGTCATGAGGAGGGGGTCAACACAAGAACCACCCCAAGACACTGGGGAACCTCAACCACAACCAGTAGTGAACCCTGAGATGTGGGTTCAGCTGAGTGTGGATCAACACCAACAAACAAGTAGATTACTGGAGGAACATCAACACCAAACCAACATACTGTTGAATACAGTACAGAAATTACAAGAAGAAATGATGCAGATTCGAGTTGATAACGAGTGTTTGATGCAAGAGCAAGAAAATATCGTAAAGAGCCTGTCAAACAAGAAAAATCAAGAAATGGAACACCCCAGTGCTGATAGAGGCATGCAAGAAGGCGATGAACAAAAAACAAGGGATAACACCACTGATAGAGTGGAAAGGAGCCCATCCCAGCGAAGCAACAAGAACAAAAATTATCATGAAGAAGAATCTAGCAATTTGTCGGATTAGCAAGAAGTTAAGAAGAAGAAAGTGGAGCTTCAGGGGGAGTTTCGAAAAATAAAACCACCAACATTTGATGGTGAAGATGAGGAAGTGGTAGAGGCATGGTTGATAAAAATGAACAAATATTTTTAGGCATACGAGTACAACAACAACATGAAGGCCAGATTGGCCATATATCAGTTAAGAGAGAAAGCCACTCTGTGGTGGGAAGAAGTGAAGAATGTCCGCAGCATTAAGGACCAAGATGTTACATGGGAATCGCTCCAACAATGCTTTAAAGACAAGTATTTAACGAAACGTTTCTACGATGATAAATCTAAATAATTTCATGATTTGAAGTTGGGCCAGATGACTATGGATGAGTATATTACCAAGTTCACCTCCCTGTTACGATACGTTCCATACCTCCGAGAGGAAAAAGCTAAGGTGCAAATATTTCTGAGCAGTTTGCCAACACACATGAAAGAGCGAATTGAATTTGTAATCCCAGAACCATGGACGAAGCCATTCGTAAGGCACGAATGTACTATTAGCAGTCCAAGGCTAAAGGGGAGGTTGGCAAAAGTTGGTAGCCAAAGAAAGTGCAGAAGGGCAGCTCAAACTTCAAAGTTGCCAAAAACAATAATTTTAAGAATTTTGCACAAATTTCTGTCATTAAACAATTTGGCAGAAATCATCAAAGAACCCGATGGCCAGCAGAAGAGAAACCTACAGAGGTATCTAGCAAACCTGAGCAGGGGTAGGTGACCAAGCCACCTCTATAGTGTTGGGGGTGTGGTGAGGCACACTATTATAAAAACTGCCCACAATGAGCAAGAAATGACATGGTTACAAACTTGCAGGAAGCTTCTATAGTAGGAAATGTGGCACAAAACATTCCTCGTATCAACGCGGCATTGGAGGATCGGCAGGAAAATTATCAGCCAACAATGATTGAGTTGGAAGGTAAATTACTGTCCCAATCTGTTTCTATTTTGGTAGACCCAGGTGCAAGTCTAAGTTATGTTAGTCCCAAAATAGTGAAAATTTGTAAGTTAAAAGGGCATAAATTCAAAAATATTTGGTTGGTACAGCTAGCCATAGGAGCAAAAAGAAAGGTAAATGCCAAAATTCCAAACTATATTTTGGAAATTTCAGAACAACAGTTAGACGTAGACCTGAACATACTGCCATTAGGGTCCTATGATGTTTTTCTGGGCATGGATTGGCTAGAAAAACATTGGACCTTAGTGGAATGCAAGGAAAAGATCATTTATTACAGAATGCAAGATGGAACACGCAAGGAGATTCAAGGAATCAAGAAGCTGCTACAGCTTCGTCCAATTACATCATCCCAAATGCATAAATGTATGAGGAAGGGATGTCAAATATATGCAATTTAGGTGGGATATGCTAATTCCAAGGAGTAATCACCTATGATGGAAAACATACCAGTAGTACAAGATTTCATGGATGTTTTTCCATAAAATATCCCTGGATTACCACCAAGGCGAGATATTGATATCACCATAGAATTAATGCCATGAGCATCTCCTGTGTCAAGGGCTCCTTACAGAATGAGTGTTCCAAAATTAACGAAATTAAAAATTCAGTTACAGGAACTGCTGGACAAAGGTTACATTCGTCTAAGTGTGTCCCCTTGGGGAGCATCAGTGTTGTTCGTGAAGAAGAAGGATGGAACCATGCGAATGTGCATGGACTATAGACAGCTCAACAAGTTAACAGTGCAGAATAAATATCCTTTACCCAGGATTGATGATCTGTTTGATCAAGTGAAGGGGGCCACAATGTTTTGTAAAATCGATTTAAGATCTGGATATCACCAGATTCGAATCAAGGATGAAGACATCTACAAGACTGCTTTTCGTACTAGGTATGGGCATTATGAATTTGTGATGTTACCCTTTGGGTTAAAAAATGCACCAACAACCTTTATGAGGTTAATGCATGGCATATTTCATCCTTTGTTGGATAAATTTGTACTTATATTCATAGATGACATTTTAATCTATTCTAAAAACCAAGAAGAACATAGAGAGCATTTAAGGATTGTGCTGGAAATGCTAAGAAAACATCATTTGTACGCTAAGTTAAGCAAATGTGACTTCTTTAAAATAGAAATCCAGTACTCGGGCCATGCCATTTCAGCAGAAGGGATTGCTATTGATCCAAAGAAAATCAAGACTATCATGGAATGGCGAGTACCCCAGAATGTGGCAGATATCTGATCCTTTATGGGATTAGCTGGGTACTATCGGAGATTTATTGAGGGATTTTCCAGAATTGTTTTTCCCATTACCTCTTTGCAGAGAAAAGGAAAAGTATTTAAGTGGACTGTTGAGTGTCAGAACAGCTTTGAAAGGTTGAATCAACTTTTGACCACTGCACCAGTGTTGAGGGTAGCTGACCCCAACAAAGAATTTGAAGTTTGTATAGACGCAAGTAAAGAGGGTGTTGGGGTAGTTTTGTCTCAAGAAGGAAAGGTAGTGGCATATGAGTCAAGAAAGTTGAAGGAACATGAATAGAGGTACTTAGCCTATGATCTAGAATTAACAGTAGTAGTACATGTGCTCTGGGTATGGAGACACTACTTGTTGGGTAAAAAGTTTGTGCTAAAGATAGATCATAGTAGCTTGACTAGTTATTTTAAACAAGCTGATTTAAACTCTAGACAGGCAAGATCGAATGCCTTTCTAAGTGAGTTTGATATGGACATCCAGCACGTGAAAGGTAAGGAAAACCGGGTGGCTGATGCTTTAAGTAGAAAGTTGTATTGTGTTTATGAGCTTTATTACAATCAGCTTGAATGTAAATTCTTAAATCAGGTAAAAGAAGAAGCACAGAAAGATCCAGAATACCAATTCCTATGGCAGCAAATGAAAGAAACCCGAAAGCAAGGAAGTACTTCTGAATATGGAGTTAACGAGGAACAAATGCTAACCTTTAGAAGAAAGGTGTATGTACCAAATCGTGTAGACCTAAAGGAGCTAATAATGGATGAATAACATCGTAGTAATTATGCGGGTCACCCAAGATACCAGAAAATGTTAACTGCTAATAGAAAAGTATATTTCTGGCCTAGTATGCGTAAAAATATTGCTGAGTATCTAAATAAATGTTTGGAGTGTCAGCAGGTTAAGGTGGAGCATCGACATCCTGCAGGATTGTTGCAACCTATATTGGTACCTGAATGGAAGTGGGAAGTCATATCCCTAGACTCCATTACAGGTTTGCCGTGGTAAAAGAGGCA